>CM038682.1:543149552-543339387 GCA_021605205.1 Aegilops longissima
GAGCCATCTGCAATTTTATTGCCAGACTTGCATACACGCCGCACTCTACATGCTACTTATCAATTGAGGCAAATAATACCAGAGGGGTCTTCTTGGGCTCCCTACGGGCGGCTAGTGCGGCCTGAAGTTGGGCTTTGCACTCTTCCACTCGAGACGAGAGGGTATTCTCTTTGTAAGAACTCAGATAATAAATGACCCTTAAATCAGTTATTCTAACTGTTTCAAGTCTCGGGGCTACTTATATATATATATATATATATATATATATATATATATATATATATATATATATATATATATATATATATATATATATATATATATATATAATCATCAAATTTTCTCACCAGTATGTCTTTTACATACCGCTCTCGTGGCCCTGGTTAGACCATTTTGAGCGGCACGCAGGTACGCATCTCCCGAGTTGAAGGCATCCAATGCCTCTTGGGAGAAACAAGCATTATGAAGAACTGTCCGTGGCGCTTGTGATTCATGGCACTCTCCACTCGGAATTGGTGGCGGACAGTCTGTTCGCATCCTCTGTCGGAGGAGCGTCCGACGCACGCCTCGTGTTCGCCTCTGCTTCTGGACCTGGCTTTGGAGCCTGGCTGGTGGAGGCGCGATTTGCAACCTCTCCAGATATAGTCCGGCGAGCCCTATTTTTCCTAAAAAGAACACGGGCACTAGTATGCATCGTAAGAATAATACCTTGGAATAAGGCGGCGCGCCTTACTGCTGCGCCGGTGCCTCGACCCGGACTGCGTGTCTCTTTAGCCTGCCCGTCCTCGTGGTCCCTTGTTGGCTAGTCGCCGCAGGCTCGGCATTCCACCTCGAGATCCTCCCATGCGAAACACCATTGGTACACGGTGATCAAAAGTAAGCACGGACAGATCATCTTTGAAGTATTGGGACTTCAGTCTCGGTTACTTGTGAGGCGGGGAGCAGTCCAGGATAATCGGCTGTAATAGCCACCAAGGCATTGTCGATGCTCAGTTGGTAAAATACCCCATCGATCAGCTCCACGGATATGTCCGGATCCTCTTGGGAGGCCGGATCGAGGGACCGTTCCGGATCCTCGGGTTGTGGAGGAGGGCTATTTATATCCTTTACGGCCTGGCGCAATTCCTGCGTCGAAATCACAAGATGAGATACTTAACCGCGGGAATATGGAACGGATGGGCAAAAAGAAGTGTCCGCTTACTCAGTTTGGGGGATTGTGCATAGAAAATCCGCCCTGTGGATTGACGCGGAGAAATTCCTCCTCTTCTCCCTTGTACAATGCGGACAAGATCTTCGTCAGAGCGGCAACCAATTCCGGCCCCTTACGGCCGCAGCGGGTGGCATCATCCTCCCCGTTGAAATCCCACATGGGGTGGCCTCAGATCTTGAAGCGGCTGCACCCCGCATAATGCATGTGGCCATGACCTCGATCATGGTCAGTCCAGAATGAGCTAACAACCTTATCCGGCTCATCAGGTAAAGGACGTCCTTGTCATTTTCCTTCTGAGGGCTCCGTGGACGCCAGCTTAGGCGCTTCTTCAAAGGAGCATTATCGAACTCAGGAGGTCGATCCGAATAGGGTCTGGCAGGGGGACATCTTCTATATAAAACCATTCTGAAGGCCAGTCTTCGGACGCCTTCTTTGGGGTTCCGGATAGATATCCGGTCCCCGCGATGCGCCATAGTTCGGCTCCGCCCACTTGATATATCGACCCCTCCCGAGAACGGGCACGAGGCGTAACAGCTTTTTCCACAGCATGAATGAGCCTCGCAGCCCAAAAACAGCTCGCAAAGGGCTCTGAAGCCCGCGATATGCAATATGGAGGTGGCGTAAGGTTGTGCAGCCGAGGCCATAGAACTCCAGCAGCCCCGGAGAAACGGATGAATTGTAAATCCGAGCCCTCTTATCAAATAAGGGATAAGGCATACCCGCTCTCCTTTTGAGGGATTAGGGACGCTCTCCGCTTGCTCTCCGCCATTATAGGTGGCAAGTCCGGCTCGAACCGGGACCATGTAGGCCGGGGGGAGGAATACCTTGGCTTGGAGCGCCACTAGCTCGCTGTGCGGGATGGAACATCTCTTCCAATCTCCAGGTTGAGGACTGGGAGGGCGAGAGGAGGAGCTACGACGACCGGCCATGATGGAATGGATCTCTGTCGGGTGTGCTCTGATGAAAGCTCGCGAAGGGAAGGTGGTGTGATTTGGATCTAAATCCTCGTCTCTTTAATAGACGGCTCATTTGTGCAGCTAGGGGGGTAAATGTAAAACACCCTGGCTTTTCAGATTCGCTTGACACGTGGAAGATGGCCATTATTGGGCACGGAAGCCAAGGAGCAATAATATTCACAAGGAGCCGGACACTATTCGGCTGTACACGGAATTTGGAGAAGAACCTCCTTGCAACGCCAAGACAATCTGCGCGCCGGACTCATTGTCATTGAAGCCTGGTTCGGGGCTACCGAGGAGTCCTGGATTAGGGGTGTCCGGATGGCGGACTATAACCTTTGGCGGACTCTGGACTATGAAGATACAAGATTGAAGTCTTCGCCCCATGTCCGGATGGGACTTTCCTTGGCATGGAAGGCAAGCTTGGCGATACGGATATGTAGATCTCCTCCCATCGTAACCGACTCTGTGTAACCCTAGCCCTCTCCGGTGTCTATATAAACCGGAGGGTTTTAGTCCGTAGGACGAACAACAATCATACCATAGGCTAGCTTCTAGGGTTTAGCCTCTATGATCTCGTGGTAGATCTACTATTGTACTACCCATATCATAAATATTAATCAAGCAGGAGTAGGGTTTTACCTCCATCGAGAGGGCCCGAACCTGGGTAAAAACATCGTGTCCCTTGTCTCCTGTTACCATCC
Source organism: Aegilops longissima (assembly GCA_021605205.1). NCBI lineage: Eukaryota > Viridiplantae > Streptophyta > Magnoliopsida > Poales > Poaceae > Aegilops > Aegilops longissima. Next base: position 543,152,423 of record CM038682.1, read on the forward strand.
GCCTAGACGCACAGTTCGGGACCCCCTACCCGAGATCCGCCGGTTTTGACACCGACACCCGTCCTCGCTAAATGTCGCTTAGAGCAGCGCCGGCCATCCTCGCCACCCGCTGTCACCACGCTCAGCAGCCTCGGTTCTAGCAAAAAAAGAAGCCGGACGTAGCAGGAAACGAAGTTGGTTGTAGCAAAAAAACAAGTCGTTGTGCGTGGTCACCACACTCGCCATCCTCGGTTTGTAGCAAAAAAGAAGCCGGTTGTAGCAAAAATGGAGCCGGTTGTGGCAAAAAGCAGAGCCGGGAGGTGGACGAAGTAGCTTGTGGTCATAGGGTAGCTCGCGGTGGAGGCAGCCAATGGAAGGAGGTGGTGTTTAGACTAGCTTGCGGCGGTGCCATTAGAGCTTGCTTGGTGGAGTTGAGAAGAAAGGAAGGGAGAAGAATAGAATATAGCATCTACATTAGGTGAAGAAAACGATTGGAGGACGAGCCTCGCTAGCGGCGTGCGACCTGCCCAGCGTTCGGCCGGCGTGCCGTGCTACCTTTTGAGCACTGCGTTGGTTTTCCCTTGAAGAGGAAAGGGTGATGCAGCAAGGTAGCGTAAGTATTTCCCTCAGTTTTTGAGAACCAAGGTATCAATCCAGTAGGAGGCTACGCGCGAGTCCCTCGCACCTACACAAAACAAATAAATCCTCGCAACCAACACGATAAGGGGTTGTCAATCCCTACACGGTCACTTACGAGAGTGAGATCTGATAGATATGATAAGATAATATTTTTGGTATTTTTATGATAAAGATGCAAAGTAAAATAAAAGGCAATGAAAATAACTAAGTGTTGGAAAATTAATATGATGGAAAATAGACCCGCGGGCCATAGGTTTCACTAGTGGCTTCTCTCAAGAGCATAAGTATTTACGGTGGGTGAAAAAATTACTGTTGAGCAATTGACAGAATTGAGCATAGTTATGAGAATATCTAGGTATGATCATCTATATAGGCATCACGTCCGAGACAAGTAGACCGACTCCTGTCTGCATCTACTACTATTACTCCACACATCGACCGCTATTCAACATGCATCTAGAGTATTAAGTTCATAAGAATGGAGTAACGCCTTAAGCAAGATGACATGATGTAGAGGGATAAATTCATGCAATATGATAAAAATCCCATCTTGTTATCCTCGATGGCAACAATACACTATGTGCCTTGCTGCCCCTACTGTCACTGAGAAAGGACACCGCAAGATTGAACCCAAAGCTAAGCACTTCTCCCATTGCAAGAAAGATCAATCTAGTAGGCCAAACCAAACTGATAATTCGAAGAGACTTGCAAAGATAACCAATCATACATAAAAAAATTCAGAAGATTCAAATATTGTTCATAGATAAACTTGATTATAAACCCACCATTCATCGGTCTCCACAAACACACCGCAAAACAAGATTACATCAAATAGATCTCCACAAGAGAGGGGGAGAACATTGTATTGAGATCCAAAAAGAGAGAAGAATCCATCTAGCTAATAACTATGGACCCGAAGGTCTGAGGTAAACTACTCACACATCATCGGAGAGGCTATGGTGTTGATGTAGAAGCCCTCCATGATCCATGCCCCCTCCGACGGAGCTCCGGAAGAGGCCCCAAGATGGGATCTCGTGGGTACAAAAGGTTGCGGTGGTGGAATTAGGTTTTTGGCTCCGTATTTGATCGTTTGTGGGTACGTAGGTTATATAGGAGGAAGGAGTACGTCAGTGGAGCAACAAGGGGCCCACGAGGGTGGAGGGCGCGCCTAGGGGGGGTAGGCGCGCCCCCCTACCTCGTGGCTTCCTTCTTGATTTCTTGACGTAGGGTCCAAGTCCTCTAGATCATGTTCGTTCCGGAAATCACGTTCCCGAAGGTTTCATTCCGTTTGGACTCCGTTTGATATTCTTTTTTTGTGAAACTCTGAAATAGGCAAAAAACAACAATTCTGGGCTGGGCCACCGGTTAATAGGTTAGTCCCAAAAATAATATAAAAGCGAATAATAAAGCCCAATAATGTCCAAAACAGAAGATAATATAGCATGGAGCAATAAAAAATTATAGATACGTTGGAGACATATCAAGCATCCCCAAGCTTAATTCCCGCTCATCCTCGAGTAGGTAAATGATAAAACCGAACTTTTGATGTGGAATGCTACTAGGCATAATTTCAATGTAAGTCTTCTTAATTGTGGTATGAGTATTCAGATCCGAAAGATTCAAGACAAAAGTTTAATATTGACATAGAAATAATAATACTTCAACCATACTAACTAAGCAATCATGTCTTCTCAAAATAACATGGCCAAAGAAAATCATCCCTACAAAATCATATAGTCTGGCTATGCTCTATCTTCACCACACAAAGTATTTAAATCATGCACAACCCCGATGACAAGCCAAGCAATTGTTTCATACTTTTGGTATTCTCAAACTTTTTCAATCTTCACGCAATACATGAGCGCGAGCCATGGACATAACACTATATGTGGAATAGAATGGTTGTTGTGGAGAAGACAAAAAGGGAGAAGATAGTCTCACATCAACTAGGCGTATCAACGGGCTATGGAGATGCCCATTAATAGATATCAATGTGAGTGAGTAGGGATTGCCATGCAACGGATGCACTAGAGCTATAAGTATATGAAAGCTCAATAAAAGAAACTAAGTGGGTGTGCATCCAACTCGCTTGCTCACGAAGACCTAGGGCATTTTGAGGAAGCCCATCATTGGAATATACAAGCCAAGTTCTATAATGAAAAATTCCCACTAGTATATGAAAGTGACAAAATGAGAGACTGTAACGCCCCTGCCTCGCCCGGATCCCTCCGTCCCGCTCCACCTCGTCCCGGTTGACTTTCCCCTCCCCAAAATCCCACTAAGTCCCCGAAATTGTTGCATTTTTGTTGTATTTTCATCATGCCATAACTCTGTCATCGTTGCTCCGTTTCGTGCGTGTAATATGTCAAATTGTTCGTCTCGAAGATTAGATCATTTCATCTCATTGCATTATTTTAATTTGAGCTCATCTTGATTCCCGAAATGCTGTTGGAAGAGTGCTATGTGGTGTTAGTTTCTGTTTCTTAACAGAACATGCACTTTTGTCATTTTTGCCATGATTGATGTGTGCACCCTATGAACTTGAGTCCTACATGTGTTTTGTAATATGCCATGCCATCTTTCCAGGGGTGTATGCCATGTATTTTTGTGATCTACGTGGTGACTAGCACAAGCATGCAAACTAGGCTTCATGATGTTGCTGATTTCAGCCCTGTTCTGCTGATATTTTTATGCCATGTTGACTTGATGCTACAGAGAGTTCCATGTTTATTTTGAGATACTTCAGTAAGGATGTTTTGTTATACATGTCTTGCTCTATCCATCCATGCCCTTGTTTGCAATTATGGAGTGCCATAGCTTGAGTAAATCGAGCTCTACTTTTGCTATAAAATGTTTCCTGGCAGATTGTTTACATGTTATTCAATTTTGCCAAGGTTGTTGTAGTTGATCCATGTATGCTATGATGTTGTTTTTGCCATGTATAGCTTCTATGCCATGTATTCTTACTGTTGGTTGCCTTGCCATGCCATGTATTGCTCTGTGGTGAGTGGTTCAAGCTCACCAACATGCCTACTTATTGTTGTTTCTGCCATGTATGAATCTGTAATATAACTTGCCATGTTTACGTGGGTGCCATCATATCTTCTGATCCTTTTTGGCTTATGGTCAGTAAGGGACTTTTGTTCTATGCATTTAGTAGATTCATGCCATGCCTTTGTTTTCCATGATAAGTTCCTGTAACATGTTGTTTGATAGCCCTAAACATTGCAACCTGATGTTATTTCTGCTAAAGCCTGAAACTGTTATTATTTGCAATCTTGCCATGTCATTTTGAGCATGTTCTAGTGATTTCTGGAGATAGCTCAGTGTTCATGTTTTGTAATGCTTTACCTGTACATCATGCCCATGCCTTTTTTTCATATTGTGATGCTATAGCTTGTTGTTTTGATGCTTGCAATATGCCTACTTGCTGTTTTGGACAGATTGTTGTCATGACTTGTATTGTGTGTATGTGTTGAACCGTTGCTCCGTTTTGAGTGTGCTCTATATGAAACTTGCTTGATTTTGCATGTAGTTTCATATTATCATGTTGCATCCTTGATTTGAGGTGTTTGCTTGATGTTTGTATGCATTTTGCATCAATGCCATGTTTAACTTGTTTTGCTCATATCTTCTAGGCCGTAGCTCCGAATCTAATGAACTTTATATGTAACTTGACTAGAATTTCGTGTAGATCATCGTGGTGCATCTTAACTTGCTGTTTAACAACTTGAACTTAAGGTTTATGCAGATCTGGACCAATTTCGAAATTTGCATATGAGGACTTACCGGAATTGTTATATGTTGTCTCCGGCCTCATTTAAACTTGCCTTGATGTGTTGCTCTTGTTTGCATCATCTCTTGCCATGAGTAGCTTCATGTAGCTTTGTCTCGCATCATGCTTGATTGTGCATCATGTCTTGTTTATGAGTGGTGTGTTTACCATGTTGTGTGCTTCTTGTTAGTTCCTGTTTCGTTGCGATCGTGAGGATTCGTTCGTCTACGCTTGGTTCGGCTTCATCTGTTCGTCTTCTTCATGGACTTGTTCTTCTTCCTTGCGGGATTTCAGGCAAGATGACCGCTATCCTGGATCTCACTACTATCATTGCTATGCTAGTTGCTTCGTTCTTTCGCTATGCTGCGCTACCTATCACTTGCTGCTCAAGCCATCCCAAATTGCCATGTCAGCCTCTAACCTTTTGCACCCTTCCTAGCAAACCGTTGTTTGGCTATGTTACCGCTTTGCTCAGCCCCTCTTATAGCGTTGTTAGTTGCAGGTGAAGATGAAGTTTGTTCCTTGTTGGAACATGGAGATGTTGTTCCTTGTTGGAACATGTTTACTTGTTGGGATATCACAATATATCTTATTTAATTAATGCATCTATATACTTGGTAAAGGGTGGAAGGCTCGGCCTTATGCCTGGTGTTTTGTTCCACTCTTGCCGCCCTAGTTTCCGTCATATCGGTATTATGTTCCCGGATTTTGCGTCCCTAACGCGGTCGGGTGATTTATGGGACCCCTTAACAGTTCGCTTTGAATAAGACTTTTCGGCAAGGCCCAACATTGGTTTTACCATTTGCCTCACCACCACCTACTTTTCCCTTGGGAGTCGCTCTCTCGAGGTCATCTTTATTTAGCCCCCGGACCGTGCTTCTCTAAGTGTGGGCCGAACCGAGCCGCTCAGCAGGGCCACCTTGGGGCAACTTGAGGATTGGTTTTACTCGTAGCCTGTCTCATCCGGTGTTGCCCTGAGAACGAGATATGTGCAGCTCCTATCGGGATTGTCGGCGCATCGGGCGGTCTTGCTGGTCTTGTTTTATTGCTGTGAAATGTCTTGTAGCCGGGATTCCGAGACTGATCGGGTCTTCTCGGGGAGAAGGAATATCCTTCGTTGATCGCGAGAGCTTATCATGGGCTAAGTTGGGACACCCCTGCAGGGTTTGAACTTTCGAAAGCCGTGCCCGCGGTTATGTGGCAGATGGGAATTTGTTAATGTCCGGTTGTAGAAAACCCGAAGTTGATCTCAATTAAAATACACCAACCGTGTGCGTAATCGTGAGTGTCTCTTTTCGGGGTTGATCGAGAGGAGAACGCGGTTTATGGGTTATGTTTGACGTAAGTAGGAGTTCAGGATCACTTCTTGATCATTACTAGTTGACGACCGTTCCTTTGTTTCTCTTCTCGCTCTCATTTGCGTATGTTAGCCACCATACATGCTTAGTCGCCGCTGCAACCTCACCACTTTACCCCTTCCTTTCCCTTTAAGCTTTGCTAGTCTTGATACCCATGGTAATGGGATTGCTGAGTCCTCGTGGCTCACAGATTACTACACCACCAGTTGCAGGTACAGGTTTGCGATGATCATGACGTGAGAGCGATGCTTGCTTGTTTTGAGTTCTTCTTCTGCTTCTTCTTCGATCAGGGGATAGGTTCCAGGTCGGCAGCGTGGGCTAGCAGGGTGGATGTCGTTTGAGCTTCTGTTTATGTTTCATCCGTAGTCAGGTGTTGTTCTTGTATGATGATGATGTATTCTTGTGGCATTTGTGCCTTATGTATGTATCCCTATGTATTATGTAATGTTGATGTAATGATATCCACCTTGCAAAAGTGTTTCAATATGCGGGTCTATCCTTGGTGGGACCTTCGAGTTCCTTTTGGATAGGGTCGCATATTGGGCGTGACAGAGACTCTCTACCATGAAGATCATGGTGCTACTTTGAAGCACAAGTTTGGTAAAAGGATAGTAACATTGTCCCTTCTCTCTTTTTCTCTCATTTTTTATTTGGGCCTTTTTTTCTCTCTTTTTTTATGGCCTCTATTTTTTTATTTAGTCCGGAGTCTCATCCCGACTTATGGGGGAATCATAGTCTCCATCATCCTTTCCTCACTTGGGACAATGCTCTAAAAATGATAATCATCACACTTTTATTTACTTTCAACTCATGAATTACAACTCAATACTTAGAACAAAATATGACTCTATATGAATGCCTCCGGCGGTGTACCGGGATATGCAATGAATCAAGAGTGACATGTATGAAAGAATTATGAACGGTGGCCTTGCCACAAATACGATGTCAACTACATGATCATTCTAAGCAATATGACAATGATGAACGTGTCATGATAAACGGAATGGTGGAAAGTTGCATGGCAATATATCTCGGAATGGCTATGGAAATGCCATGATAGGTAGGTATGGTGGCTGTTTTGAGGAAGGTATATGGTGGGTGTATGATACCGGCGAAAAGTGCGCGGTATTAGAGAGGCTAGCAATGGTGGAAGGAAGAGAGTGTGTATAATCCATGGACTCAACATTAGTCATAAAGAACTCATATACTTATTGCAAAAATCTACAAGTTATCAAAGCAAAGTATTACGCGCATGCTCTTAGTGGGATAGATTGGTAGGAAAAGACCATCGCTCGTCCCCGACCGCCACTCATAAGGAAGACAATCAATAAATAAATTATGCTCCGACTTCATCACATAACGGTTCACCATACGTGCATGCTACGGGAATCACAAACTTTAACACAAGTATCACTCAAATTCACAACTACTCAACTAGCATGACTCTAATATCACCATCTTTATATCTCAAAACAATTATCAAGCATCGAACTTTTCTTAGTATTCAACTCACTCATAAGAAATCTTTACTTATCTTGAATACCTAGCATCTTAGGATTATTTAAGCAAATTACCATGCTATTTAAGACTCTCAAAATAATCTAAGTGAAGCATGAGCGATCAATAGTTTCTATAAAACAAATCCACCACCGTGCTCTAAAAGATATAAGTGAAGTACTAGAGCAAAACTATATAACTCAAAAAATATAAGTGAAGCACATAGAGTATTCTAATAATTTTCGAATCAGGTGTGTCTCTCTCAAAAGCTGTGTACAGCAAAGATGATTGTGGTAAACTAAAAAGAAAAGACTCAAATCATACAAGACGCTCCAAGCAAAAAACATATCATGTGGTGAATAAAAATATAGCTCCAAGTAAAGTTACCGATGGAAGTAGACGAAAGAGGGGATGCCTTCCGGGGCATCCCCAAGCTTTGGCTTTTTGTTGTCCTTAGATTATCTTGGGGGTGCCATGGACATCCCCAATCTTAGGCTCTTGCCACTCCTTGTTCCATAATCCATCAAATCTTTCACCCAAAATTTTAAAACTTCACAACACAAAACTTAACAGAAAATCTCGTGAGCTCCATTAGCGAAAGAAAACAAAATACCACTTCAAGGTACTGTAATGAACTCATTCTTTATTTTTATTGGTGTTAAACCTACTGTATTCCAACTTCTCTATGGTTTATAAACTGTTTTAGTAGCCATATATTCATCAAAATAAGCAAACTCCACACGAAAAACAGAATATGTCAAAAACAAAACAATCTGTAGTAATCTGTAACTAACACAAACTTCTGGAACTACAAAACATCTACCAAAATAGGAGGACCTAGACAATTTGTTTACTGATCAGCAGAAATTGGAATCAATATTTTATCACGTTCTGGTGATTTTTAACAATTATTTTCGTGAACAGAAAGTTTCTGGAAATTTCTGCAAGATCAAATAACTATCATCCAAGAAGATCCTATAGGTTTAACTTGGCACAAACACTAAATAAAACATAAATACACATCTAATTAGAGGCTATAACAAAGATTTATTTCTAAACAGAAGCAAAAAGCAAAAAAACTAAAAATAAAATTGGGTTGCCTCCCAACAAGCGCTATCGTTTAACGCCCCTAGCTAGGCATAAAAGCAAGGATAGATCTAAGTATTGCCATCTTTTGTAGGCAATCTATAAGTGGCTCTCATAATAGATTCATAAGGTAATTTTATTTTATTTCTAGGAAAGTGTTTCATGCCTTTCCTTAACGGAAATTGGAATCTAATATTCCCTTCCTTCATATCAATAATTGCACCGATCGTTCTAAGAAAAGGTCTACCAAGAATAATAGGACATGAAGGATTGCAATCTATATCAAGAACGATAAAATCTACGGGCACATAATTCCTTGCAACAATAAGAACATCATTAATTCTTCCCATAGGTTTCTTAATAGTGGAATCCGCAAGGTGCAAGTTTAGAGAGCAATCATCAAAATCACGGAAACCTAGCAAATCACATAAAGTCTTTGGAATCATGGAAACACTAGCACCCAAATCACACAAAGCATAGCATTCATTATCTTAATTTTAATAGTAGGTTCCCACTCATCATAAAGTTTTCTAGGGTAGAAACTTCCAACTCAAGTTTTTCTTCATAAGATTGCATCAAAGCATCAACGATATGTTTGGTAGAAGCTTTATTTTGACTATAAGCATGAGGAGATTTTAGCACGGATTGCAACAAGGAAATACAATCTATCAAAGAGCAGCTATCATAGTTAAAGTCCTTGAAATCTAAAATAGTGGGTTCATGAACATCTAGAGTTTTGATCTCTTCAATCCCACTTTTATCAATTTTAGCACCAAGATCTAAAAACTCCGGATTTTTGGAACGCCTTCTAGGTAAAGGTGGATCATATTCAGTCCCATCATTATCAAGATTCATATTGCAAAAAAAAAAGATTTTAATAGGGGACACATCAATAACTTTTAGATCTTCATCTTTATTTTCACAGGAACTAGGGGAACACGCTCTTATAAAGCAATCTTTCGTAGCACGCATCCTAGCGGTTATTTCTTTGCACTCATCAATGGAAATTCTCATGGCTTTGAGAGACTCATTGATATCATGCTTAGGAGAAATAGATCTAAGTTTTAAAGAATCAACATCAAGAGAAATTCTATCAACGTTCCTAGCTAATTCATCAACTTTAAGCAATTTCTCTTCAAGCAAAGCATTGAATTTCTTTTGCGAATTCATAAATTCCTTAACACTAGTCTCAAATTCAGAGGACATCTTATTAAAATTTCAATAAGAATTGTTGTAGGAATTACCATAATTATTAGAGGAATTACTAGGATAAGGCCTAAGATTAAAATTTCCTCTATACACGTTGTTACCAAAATTATTCCTACCAACAAAATTCACATCCATAGATTCATTATTATTCTCAATCAAAGTAGACAAAGGCATATCATTAGGATCAGAAGAAACACTCTTAGTAGCAAATAACTTCATAAGTTCATCCAACTTTCCACTCAAAACATTAATTTCTTCTATCACATGCACTTTTTTACTAGTAGATCTTTCAGTGTGCCATTGAGAATAATTAACCATAATATTATCTAGGAGTTTAGTAGCTTCTCCTAAAGTGATTTCCATAAAAGTTCCTCCCGCGGTCGAATCTAAAAGATTTCTAGAAGCAAAATTCAATCTGGCATAAAATTTGTGTATAATCATCCACAAATTCAAACCATGAGTAGGGCAATTACGTATCATTAATTTCATCCTCTCCCAAGCTTATGCAACATGTTCATGATCAAGTTGCTTAAAATTCATAATATCGTTTCTAAGAGAGATCATCTTAGCGGGAGGAAAGTACTTAGAGATAAAAGCATCTTTGCACTTATTCCAAGAATCAATACTATTTTTAGGCAAAGACGAAAACCAAGCTTTAGCACGATCTCTAAGCAAAAAAGGAAATAGCTTCAGTTTAACAATATCATTATTCATATCTTTCTTCTTTTGCATATCACACAAATCAACGAAGCTATTTAGATGAGTAGCGACATCTTCACTAGGAAGGCCGGCGAATTGATCTTTCATGACAAGATTCAACAAAGCAGTATTGATTTCACAAGATTCAGTATCGGTAAGAGGAGCAATCGGAGTGCTAAGGAAATCATTATTGTTGATACTGGTAAAGTCACATAATTTGGTATTACCTTGAGCCATCATGATAAACAAGCAATCCAACACACGAGCAAACAAGAAGCAAGCGAAAAAGGCGAATGGAAAAGAGAGGGCGAATAAACCGGCAAGGGTGAAGTGGGGGAGACAAAAACGAGAGGCAAATGGCAAATAATGTATTGCGGGAGACAAGGGTTTGTGATGGGTACTTGGTATGTTAACTTTTGCGTAGACCTCCCCGGCAACGGCGCCAGAAATCCTTCTTGCTACCTCTTGAGCACTGCGTGGTTTTTCCTTGAATAGGAAAGGGTAATGCAGCAAAGTAGCGTAAGTATTTCCCTTAGTTTTTGAGAACCAAGGTATCAATCCAGTAGGAGGCTACGCGCGAGTCCCTCGCACCTATACAAAACAAATAAATCCTCACAACCAATGCGATAAGGGGTTGTCAATCCCTACACGGTCACTTACGAGAGTGAGATCTGATAGATATGATAAGATAATATTTTTGGTATTTTTATGATAAAGATGCAAAGTAAAATAAAAGGAAATTAAAATAACTAAGTGTTGGAAGATTAATATGATGGAAAATAGACCCGGGGGCCATAGGTTTCACTAGTGACTTCTCTCAAGAGTATAAGTATTTACGGTGGGTGAACAAATTACTGTTGAGCAATTGACAAAATTGAGCATAGTTATAAGAATATCTAGGTATGATCATGTATATAGGCATCACGTCCGAGACAAGTAGACCGACTCCTGCCTGCATCTACTACTATTACTCCACACATCGACCGCTATCCAGCATGCATCTAAAGTATTAAGTTCATAAGAACAGAGTAACGCCTTAAGCAAGATGACATGATGTAGAGGGATAAATTCATGCAATATGATAAAAACCCCATCTTGTTATCCTCGATGGCAACAATACAATACGTGCCTTGCTGCCCCTACTGCCATTGGGAAAGGACACCGCAAGATTGAACCCAAAGCTAAGCACTTCTCCCATTGCAAGAAAGATCAATCAAGTAGGCCAAACCAAACTGATAATTCGAAGAGATTTGCAAAGATAACCAATCATACATAAAAGAATTCAGAAGATTCAAATATTGTTCATAGATAAACTTGATCATAAACCCACAATTCATCGGTCTCAATTAGCACACCGCAAAAGAAGATTACATCGCATAGATCTCCACGAGAGAGGGGGAGAACATTGTATTGAGATCCAAAAAGGGAGAAGAAGCCATCTAGCTAATAACTATGGACCCGAAGGTCTGAGGTAAACTACTCACACATCATCGGAGAGGCTATGGTGTACGTAGAAGCCCTCCGTGATCGATGCCCCCTCCGGTGGAGGTCCGGAACAGGCCCCAAGATGGGATCTCGTGGGTAGAGAAGGTTGCGGCGGTGGAATTAGGTTTTTGGCTCCGTATTTGATCGTTTGGGGTACGTAGGTATATATAGGAGGAAGGAGTACACTGATGGAGCAACGAGGGGCCCACGAGGGTGGAGGGCGCGCCTAGGGGGGGGGGGGGGGTAGGCGCGCCCCCTACCTCGTGGCTTCCTCCTTGATTTCTTGACGTAGGGTCCAAGTCCTGTGAATCATGTTCGTTCCGAAAATCACGTTCCCGAAGGTTTCATTCCGTTTGGACTCCGTTTGATATTCTTTTTCTGCGAAACTCTGAAATAGTAAAAAACATCAATTCTGGGTTGGCCCTCCGGTTAATAGGTTAGTCTCAAAAATAATATAAAAGCGAATAATAAAGCCCAAAAATATCCAAAACAGAAGATAATATAGCATGGAGCAATCAAAAATTATAGATACTTATTCAAAATTCTCAAATATATGTTTAACATTTTTAATACTTATTCAACATTTTTCCAAATTTGTTTTTAAAAGTGTATTTTTGTAATCTTTACTCCCAATGGAGCAGTTGGTAGTCTCGCTTCCAGTTTTTTTCGTCCCACCTCCTATGATTTTTTTGATACCTCCTCTCCCACCTTCGCTGGTTTTTTTTGTAGATTTTTTTCGTCCCCTCCTCCCACTTCATCGGTTTATTTTCGCGTCACCCTCTCACACAATAAAAGAAATCTGAAAAGATCCGAACTTTTCATACTGGCGCAAGTTATTTGGTAATGTAGAATCAATCACGAACAATCTCTAAAGATCAAATCTGAATTAATTAACCTTACCTTAAATCACTCAATCACATTAATTAGAAAACAAATAATTGATTTTCAGAAAAGTCGCTCAATCACATTAACCTTACCTTAACTCACGGATGGTAATCAATCGCCAATGTCACTTGATATGTATAAATATATTAATATTGAACTCTTAAAATTAATGTGACCCCGTTACAACGCACGGGCGTTCTTCTAGTATGTCTAAAACGCTCCCAAAAGCGAGCGCAACGCCCTGGCTCGCTGAACGCGAGAAATAGAGGCGTAGCCAGCATCGCTCACACATGCTCAAATGGGCCTCATCAGCACAACCCATTCATAGGTACTTTTTTCCTTTGTCTAAAAAGGCACCTTTTTCCTTTTTGGAAAATGTGTTTAATAAATATAATTAGGTTCCCCGTAATGAGTCTTACAAATTAGAATCTAGCAGTATCATGTACCCAAATTTGGTTTGGCTTCCTAAAATTTAGTTGTACTTTAAGTTTCTTTGAGATGCGCGTTTTGATGTGGTTTGTATCTCTGGTTTCATTCTGGTAATGGAACCGGGGGGCTTTGCCCCTCCTTTTAGTCTAAAAAATTATAATTTGTAAAAACTAATGAAAATATTTTTTAAACAACATTAGGGAATACATAAAAATACATAACAGTTAAAATAATTATTTATCTATTTAAAAAATCAAGCATTAAAATATTAAGTTATTTGAAAATTTTCATGTATTTTAAAACAAATTTCATGCATTTTTTCAAAAGTTTATAAGGGTCAAGATGCATTAAAAAACATACTCCCTCCGTCCTTCAAAGAGTGTACTTCCAACTTTGTTGAAAAGTCAAACTTTTTTATGTTTGACCGTATTTATACAATAATACACCAATATTTTTGCCATCAAATTAGTAGCATTAGATTCGTGATAAAATATATTTTCATCATAGACCTATTTGGTTGCACAAACATTGACATATTTTTGCATAAACTCGGTCAAACTTTGAGATAATTTGACCCTCCAATAATGTTGAAAGTACACTCTTTTGAGGACGGAGGGAGTATATGTTTTGAATCGTTTGTGTAATTTAAAAATATATTCCTATAGTACTTTTAAAATATTCATAATTTTATAAAAAAAATGCGTGTCTATATAAACTGTAATTACATTTTATTAATTTTCATGTAATTTAGTAACTGTTCATATACATAGAGAAAAAAATCTTGTTTTCTTTAAAAAAATGCACCACAGAGCGTCTAAAAAAAACTTGTATATAGGGCACGCCCGTGTCTAAAAATCAGGTGAGGTAGGTTAGAGGATCTCTGCTCGTCCTGGGGGTCAGGGGGCACCCGTTGGAAGGGGCGCTGCAGCTGGGTGCTTGTTTTTTATTGTTTGAATTAACTGAGGGTCAGCTGCTGCATCAAGGGACGAAATCACTATTCTGACCTTTTCAGCAATCTTTGCCACAAAATAAACTCGACATGAAAGTATTTCACGATCTGATCCTTTTAGCAACGTCACAGCCCGTGGCGTTTCTTCTCCATACAAAAACGCCGAAGTAGCTCGCGTTTCAGACTCACATATAAACGCCAAGCTAGCTAGCGCTTCCGACCCACATGGAAACGCCAAGCACGTTGGCGTTTCCGCCCATGCAGAAACTCCATGATCGTCCGTGTGTGTGTGTGTGCAGTGCTGCGCTTGCTTGCAATCTCACAGTTCAGCAGCAGCAGTTTGCTCATTTTGGCTGTTGTGTGTGCAGCTGGGAAGAAAGAAAGAAAGAGCTTTCAATTTTTGACAGGACAACTCATGTTGGGGGCTAGCTGTGGGTGGCGTGTCCGTGTGACTAAACATGCATGCATGACAGGAGGAAGAACCAAGACTTGTCCCCCTCTATATATGCTAACGCAATGACGTTTCCAAGGAACGGGTGTCAAATAAATAAATGCCTCCCCTCCTTCCAGCCGTTTCCAAGGGGGAGCCTATAGCTGGATTGTATAGGATCTAGATCATCAAAAGAATTTCTCACTACGCTGCCTGCCTGAAGATGCTAGTACTACGCTGCCAAGTATCAAGGAACCAAACGCCATTGTCTCTGGCGTTTCCAGAGAAGGTAGAAACGCAACTTGGCTCGGCGTTTTCAGATTGCCATGTCAGCGAGCGACGCCAGCTCGGCCTGGACAGCAACGCGAGCTAGCTCGGTGTTTTTATGTGGAGAAGAAACGTCACGGTCTCTGGCGTTTCCAAAAGGGTTAGATCGTGAAATACTTTCATGCCGAGTTTAGTTTGTGACAAAGATTGCTGATAAGGTCAAAATAGTGATTTCGGCTCTGCATCAAGCGTGCGCAATAGAAATTTCAATCGAGGTGATCTCGTTCATAATAAAAACGTTAAAGAAAGCTTCTCAAGATCTTTGCCAGTAATATCCGGGCCGTCACAGTCGTCGACGAAGTATTACTTGTTTTCGAACTGACTGAAATGTCGTGCCGTATATTAAGTGTCCCTCTCGGCGGCTGGCTTCATCAGAAACCAAATATCACACACGTTTAGATCGTAATCCCTTGAGAGTCTTCGAGACTGGGTCGCAGTGGATCACATCGAACTAAGAAAGAAATATCTTGGACTAGTTTCACCTGGGGTACCTGCACGCGGTGGCTCGAACACGATAAGCTTAAGCCTAATACAATATGAGAAGATGTCAGGACAGCTGTGACATGATCATGTACTAAACCACGGCATATACCCTGCATTTTGTCGTCTATCCATGGAGCCTACGTGCTAAAAGAAGAACCGGCCTAATTGGCATTCGATCATAATATATTATCCAAGATCACAATATTTAGTCTAGGACTAAATTCAAATGCGAGAGGCGACCTTGCTTGCTCAATAAATCAACTCAAATCCGCCCTGCCTTAGATGCAGCTGCCTGCGCTGTCAACGAAACGCATTATCCGGCTCTTCCAGAAGCTCAATCCTCAGCCTACAAAACTGTCGCCGACGGCGCCATTAATGCTCACAAGTCACGGCTCACAAGCACTGCACTTGCACACAAGTCGCACGCATTGCACGCACGAAGCCTTCCACCAACGATGTCGTCGTCAGCGGACTTCCCGTGGCCTGCGCGCGGCGGCGGTGTCTTTGACTTCGGGCAGGGCAGCGCGCTGGTGCTCGCGTCGTACCCGGTGCTCCTGCTCCTCGTCCTTCTCTCCGCGTTCGTCAAGTACGTGTGGATCGCGCTCGCGCTCTACTGCGCGATCCTGTTCGTGCTCTCCTGCACCGGCCGCTTGCTCGCCGGGCCGCTGGTGGTCGTGCACGACGAGGCCAGGGCGGCCGTCGAGCGGGGCGGCCTATCGCCGGCGTCCATTGCGGCTATCCCGGCGTTCGTGTACGGTGCCGCTGCCGGCGATGGCGAGGCTCAGTGCGCGGTGTGCCTGGAGGCTCTGTCCGGCGGGGAGAAGGCCCGGCGGCTGCCGGTGTGCGCGCACACGTTCCACGTCGGGTGCATCGACATGTGGTTCCACTCGCATGCGACGTGCCCGGTCTGCCGATGCCGTGTCGAGCCGCCCAAGGCCGGCAAGATGGCGCCGTTGCCACCAGAGCCGCCTCTGCCGCCGGTGTAGTTGTTGCTAACTGTGCCAAGACATAAGATTGTACAGATTTAAATTTGAGGTCCCTCACTGCCTCAGTATTGTCTTATTGTACTCTGCTGACGATAGAATACCGTATACTCTTTACATGGTTAATGTGTTACTAACTTCGTCCTGTTTTATTAGTCCTTTTATATATCGAAAATTGAAAGGAGCCCTCGTCCTCGCGCGGTCACGGTATCACACACCATCCACACACCTCAAGATTTGGGAAAGGAATAGCCTCATGGATTAGAGGATGCAGCTTTAATGTACGCAGCTGGCCCACATTGTCCCGTCACGTCATTCCATGGTAACAGTACTAACAGCGCCAACATCCCACTCCGTCCTGTACCAGCGGCCAAGTTCATTACCCTGCAAGAGCGTAGACTAATTCACGACAACAGTGTGAAGGAGTCATCGCTCTGGTTATCTGGTTCTGTATGGACACTAGGAAAAAAAAAGACTGGTTCTGCATTGCGACTCAAGCAAACAGATATCTCAAGATGCTGAGAATATCAGGTTTTATCACACATTAGGTGCTCCCATGTTATCATTTTTCAAAAAACATATTTACATATTACAAAAAAAATTGAATGTAATTATGAGTGTTCACAAGACATGTGTCTACAATCTGTAGAAAGTTCAAATATTTTGTTTGAAATACGCATTGAGAAACAAAAAAGACAAATTCAACATGATAGTATCAGTAAAAGAGAAAAGGTAAAATGACATTCTTCACATTCGGATTTGCCCTTTTTTTTCTCCAAGTGTATTTCATATTTTAACTTGAAATTCCTATATATTGTAAACACCCACAATTTTTTTAATTTTTTAAAGATAGTTTTTTTAAATTGTAGCATGAGAGCATCTAATGTTTGGTAGCACATGATATAAGATTGTTCGGTCGGTGCTCGATCTGAACGTGTACCTATCATCGCAAGCCACCATAACCTATGAATGTCGAGAGCTGATGAGTTCTTTTGGCAAGACGATTATTTGTCATTGTGCTAGAGAGGCATTTAGTTTATACATGTAGCTTAAATGTATTTATATCCGAATGGTCATAGGAGTACATGAGCTCGGCCGCTCACGGAATCAGTAGGCACACTTCTCCTCTGGTGTCGGGATATGTCGCACAACTGTTATTTTCTGCATGCATACAAGCATAGTTTTTCAAATACACATGATTTTTTTTAGAACCTCACATTAACTTCTTTATATCCACCCTTTAACGTACGTCCACTATTTATATTATTTAGCACATGCAATTTACCCAGAAGAATGGACAAATCAAAAATAAAATGTAAATAAAACCAGAAAAGAAAATTAATAATAGAGCGTTCCCTCCAGTAGCTTTTTTGTGAAGTGTGTTGCTAACTCTTTTAGGTTTTTTCCCTAAAAAGACATTTTCGGTTTTAGAGGAAGTTAGTTCGCTCCAAAATAACCTGTGTTACACGGAAGTATTGCATCCCAACTAAAAAAAAGTGTGCTTCATCCTGTAGCGATGGCATTGTTAGCTCTCCGTTACTGCACCCACCCACGTCGTTGTTTCATCATACTGGCCCACGCCCACATGCGTACCATTTCCCGCAAACTCACCTGCAACCACTGAATCCCAGCTCCAACATCAGGTTGTTCCATTGGTCCACCTAGCAGGAGCAAACGAGCTCGTCCGCTCTATTGCCACTCTCTTTTATATATTTTCTATCAAATTTTGATCATAGATTCAACTAACAAAATGTTAATGCATCTCGTCAAAAATTGTATTGCTGGATTCGTATTTGAACATAGTCTTCGGCAATACTAATTTTTTATGTATAAACTATACAAATATTGTCTTTGGAGGCCGAGCTCCATGGAGCTTGGTTTTGAAAAATCAGAATTTTGTCAAATTTTCATAATTTCTACGTTTCAAAAAATTCTAAAAAAAACCCACAGATATACATGAAGGCTTAACACACATGTGTGTAAATTTTCAAGGCAAAATAAGTTAAAATGAGGGCCGTGCAAAAAAGACAAATCTGAGACTTTTTAACACATGATACTATTCATCATCCCAGGCCATGAATTTGTCTTTTTTGTATAGGTCGCATTTCAATGTTCTTCATCCTGAAATTTTACACACATACACATAATATCCTTGTTTACTTGCACAATTTTTTTCATATTTTTTTGAAACCAAAAAATTTGAATTTTGATTTGTTTTCAAAAAAAGGCCTTCATGGAGGCCGAGAGCCAAACGTCCGTTCTCTATTATTCACATGGTCGGCAATGACCTGCTTTTACAACGGGGACATAAGAGGAATGGAGGCAATCAATAAATCTCTAGTATCCCTTCTACCAAAGAAGGATGGGGCACTGGATGTAGGGGACTTTAGGCCAATAAACCTTGTGCATGGGGCTACTAAGGTTTTCGAGAAGGTGCTCGCATCTAGGCTTGTGGTCGAGCTGCTGAAGCTTGTTGGAAACCATCAAAGTGCCTTCGCCAAAGGAAGATCGATGCATGATAACTTCATGCTAGTTCAGAGTATGGATCGACGCTTGCATGCTTTGAAGAACCCCACTGTCCTTTTAAAGCTCGACATTTCTAAGGCGTTCGACTCGGTTCAATGGTCGTTTCTTCTTGAGGTTATGGAGTAGCTTGGTTTCGGCCCGAGGTGAAGATCATGGGTGTGAGGGATTCTAGCTACGTCGACCATAAAGAATATAGTAAACGGCGACCCCGGCGACACTATCTACAATTACAAAGGCTTGCGTCAAGGTGACCCCGTATCGCCGATGCTTTCTATTTTCACCATGGAGCCCTTGCAAAGGTTGTTTGAATGGGCCTCCTACCGAGGGTTCTTGCTGGCGACGACAGGAATGAAGAAGAGGCTCTCGATTTTCACGGATGATGTGGTCTTGTTTGTCAAGCCAGAGCCAATGGACCTTGCTATTTGCAAATGCATCTTTGACCTATTCGGTGAGGCATCGAGCCTGCACGTAAACATGAGTAAGTCGGTTGCACTGCCGATACGGTGCTCGGACCAAAGCATCACTATGGCCAGCTAGGAGCTTGGGTGCTCGGTGGGCTTGTTCCCAGTTCGCTACCTTGGGCTACCGCTGTCCCTAAGGAAGCAATCAGCTGCACAACTTCAATATCTCATGGATCAGATGACGAATCACTTGCTGAAGTGGAAGGCATCTCTCATGCCTAAGAGTGGCAGGCTTACGTTGGTTTAATCTGTCTTGTGCGCCATGCACATACATGTGATGATGGCATTGGATCTCCCCATTAAAATGATCGCGGCTATGAACAAGGTATGCGGAGGGTTTTCGTGGTGTCGTTAAGGCAGAGGCAAACGGTGGTAACTATGCGGTGGCATGGGAGGCTTTGTGTGCCCTGAAATGGGAATGAGGTTTAGGCTTGCCCAAACCTGAGATGCATGAATGTGGCTATGCAGGCCAGATAGCCGTGGCTACAAAGGATGGGCGCTAGTAGACCGTGGAGTGAGTTCTCAATTAAAGTGCCAGATGAGTCGATGAAAATTTTCCAAGCGACAACCAGAAGCAATGCACAAAATGGACTCAACCACAAGTGGAAGATTGGTGGTTGGATGGGAGGAGGATACATGAGATTGCGCCGGCCATCTATGAGATGATACCGCAGCATGTTCGAACAACGAGTTTGCTTGGTCAGGTGGTGGAGAACGGGAATGTGGGTTGCGGGCATCAGCCTCAACTTGGGTGCGGATGCCTTACATGAGTTCCTAGGGCTTTGGCAGAGGGTTCAGACTTGGGAGCTGGTGGAAAATGTGCCGAACAGAATAACTTGGTCTTGGGAGACGAATAGCAAGTTCACAGTGAGATCAGCGTACGCAGCCAGGTTTTAGGGCATGGAGGTTATATCCACAGCGGAGTTGACTTGGAAATCGAGAGCTCCATCACAATGCAAATTCTTGGCTTGCACTCGGTAATAGATGTTGGACGTCGGATCGCCTTGCCAGGAGAGGGTTACCGTATCAGGAAAAGTGTCCCCTCTGTGATCAAGAGGAAGAAACAATATGACATGTGTTACTAACATGTGTCTTTGCCAGGACGATATGGGCGGCGGTCTGTCAGGCGTTGGGGAAGCCTGACTGGATGCCTACTCCGCAGGACTCCCTTTAACCATGGCTATGCAACAAACAAGGACTAAGCACCATGACCAGAAAAGATCTTCATACTTTCCTCTTGCTGACGATGTGGGAGTTGTGGAAGCATAGGAACGCCGTTGTGTTCGACGGTGCCTTACCATCGATCGGTCTTCTCATGCATATCAAATCGGAGGCAAGATTTAGTCGCTATCTGGACTTGTGAAAGAGAACGTAGATTTTGTGTTTGCAGGTTTAGAAGGGTGGAGCAATGGGGAGCAGTAGTCTTCAACTTAGTGGTGGAGTGGATGAGGGAGTCCTAGATTAGGGGGTCCTCGGGCGTTCGAGCTATGTGACATGGGCCGGACTCATGGGCCATGAAGATACAAGATGGAAGGCTTTCTCCCGTGTCCGGAGGGGACTCTCCTTGGCGTGGAAGGCAATCTTGACATTCGGATATGAAGATTCCTTTCTCTGTAAACCGACTTTGTACAACCCTAGCCCCCTCGGGTGTCTATATAAACCGAAGGGTTTAGTCCGTAGAGGCAATCATAATCATACAGGCTAGACATCTAGGGTTTAGCCATTACGATCTCGAGGTAGATCAACTCTTGTAACCCCTATACTCATCAAAGTCAATCAAGCAGGAAGTAGGGTATTACCTCCATCGAGAGGGCCCGAACCTGGGTAAACATCGTGTCCCCTGCCTCATGTTACCCTCGATCCTTAGGCGCACAGTTCGGGACCCCCTACCCGAGATCTGCCGGTTTTGACATCGACATTGGTGCTTTCATTGAGAGTTCCATTGTGCCGTCGTTGAAAGGCTCGATGGCTCCATCGATCATCTACAACAATGCTGCCGGGAAGGAGATTTTCCTCCCCGGCCAGATCTTCTTATTTGGTGGCTTCGCACTGCACGCCAACTCGGTTGGCCGCCTAGAGCAGATCGACAGCTACGCCCCTGGTCACCAGATCAGTTTTGGAAATCTGAACTATGTCGCTGATATCCGAGGAGACTTGATCTTTCAAGGGTTCACGGCCCCAACCATCGCCCCGGCCTTAGATCTGGAGCGCGTCATCAGGTCCGAAGACGGGAGTCTAGAGCTCGCCGGACTCTCTACGGTTGTAGATCCCAACACTGGAGAACCGAAGAGAATAGTGTCACCGACAATCATCACAAAGCCGGACTCTCCTCCGGACACTAGCACCGAACCCCCAAAGTCCGCATCATGCGAGCTCGGCTAGGGAACTTCTGTCCCCGTCCAGGCCTCACTCTTAAACGAGGCTTTGGACCTAATGCGCTCCCTTGCTATCGCAGAGGAACCGCTTCCGAATTGTGCCCAGCCCGGACTAGGGGCTGAAAACAGGGAATTTTACTTCCCTCCCACCACCCACTTTATAGCCACCGTCGAGGATCTAACAGACATGCTCGACTATGCCTCCGAAGACATCGACGGTATGGACGACGATGCCGGAGAGGAGCAGGCCCAAAACCCGCCGTTCACCGGACGCTGGACGGCCACTTCCTCATACGACGTGTACATGGTGGACACACCTAAAGAAGGCGACGGCGATGATGAGAAGGATCCAGTCAAGGACGAACCTTCTGAGATACCACCAAAGCGTCGACGTCAGCGGCACCGCTCTAAATTGCGTCGCGAAAAAGACAGCAATACCGGCACCGAAGACAATAATACTACGGAGAACGCCGAAGACCAAGAAGACCCCATCGAACCAACATCCGAACAGGATGATCGGGAGGACGGGCAAGTTGACCCTGACGAGCAAGCAGGGAACGAAGACTCAGAGGATAGTAACTATCTACCACTCTCCGAGGACGACGTGAGCCTCGACGACGAAGATTTTATCGTGCCAGAGGAACCCCTCGAACAAGAGCGCTTTAAGCACCGGCTAATAGCCACGTCAAGAAGCCTAAAAAAGAAATAACAATAGCTTCAAGCTGACCAAGACTTGCTCAACGACAGATGGACTAATGTCCTGGCAGTAGAAGAATATGGCCTCGAACGCCCAACAAAGAGTTACCCGAAGCGTAAGCTGCTACCCCAATTCAACGATGAGGCGCTGAAGCCCATACCACCCGCGCGTAATGCGGCTGATGGACCTGACCAGCCACCACATGGCCGAGACAGAACGACAACTCAAGTTGAACGCCAGCCTGCACCACCTCGCCATAAAAGCAGAGAAACAACAGCCCGGGGATACACTTATGACCTATGTAAGGACCTGGACAATAGAGCCGGTCAGACCAGGTCAATCTACGGATCAAGGGGGCGTGCCCAGGCGCGAGAAGACGGCCATCAGGCCTGGCGCGACAAACACAACCTCACCAGGGTCGAAAACCGCATACAGACTTCATCTGAACTACGTCGTGACGTTGCCCGATACAGAGGCGCCGCACACCCCCTATGCGTCACCGATGAAGTAATGGAGAACCAGTTCCCAGAAGGGTTTAAACCCGTAAACATCGAATCATATGATGGCACAACAAATCCCGCAGTATGGATTGAAGATTTTCTTCTCCACATTCACATGGCATGCGGTGATGATCTATACGCCATCAAATACCTTCCCTTAAAACTTAAGGGGCCAGCTCGGCACTGGTTAAACAGCCTCACAGAAAACTCTATTGGAAGCTAGGAAGACTTGGAAGATGCCTTTAGAGACAACTTCCAAGGCACTTATATCCGGCCTCCGGATGCCGATGACCTTAGTCATATAGTCCAACAGCCCGGAGAGTCGGCCAGGAAATTCTGGTCCAGGTTCCTAATTAAAAAGAACCAGATTGTTGACTGTCCGAATGTCGAAGCCCTAGCAGCCTTTAAACACAGCATCCCCGATGAATGGCTCGCCCGACACCACAGCCAGGAAAAGCCGAAGTCCATGGCAGCCCTTACAGCACTAATGACCCGCTTTTGCACGGGCGAAGATAGCTGGCTAGCCCACAGCGACAACAATACCAGCGACCCTGGCACTTCCGAAGCTAGAAACGGCACCAGAAGGCCCCGATGCAACAAAAACAAGAGTCGAAACAACAATGACAATATCGAAGACACGGCGGTCAATGCCGGATTCGGTGGCTCCAAATCCGGTCAACAAAAGAAGCCATTCAAACGAAACAAGGACGATTCATCAAGCCTGGACCGAATACTTGATCGACCTTGCCAGATCCACGACACTCCTGACAAGCCGGCCAACCACACCAACAGAAGTTGTTAGGTCTTCAAACAGGCCGGCAAGTCAAATGCCGAACATAAGGAGAAAGGGTCGCCCAACGAGGATGACGACGAGGAACCTCGCGCACCGAAAACAGGGGGACAGAAGAAATCCCCCCCCCCCCAAGTCAAAATGGTGAATACGATATACGTCACTCATATCCCCAAGAGGGAGCGCAAGCGCGCGCTAAGGTAAGTCTATGCGATAGAACCAGTCGCCCCAAAATTCAATCCATGGTCAGCCTGTCCGATCACTTTTGATCGTAGAGACCATCCGACCAGTATCCGTCACGGAGGTTCGGCTGCACTGGTCCTCGACCCAATCATCGATGGATTCCACCTTACGCGAGTCCTCATGGACGGCGGCAGCAGCCTTAACCTGCTCTATCAGGATACAATCCGCAAGAAGGGTATTGATCCGTCAAGAATCAAGCCCACCAAAACTACCTTTAAAGGAGTAATACCTGGTGTAGAGGCCCGCTGCACGGGCTCAATCACATTGGAGGTCGTCTTTGGTTCGCCGGATAATTTCCGAAGCGAAGACTTGATCTTCGACATCGTCCCCTTCTGCAGTGCCTATCATGCACTGCTCGGACGAACTGCATTCGCTCGCTTCAATGCGGTCCCGCACTATGCCTATCTCAAACTCAAGATGCCCGGACCGCGCGGGGTCATAACAGTCAATGGAAACATGGAACGCTCCCTCCGCACTGAGGAGCACACCGCGGCCTTGGCAGCGGAAGTATAGGGCGGCTTTATCAAGCCAAATACTACACCAGCGGCCAAGCCTCCGGACACTATTAAACAAGTCCGGATTACACCGCAGAGCGACAACCCAACTCGTTAGGAGCTCGATTAGCAATTCGGCCTCCATCTCAGCCCCTACCAAATCGTGGCATATGTACCACGCGTACATAATTATGCACTAAAGATACCATGGGAAAGGATGGAGGCATAATAAAAATAAAGTCCACAGTACGGCTAGACCCTATTGGGACACTCATATTTCCTTTTTCTTTTCTTTTTATTTTTCCAGGTTCCTTACAACCCACGCCACCTTTTCAATGGTGCCTAGGCCTCTTTTCAAGGCCTATCAAGACAACGCAGCGCGATGGTCCTCTTGAAGGACAATACACCAAAGAGAAAAGCAGCATAGAAGCAGGGCAGAGTATCTAAAGGGTCTTTAAAGACCACCTCGTCCGTTTTCAGGACCCGCACATAGCTTTCCCTTGTACCCGGCATGAAAAAAAGCCTTGATGCTTACTACACTAGTTGTACAAATACGTTTTGACGTATCAATCAGACTATAATGGAAGCAGTTTCTAGCCCAACCTATACGACATTGGCTTATCTCTTAATCTGTGTTTCCCTGTTTTTTTTCCCGATTGTCATGTACACCTCGATATGATTTAAATCGCCTGGGCTCTATTAAGCCACGTACATTTTTAAATACTAAACAAAGTCCGAACACTTTTATAGTACTATTCGGCGTCCCGAATATAGCATTATATGCATCGGCTCCGAATCATGTCTTGGTCAATAGTTGGGTTGCCCGGCTCCTGTGGTTACTACCTTATGTTCCGACTATTCGGCTAAGGTAGTAAAGGGAGAACTACTGTGATTGTGTTTCCGGTTCATCCGGACAAACACCTCAGTAGAGAAAGCCGAAAACTGACTGTCATGATGTGGCGAGAGCTGGTCAGCTATTCAGTGACTAAGTATAAATCTCTTGTGATTTTTTCCGCATTACGCGATAGGCCGACCTTTACCCGGCCGGGCGTCCACAACACCCAAGTTCGGATAATCGAACAATAATAGGGGCTGCGTCCACACTCCCATTGTAAAACTCCTATGGCTAAGTGAGAGCGATAAAGCCACATGGTCCGATTGCCTGGTTCGCCGCACTATCACCTCCTTCACGGACCAAGTCGCTGGGTCAAGTGTGTTTAAGTGCTATCCCGAACACCCCCATACTACCTACATGGGGGCTGAAGCCGACGACTGGCCAACTCTCAGATGTCATAAACGGCCGCACAGGAGGAAATATTTTCAAGTACAACAAGCAATATATCATACATAAGCCTTGTTTCATAATACAGGATTGGACAACATAGATACATTCATTCAAAAATAATGTCTTTCGAACACTGGCCCTCTACAATACGGGATCATTCCAGGACATCGTCGAAATACCGCTCTGGCATGCGGTGCTCTTTGCCTGCGGGTGGTCCCTCGGTTGCGAGCTTGACGACATTCATCTTCGCCCATTGCACCTTGACACGGGCGAAGGCCATCTGCGTACCTTTGATGCAGACCGACCGCTTTACGGCATCAAGTCGGGGGCAGGCGTTGACCAACCGCTTCACGAGCCCGAAGTAAGTGCTGGGTATGGGTTCGGCAGGCCATAGACGGATTATAAAATCCTTCATGGCCAATTCGGCCGTCCTATGCAGTTTGGTCAGCTGTTTCAGCTGATCGCCGAAGGACACTGGATGCTCTGGCGCAAGGTATTGCGACCAGAACAGCTTCTCCGTTGTGCTCCCTTCTTTGGCTTGGAAGAATTCCGCAGCATCAGCAACACTCCGGGGCAGATCTGCAAACGCTCCTGGAGAACTCCAAATCCGGGTCAGTAAGATGTATTTCTTCCTCACAAATCTGCTCTGCATATTAAAGGCCTTACCAGCCGCAATTTGCTTCGCCTCTTGGATCTCCCGGCAGGCGTTTTGGGCTTCGGTCCGGGCCTCCTGAGCACTTTGGAGGGCCTTAGCAAGTTCGGATTTTTGATCCGAAATCTCACGCTCTAAGGACTCACATTTTCTTATAGCATCCTTGAGCTCTTGCTGGACTTCCTCCACCCTTGACTCATGTTTTAGGCGGGCGGCTCGTTCCTCCTCCGCCTCTTTATTGGCCTCGGCCAGCGTGCTCTTGAGGGTATCGACCTCCAACGCGTCAGCTATGAGCAAAGTTATAACACTCATTCAGATGGAAAATTATTGCTGATATTATTTCAGAAGCATTTTGGGTATCACATACCTTGCTTTTCGACTAACTTCCGCCTCAGCTCAGACTCTTCGGCGGCACGAGACGCTGACGCTTTGCATCGTCGCCTGTTTGGTTCAAATAAATGCGTATGTTAATCTCCTGTACGAGTCATTAGATCCTCTGTTCGACCTTTCTTTGTGAACACCGAACATAGTCTCAGGAGCTACTATCTATACACAGACATTTTTTCTCATATAACCAAAAGGTATTACGTACCTCAAAGCCTCTCAGAAGGCTATTATCGGCTTCATTCAGTCCACTTTTGGCGGACCGAACCCTTTCAACCACCGTGCCCATAAGGGTACGATGTTCTTCTACAATGATGGCGCTCTGAAGTGCTTCCATCAAAGTATCCGGTGCCTCCGGATTGACAGAGGTCGCCGGTGGAGTTTGTGCACCCCCTTCTTTCGAAGGAGGCTGCTCACCTGATTCCGGAGCCATATGGGTCTCCGGAATAATACTGGGTTGGGGACCGAATTGGGCATGGCCCCCGTCGTCAGTCTCCATGGGGGTCGATTCCCCCATGTTACCGGTAGCAGGGATATCGCCCTCTGGTCCCACCTTGGCGGCTCCCCGCACCTCTCCTTGACCCGGAAGGGTCTTTCGGGACAACACTTCGGCATTACCCGTAGCATTGGGAAATAAAGCCGGCGGAGGCGACCCGCTGTCCATCACGTTCGGATCCAGCGAATTCCCCAAAGATGAGGATTGCTCGGGGAGGACGCGAGCCGGATTGTAGCACGAAGTTATTAAAATCACAAGGCAGAAGGCCGGATAGATATATAAGTACAAGTGCCTTTGGGGTACTTACGATCCGGCCAGGGGCTTCGGCCTGGGGCGCCACTCATCGGCGTCCGATTCGGAGTCATCCGTGAGGAAGATTCTCCCTTTCTTGGACACCTCCGCCTCCAGATCTGCGGAAGCCCCCCTTTTCTTCTTTCCCCCCTTAAGGGGAGAATTACTCTCCTCCTCCCCTTCCTCTTCATCAGGGGAGGAATGAGTCTCAGTGTCTTCGGACACAACGTCTGAAGCGCCTTTACGACGGAGGCCACTTTTGGCCTCCTTGCCCTTCTTCTTGGCCTTCTTTTCCGGCGCCTGATAGGGCGCCAGAACCAGCATCCTCGTTAGCAGAGGGATGGCTAGGTCTTCGGGTAGCGGAGACAGACAGTGAATCCGCTCTGCCTTCTTCGTCCATCCCTGTGGGAAGAATGGAAAGCTTAGCAGGCCCCTTGGATTTATAAGTAGTAAGGTTATCATAAAAACTTGACGCTGCGTGAGTACAGTCGAGGCCGAGGTCATCGGTCGTTTTTAGCCACGTCTTTTGGGTCTTGAACAACAGCTTCCACATGTCTTCGTGCTTCGTGCAGAAGAACCGTTGCAGGTCCGGGACCGGCGGGTCGAACTCCCACATGTCTTTGAGTCCGGTTATGGTAGGGAGAATCCGCGAAAGAGCATTACGGATCACGCCGGCAAGACTTGTATTCTTGTCCACCATACTCTTGATGCGCTTCGCAACATCGTCACCTCGTCGGACGACGCCTATCGAGCCCTTCTCGAGCGGGATGTAAGCCGCATTGAGGCCCGGATTTGAACTTCGAGGAAGCGCCCATGTGGAGTTGCAGGGTTCCGTAACATAGAACCACTCTTGCTGCCACCCCTTCACGGTCTCCACGAAGGTGCCTTTGGTCCAGGTGAAGTTGGGGAGCTTGCTCACCATGGCGCCGCCGCACTCCGCGTGTTGACCATCCACCACTTTTGGCTTCACATTGAAGACCTTGAGCCATAGGCGAAGTGGGGAGGGATGCGGAGGAATGCCCGCATGACCACGATGAGCGCCAAAATATTAAGGAAAGAATTTGGGGCTAGATCGTGGAAATCTAGCTCGTAGTAGAACATAAGACCGCAGACTAAAGGATGGAGGGGAAACCCTAATCCGCGAAGGAAATGGGGAATAAAGACTACCCTCTCGTGGGGCTTCGGAGTAGGGACAATCTGCTTCTTAGCCGAAAGACGGTGGGCGACTTCCTTGGCTAAGTACCCCGCTTCCCGGAGATCCTTGATGTTCTCCTCCGTCACGGAGAAGGCCATCCACTTGCCCTGCGCTCCAGACCCGGACATGGTTAGAGTGTTTTCTGGGGGCGGAAGGGATCGAAGCTTGGGAGCTGGAGCTCAAGGGCGGATGGGCTAAGGAAGAAGAAGGCGTGGGGTGAAAAGGTGGATTCTTATCTCCTTACAAAGGCAGTGGATATAGAGCGTCCCCCCCACAAGCATTAAAACTCGCCTATTCCCAAGGGGTCGTGCGAACGGCACGGTTGGATTACCCAAACAAGTATTGATGGGAATCCCGTAATGAGGGGACACGATCTTTTGCTTTGACAAGATGTGTCACCGGAGACTGCGTCTTAAAACGTGAAACGATTCAAAATAATGAGGAGGTTGGATGTAACATCTCGTCTGCAGAATTGTCAATAAAAGACATGTTGTGCTTCTTTTTTAAGTATTATACCCTAGCAGTGGAGGGTTGCGGCTATTACACAAAGTCGGATACAGTTCTTGTAATCAACTGCTTTGAAGTGTCCGGAGGAGGAACCCGCCTTGCAATGCCGAAGACAATCTGCGGGCCGGACACATCGTCATTGAAACCTGGTTCAGGGGCTACTGAGGGAGTCCTGGATTAGGGGGTCCTCGGGCGTCCGGGCTATGTGACATGGGCCGGACTCATGGGCCATGAAGATACAAGATGGAAGGCTTTCCCCCGTGTCCGGAGGGGACTCTCCTTGGTGTGGAAGGCAAGCTTGGCATTCGGATATGAAGATTCCTTTCTCTGTAAACCGACTTTGTACAACCCTAGCCCCCTCCGGTGTCTATATAAACCGGAGGGTTTAGTCCGTAGAGGCAATCATAATCATACATGCTAGACATCTAGGGTTTAGCCATTACGATCTCGAGGTAGATCAACCCTTATAACCCCTATACTCATCAAAGTCAATCAAGCAGGAAGTAGGGCATTACCTCCATCGAGAGGGACCGAACCTGGGTAAACATCGTGTCCCCTGCCTCCTGTTACCCTCGATCCTTAGACGCACAGTTCATGACACCCTACCCGAGATCTGACGGTTTTGACACCGACAATGGAGTTGTATGTGTGTGAGGAATCACGACATTTGTAAATGACTGGTGGAGGCTTTATATGCCCTTCCTTCTTTAACATATGATATGCACACTCGTGCATATTCGAGAAAAAAAACATGATCAACATATGACCCTAAATATGAGGGGTTACTAATAAGTCGGGATGGAGGTAGTACACGACTCCGTACTCCTTGTGTCTGAAAATACCATTAGATTTGAGGTGCCTCACTGCCCCAATATCATTAGATTTCCTTCTGAAATCATTTTTTCTAAATTTTGATCAAGTTTATTAAAAATATAGACATTTAGTACATCAAAATAAACACCATTAGATTCATCATGAATTATGTTTATATATATATTATATATTTAATATTGTAGACATTGAAAATTTTATTTATAAATTTGGTCAAAGTATATCACGTAAAAAATTACTTGGTCAAAGTTAATGAAACTCTTTTTTGTATTTTTTATGGAAGTTAATGAAGCTCTGTTGTCGTGAAACCTATGCACAACGTACTATGGGCACTAGTCTCTGTGAAACTATCCGCTTTTCTGTCAAATCACTATGATAGTCGCATTTTGGGCCCTATTGATTGTGATACAGGAAACATGAAATCTTAGTATATCGACACACCTAATCGTGAACCTCTAAAAATTAGCTCAATCTTTTTTTAACACGGTACAAACTCACTCGATAGGAATGTCTCCTTTCACTGAAG
Organism: Aegilops longissima; assembly: GCA_021605205.1. Lineage (NCBI taxonomy): Eukaryota > Viridiplantae > Streptophyta > Magnoliopsida > Poales > Poaceae > Aegilops > Aegilops longissima. The sequence goes on from CM038682.1 coordinate 543,182,889, forward strand.
GAACACGAAAAGCCTGAAAAAACCAGAAAAATATGAGTACCAGTGCTAAATCTAGAAGTTGAACCATGACGGGTTGGTTCCATTACATGTAAACTAACCATCTAAAGTACGCTCAATTTGCAAAGGTCAGCTCAATCGAAATGCTTTCGATGTCCGTCAGAGTAGAGTCAGATAGCTAGTGAGAAAACAACTTTTTTTGCGGGATGAATAGTGTGATGGTATACATACGAAGACCATCTACATCCGAAACCGGATCAAAGGATTACCTTTGAGCCTCTGAATGACTTCATTTGGAGCTGACTGAGCGATTTGAAAGTTGCTACCTTTTGTACACATCGAAGCATCTGCGTTGATCACTCTAAAGATTCTAAGCCATCTCATAAAGTTGGTAACGGCCAGATTTTAGGTTCAAACTATATATACTAGATGGTACTCCGCACGTTGCTGCGGGAATTTTGTAGCAATGCGGACATACCGTGGGATAATTCAGAGTCGCTAACAGCGTAACAAATAGAAAAAGACAGATCAAAGTGATTACCCTATAGATAGGAACAACATACTACGGATTTGGTATGCCACAGTTGCAAGTAGAAACTAACCAAATAGTACTAATGAGAGTTTTTTCTTGATTACAAAAAAATGTGGCCACATTACTGATAACCATTCTAAATTTAGGCAACATAATTACTACTTTTAGGTGGAAGTCATAGTGTAGTTTGTAAAAAGCTACATGCATGGTTAACGTTGTACCATGTGAGGTTGTCTCATTAGGAAATTCTAAAAGAAATAAAAGAGAACACTTCAATTTGTATATGTGAGCTGCATATGAAACATTCAGATAGGTCCATAACATCATGCCTCTATAATAAGAGAAAGAAATGTGAACAAAAAGTAGGTTGATGAGTATGAGCAGAAAATATTTTTTTTCTATTTTGCTGCTGTCAAAAGATATAACATGCATTACTTTTTACCCTCATAATGTAACTAAAAATAGATGTGTGAACTGATTTGACAGAATCTGTAGATATAAAATCACATGAATCAGAAACAAAGGCCCAGTATACAATATTGTATAGGCCAGCCCAGACTCAAGGGTCGTGACCCTCTACTTCTTCCTCTGCATACAGAAAAGGAATACCGGTCGGTTCATTCTCTCTCTTTGTACTACATTGAATAAATACATCCATTCTTTCATGTGCGTGGGTGTGCATACATGTTGCTCATTCTCGATATGTCATTGGCATCCAAATTTGACTGAACAGACGTTGTTGCACTGCATAGTTGCACATGCCAATGTGAATCTGCCCTCTAATCACTTGTACAAACATTCTAAACTCTGTCTAGCCAGAGCCCGAACAACAAACTAAGAACTAAGGGAAGAAGTTCCAGAGAGAGGAGCAGGAAGGAGAAGACATAGTCGCTGTGAGGAGGGCAGTTTCCATCCACCGCTGGGGTGGGATTGATGGTGGGCATCAGATCCAGCCTGATGGTGGGCACCTACCTCCTCTCGATCCTTCATTACATCAGTCCTTACCCTTCCTTGCTCGATCTGCCCCACCCAAAAGTATGAATAGCTGGCATGATCTCCATTCCCCACCAATCAAGGAGTTAATCCACACCATGGATTGTAAATGACCTGCAGCCAAACCAAGATATAAAGGAGGGTGTCACCATCCGCAGAAACATTAGAGAAACAAAAAGAGACCATACACTTTGATTTTAGGGAGGAGGAGGGGCAATCCGAAGAGGAGTAGCACTATGATGGGTTTTTTTGCTTTTCAGGCAAACATTTATAGATCGAAGGGGAGAGGTGGAGCAGTGCCTGTTCGGCTGTGGTAACTGAATGAAGGAAGGAGCCTGTAGGGGAAGGGGTTGGGACGGGCAGGAAGGAGAAGACGTTGGGATTTTCTTTTTTGTTTGCGAATTGACACCATTGGCCTTCGGTGTTAATTTAAGTTGGGAAACTAAGCAACGACATGCATGTCTACATGCCAATAAAAATTAGTTAAATTCTTTTCTAGGCCATGACCGTAGGGTGAAAAAGAGTGGTTGGATGATTTTGCAAACTGATTGATGATGTGGCATAGAGATGATGTGGATAGTGTGCATGTTGAGAGAATAGGTAGAAGTGGGGAGCAACTTCTTAAGAATGTTAGATTCCCCCACCTATCCCACTTGTTCACTCGAAGCAAATTAAACTCTTATCACATGTTTTGAGAGAGACCTTTGCCATCTTGTGCTGATTTTAAAGATCTTTCTACTCCGACCATCCAATCCATTGCTTTGAGATCTAATCCCCCACCCCCCCTCCCTTTGCTTCCACCCATACTTCTCCAATCCAAAGCAAAATCCTGATAGAGTTTGAGTGCAAGAGGAGATTATTTTTTGAAGCATAAGAGCAAGACATTTATTACGAAGAAGCCTCGTCTTGTTACTTTTGGAGAGTCTACGTCTCGTATATTAGCTAGGTGTGCTTGGGAGTCTTCAAAGTTTGTGAAGAATCAAGAAGTTTTTAAGGGCTTAGAGATCGCTTATTGATGGCCTGCAAGACACACATGGCAATGTAGTATCTTCATGTAAATATCTCAATAATAATCGTCCCAATGAAGAGCTGAGGAAAGTAAATATGAGTGGTGTTTCGGTCATACCCGAATTGTCACCGGTCTCGTATGAAGTAACGAGTTGTCACACACGAGTTTCCCTTTTTTTAGAATGCGTAATTTTTTTCTAAATTTGAAACATTTTTCAAATCCATGAACTTTTTTCAAGTTTTAAGATGTTTCTCAAATTCTTAAATTTGATTCAATTTCTTATTTTTCAGAATTAGTCAAAAAAATAAATTTGTGAACTTTTTTCAGGTTCATTTTTTAATTCATGATTTTTCTAGATTCGCATTTCCCCCCAAATTTTGAACATATTTTAAATCTTTTGTAATTGGGGGGGATGTGAACATTTCGCGGATTCTTGATTTTTGTTTCAAAAGTCAACGATCAATTGGTCCACCTGTTAGTGGTTAGTGGTCGACGTCGACCAGTCCCTTTTTAGGGGGCCGTCCACCAGTCAAACCATTGAGAACCGGCTCACCTGCTCACATGGAGGCCAGCTAGCCCACAAACCGCTCGGGTGACCATCGGCCTGCTATCTGGCGTAACAGGCGTTGACTAGTATGTCTTGCGTAGGGCGGTGTGGAATATCCTATTTGCCTCATTTTGCGTCGAACAGTCGACCTTTCGCACGCAACTGGCCATCGAGCGATAAACTAGGCCGTACCATTAACGTGCTCCATCGTTTCCGGTTTTGGGAACCTTCTAAAGCTTTCAAATTGTTATTTTTCCTTTCTGTTTTTTTTGTTTCGTTTATTTTTCTTCTTTCTTCTTTCTTTTTATTTTATTTTCCTTTTCTGTTTCTTTTTCCTTTTTTGTTACTTTTTTATTTTAAATTTAAATTTCTTAAATAGAAGTTCATGTTTAAAAAATCAGAAACTTAAAAACTTGTTCGTGCTTTTAAAGAAGGTTCAATTTTTTAAACAATGATCGCGTTCTCGGAAATTGTTCATTCATTCAAAACATATTCACATTTTAAAAAATTGCTTGGGAATTTCAAAAAATGTTCCCGTTTTTTAAAAATTGTTCGGGATGTTTTTGTTCATATTTTAGAACTTCTTACATAATGACAGGGATTTCAAAAACTAGTCCTGTTTTCAAAAATTGTTCACAAATTTTGAATAATGTTCTTATTTTCAAATTTTTGTTCAGGTATTAAAATTGTTCTCCATTTAAAATTTGATCTAAAAATTCAAAATATATTCATGATTTTAAAACTTGTTCCTATTTTGAAATTTTGATCAAAATTCAGAAAATGATCTTGTTTATGATAAATCAGAAATTTCAAAATATATTTGCCATTTCAGAAAATTGTTCGGGTTTGTCAAAATTTGTTCGTAAGTTTAGAATATAACTCAAACTTTAGAACATTTATTGGGATTCTTTCAAATAGTGTTAAGTCTGCTAATGCTATTAGTTTTTAACTCTCGTGATGTACTGCTCGCACGAGTCCACTTCTGTCATAGTGGCTAGCTGCGAGTGCACTTGAGCAGGTAGTTGCGGGTTAGATTCACAGCAATTGCGACAACTATTTTTATGAGTTTTCGCCATCGCACCGCAATGGGTCGGCCCAGTCGACTGCACCTTCTGTGATGGGGCATGTATTTGCCGCCAAATGCGGCACATAGGGGCTCTCGGCCGGCATGACCACACCAAACGGCACCACTCTGCCATTTGTGCAATTTGGGCCAGCCCATGTGTAGGGCGGGACCCTTCTTTTTTTTGTTCTTTTGGAACTTTGAAAAATCATCCCAAATATGAAAAGAAATGCTTAGTAGTAAAAAAATGTTATTATTTTGGAAAAATATTCAGGAAATTTTAGGTAAGACTGGATCATAAGAAAATCAGTAATTTGAAAAAAATGCATTTCAAGAAATTATTCTTGATTTCACAAGACTATTCGCAGTTTCATAAAAAATGCTCAACAATTGAGAAATTGTTCCTCAATTTCGAAAAGTATAGAATTTCAAAATTGTGCATGAATTCAGAAAATGTTCGTCGGTTTCCAAAAATGATCAATTGTTTTGAAATAGCTCCACAATATATAAAATAATTTTAGATTTCAATCGTCAATTTGATATACTTTTTTTTCATAAAATGTTCTTGGGTTTATAAAAAATTACTAATTTCAAAATGACACCAGATTGCAAAAGCATCGAGAATATCAAAAAATATCCACAAATTGGAAATTTTCCTGGATATATGAATTTTAAAAATATTATTCCTCCGATCCATATTACTTATCACTCAAGCGGATATATATATATATATATATATATATATATATATATATATATATATATATATATATATATATATATATATATATATATATATATATATATATATATAGGAAAATGGGTTAATACTCCTAGGAGTACATACTCCCATCCACATGTCATGTTTGGCTCGCCACAAGCGCCACCGGATTCCACGTAATAAACCCGTTTTAGCATTCAATAAATTATTTAGTTAATTTTCATCTAAATCCCACGGAAGGGATCACATTTATTTAAGAAACAACCTCCTGGTGGTAGTTACCCCACATGTCTTATATACTACCATGTGGTACTATATATACTTTTTATTATTTTAAATATGTTCATATAATATATCTAAGATATTTCAAAGCAAGTTACATGAAAAATTGCATATGAGCCCATAGTTTTTTATATTTGTGAAATACGTATATATTTGTACGTAAAAAGAGCATACTCAAAAATGGTACATACTACCTAAAAATTAGTATACATAATACATAATCATTATTATATACTACATACTACACGTACATACCCTCGGTTTCGACAGATACTACATACAACATACAAAACGCAAGTGGTGGTAACTACCACTGCTTGTAGGAAACATTTGTCCTATATATATATATATATATATATATATATATATATATATATATATATATATATATATATATATATATATATATATATATATATATATATATATATATATATATATATATATATATATCTGGGCTATTCTGTTACGCGTAACAGAATATTATTCGGTTACCATTTTTGAACTTACGGTTTTAGGTGGTTGTACTGATGTTTTCGAAGCGGTTGAACTGATGCTTTCAGTTGTGTTTAAAAGATCGTTTTCTTTAGTTCAAATTTTTTTTATAATTTTTTTGTCGGAATGAGGCGTGTAATATATTGTTGGAAAGCTCTTGACAACCATATTTCAAATATATTGAACGATTTTGCAAAATTATTATGGTTTAAGAGCAGTTTTGAAAAAATCGTTTTTTTCAAAACCGAAAACGTGAATCGTATTTTGGACTCAATTTCAAATGGTTCATCGGAATTGAGCAAATAAGATGGCGTTGGAAATCTGGTGAAAATCCGCATCTTCCATATATGTATTGTTTTTTCTAATTCTATATGATTTAAAAGTAATTTGAAAAACGGTGAAATTCTGGGCGAAACATATTTTCGCGATTGTTGCAAACGGTTTGTTGGATTAACGCAAATAATACGGCGTTGGAAAGCTATGGAAAATGCGCAACGTTTTCGTATAGAAATGTCTTTATAATTCCTTACGGTTTAAAAACGAATTCGAATACGGTCAAATTTGATTTTGAACGTGATTTTTTTAAAAGTTTGTCGAAACATGGCAAATAATATATTGCTGGATAGCTATCGAAAATTCGAAACTTAGTCATGTTGAACATTTTCTCTACTTCGCAACCGTTTTAAAGTAATTTTGATTACGACATGATGGATCTTGTTGTTTTCTCGTCTGAAAAATAGAGTAGTCGTACTGATATATGTGTATATTTGTACTGAGCTATTTTTTGAGTAATTTTGAATGATTCCGAAAAAGGGTACTTGTACTGATGTTTGTATGGGTTTGTACTAAGCGTGTTTTGTTGGGGAACGTTGCAGAAAATTAAATTTTTTCCTACGGTTTCACCAAGATCTATCTATGAGTTCATCTAAGCAACGAGTCAAGAGAGTGAGTTTGCATCTATATACCACTTGTAGATCGCGTGCGGAAGCTTTCGAGGGGATGGTGATGATGGAGTCGTACTCGGATCACCGATGACCAAAGCGCTGAATGGACAGCACCTCCGCGTTCAACACACGTGCAGTGCGGGCAACGTCTTCTCCGTCTTGATCCAGCAAGGAGGAAGGAGAGGTTGAGGAAGATGGCTCCACAAAGAAGACGACGGCGTGATGATGGTGGAGTCACAGCTTCTCCGGCAGGCTTCCCAAGCGTCTTGGAGGAGGAGAGGTGTTGGGAGGGAGGGCTGCGCCTTTAATTGTGTATGCAGCCTCCCTCACCCCTCTATTTATAGGGAAGGGAGGGGCGGCGGCGAGGGAGGGCTTGCCCCCAAGCAAGGGCGCCCCTTAGGTTCCCTCAACCCTAGGCGCATGGGCCAAGGGAGGTGCGCCCAGCCCACGAGGCTGGCTGCCTCCCACGCAGCCCAAAGTGGCCCCGGGAGGTGGCCCTCCGTAGTCCTCCGAAACCTTCCGGTGGACCTCCATAATCCGATATGACCCAAACTTTTCCGGTGTCCGCTTGACAACTTCCCATATATAAATCTTTACCTCCGGACCCTTCCGAACTCCTCGTGACGTCCGGGATCTCATCCGAGACTCAACAACATTCGGTAATCACATACAAGTCTTCTAGTAACCCTAGCGCCACCGAACCTTAAGTGTGTAGACCCTACGGGTTCGGAGACATGCGAGACATGACCGAGACTCTCGGTCAAGAACCAACAGCGGATCTGGATACCCATGTTGGCTCCCATGCTCCTCGATGATGTCATCGGATGAACCACGATGTCGAGGGTTCAAGCAACCCGTATACTATTCCCTTTGTCGAGACGGTATGTTACTTGCCCGAGACTCGATCGTCGGTATCCCAATACCTCGCTCAGTCTCGTATCGCAAGTCACTTTACTGCATGCGTAATGCATGATCCCGTGACGGACACTTGATCACTTTGAGCTCATTATGATGATGCACTACGAGTGGGCCCAAAGGTGATACCTCTCCATCATACGGAGTGACAAATCCTGCCTTGATCCGTGTCAACCCAATGACACTTTCGGAGATACCGTAGTGCACCTTTATAGTCACCCATTACGTTGTGACGGTTTGGTACACCCAAAGCACTCCTACGGTATCCGGGAGTTACACGATCTCACGGTCTAAGGAAGAGATACTTGACATTGGAAAAGCTCTAGCAAAACGAACTACACGATCTTTGTGCCATGCTTAGGATTGGGTCTTGTCCATCACGTCATTCTCCTAATGACGTGATCCCGTTGTCAATGATATCTGATGTCCATAGTCGAGAAACCATGACTATCTGTTGACCAACGAGCTAGTCTACTAGAGGCTTACTAGGACGATTGTAGTCTATGTATTCACACGTGTATCACGATTTCCGGATAATACTGATTATAGCATGAATAAAGACAATTATCATGAACAAGGAAATATAATAATAATGCTTTTATTATTGCCTCTAGGGCATATTTCCAACAGTCTCCCACTTGCACTAGAGTCAATAATCTAGTTACATTGTGATGAATCGAATTCCCATAGAGTTCGGTGTTGATCATGTTTTGCCCATGAAAGAGGTTTAGTCAACGGATCTGCGACATTCAGATCCGTATGCACTTTACAATTTCTATGTCTCCATCCCGAACATTTTCACGGATGGAGTTGAAGCGACGCTGATGTGCCCGGTCTTCTTGTGAAACACAGGCTCCTTGGCAAGTGCAATAGCTCTAGTGTTGTCACGAAGAGTTTGATCGGCCCCGACGCATTGGGTATGACTCCTAGGTCGGTGATGAACTCCTTCACCCAAATTGCTTCATCGCTGCCTCCGAGGCTGCCATGTACTCCGCTTCACATGTTGATCCCGCCACGACGCTCGCTTGCAAAATGCACTACCATCGCTCCACCATTCAACATATACACGTATCCGGTTTGTGACTTAGAGTCATCCAGATCGTGTCGGCTAGCGTCGACGTAACCCTTCTGACGAGCTCTTCGTCACCTCCATAAACGAGAAACATGTCCTTTGTCCTTTTCGGTACTTCATGATATTCTTGACCGTTGTCCAGTGTTCCTTGCGGGATTACTTTGGTACCTTCCTACCAAACTTACGGCAAGGTTTACATCAGGTCCAGTACACAGCATGGCATACATAATAGATCCTATGGCTGAAGCATAGGGATGACACTCATCTCTTCTTTATCTTTTGAAGTGGTCGGGCATTGAGCTGAGCTCAATCTCACACCTTGCAATCTGAGCAAGAACCCTTTCTTGACTGATCCATTTTGAACTTCTTCAAAATCTTATCAAGGTATGTGCTTTGTGAAAGACCTATGAGGCGCCTCGATCTATCTCTATAGATCTTGATGCCTAATATATAAGCAGCTTCTCCAAGGTCCTTCATTGAAAACACTTATTCAAGTAGGCCTTAATGCTGTCCAAGAATTCTATATCATTTCCCATCAAAAGTATGTCATCTACATATAATATGAGAAATGCTCTGAGCTCCCACTCACTTTCTTGTAAACGCAGGCTTCTCCATAAGTCTCATAAACCCAAACGCTTTGATCATCTCATCAAAGCGAATGTTCCAACTCGAGATGCTTGCACCAGCCCATAAATGGATCGCTGGAGCTTGCATACTTTGTCAACATTCTTAGGATCGAAAAACCCTCCGCTGCATCATATACAGCTCTTCCTTAAGATATCCGTTAAGGAATGTTGTTTTGACGTCCATCTGCCATACCTCATAATCATAGTATCGGCAATTGCTAACATGATTCGGACGGACTTAAGCTTCGCCACGGAGAGAAAGTCTCATCGTAGTCAATCCCTTGAACTTGCCGATAACCCTTAGCGACAAGTCGAGCTTTATAGATGGTGACATTACCATCTGCGTCCGTCTTCTTCTTAAAGATCCATTTGTTTTCTATCGCTCACGATCATCGGCAAGTCACCAAAGTCCATACTTTGTTTTCATACATGGATTCTATCTCGGTTTCATGGCTTCTAGCCATTTGTTGGAATCTGGGCCCGCCATCGCTTCTTCATAGTTCAAGGTTCACCGTTGTCTAACAACATGATTTCCGTGACAGGGTTGCCGTACCACTCAGTGCGGAACGTGTCCTTGTGGACCTCTGATTCAAGAGCAACTTGATCCAAGTACCTTGATCATCATCATTAATTTCCTCTTCAGTTGGTGTAGGCATCACAGAACATTTTCCGAGCTGCACTACTATCCTGTTCAAGAGGTAGTACTTCATCGAGTTCTACTTTCCTCCCACTTACTTCTTTCGAGAGAAACTCTTTTCCGAAAGGATCCGTTCTTGGCAACAAAGATCTTGCCCTCGGATCTTAAGTAGAAGGTATACCCTATGGTTTCCTTAGGGTATCCTATGAAGACGCATTTTTCGACTTGGGTTCGAGCTTTTCAGTTGAAGTTTCTTGACATAAGCATCGCATCCCCAAACTTTTAGAAACCACAGCTTAGGTTTCTTCCCAAACCATAATTCATACGGTGTCGTCTCAACGGACTTAGACGGTGCCCTATTTAAAGTGAATGTAGCTGTCTCTAGAGCGTATCCCCAGAATGATAGCGGTAAATCGGTAAGAGACATCATGGACCGCACCATATCCAATAGAGTGCGATTACGATGTTCGGACACACCGTTACGCTGAGGTGTTCCAGGCGGCGTTAGTTGTGAAATGATTCCACATTTTCTTAAGTGTGTACCAAATTCGTGACTTAAATATTCTCCTCCATGATCCGATCGTAAGAATTTTATCTTTCGGTCACGTTGATTCTCTACTTCATTCTGAAATTCCTTGAACCTTTCAAAGGTCTCAGACTTGTGTTTCATCAAGTAGACATACCCATATCTACTCAAGTCATTTGTGAGAGTGAGAACATAACGATATCCTCCATGAGCCTCAACGCTCATTGGACCGCACACATCGGTATGTATGATTTCCAACAAGTTGGTTGCTCGCTCCATTGTTCCGAGAACGGAGTCTTGGTCATCTTGCCCATGAGGCATGGTTCGCATGTGTCAAATGATTCATAATCAAGAGACTCCAAAAGTCCATCAGATGGAGCTTCTTCATGCGCTTGACACCAATGTGACCAAGGCGGCGATGCCACAAGTATGTGGGACTATCGTTATCAACTTTACATCTTTTGGTATTCACGCTATGAACATGTGTAATACTACGCCGAGATTCATTAAGAATAAACCATTGACCATCGGAGCATGACCATAAAACATATCTCTCATATAAATAGAACAACCATTATTCTCGGATTTAAATGAGTAGCCATCCCGTATTAAACGAGATCCGGATACAATATTCATGCTCAAACTTGGCACCAAATAACAATTATTAAGGTTTATAACTAATCCGTAGGTAAATGAAGAGGTAGCGTGCGACGGCGATCACATCGACTCTGAACCATTCCCGACGCGCGCCGTCACCTCGTCCTTCGCCAGCTCCGCTTATTCCGCAGCTCCTGCCAGAGTTACAAATATGAGCAACGGCACCGGTATCAAATACCGGGGAGTTACTACGAGTCTTGTAAGGTACACATCAATTACATGTATATCAAATATACCTTTGGTGTTGCCGGCCTTCTTATCCGCTAAGTATTTGGGGCAGTCCGCTTCGATGACCCTTCCCTTGCAATAAAAGCACTCGGTCTCGGGCTTGGGTCCATTCTTTGACTTCTTCCGACAACTTGCTTACAGGCGCGGCAACCTCCTTGCCGTCCTTCTTGAAGTTCTTCTTGCCCTTGCCCTTCTTGAACTTAGTGGTCTTATTGACCATCAACACTTGATGTTCTTTCTTGATTTCAACCTCGCTGACTTCAAATAGAGAATACTTCAGAATGGTCTTTACCATCCCCGCATATTGTAGTTCATCACAAAGCTCTTGTAGCTTGGTGGCAGCGATCGGAGGATTCATCGCCAATGACCGCCTCATCGGGGAGGTTAATATTCACCGGGTCATACGGTTGTGCAACCCGGACATCTTGAGAATGTGCTCACCGACGTAACTATTTTCCTCCATCTTACAACTATAGAACTTGTCGGAGATGTCATATCTCTCGACCCGGCGTGAGCTTGGAAAACCAGTTTCAGCTCTTGAACATCTCATATGCTCCGTGATGCTCAAAACGCTTTTGGAGCCCGGTTCTAAGTCGTAAAGCATGCCGCCTTGAACGAGGGAGTAATCATCAAGACGATACTGCCAAGCATTCATAATGTCTTGGTTCTCTGGGACGGAGCGTCACCTAGCGGTCCTTCTAGGACATATTGTTTCTGGCAGCTATGAGGATGATCCTCAAGTTCCGGACCCATCCGTATAGTTGCTGCCGTCATCTTTCAGCTTAGTTTTCTAGGAACGCGTTGAAGTTCAAGTTGACATGAGCGTTGGCCATTTGATCTACAAGACATATTATGCAAAGTTTTAGACTAAGTTCATGATAATTAAGTTCATATAATCAAATTATTTAAATGAACTCCCACTCAGATTAGACATCCTCTAGTCATCTAAGTGATACACGATCCGAGTCGACTAGGCCGTGTCCGATCATCACGTGAGACGGACTAGTCATCGTCGGTGAACATTCTCATGTTGATCGTATCTTCCATACGACTCGTGTTCGACCTTTCGGTCTCCGTGTTCGAGGCCATGTCTGTACATGCTAGGCTCGTCAAGTTAACCCTAAGTGTTTTGCGTGTGTAAATCTTTCTTACACCCGTTGTATGTGAACGTAAGAATCCATCACACCCGATCATCACGTGGTGCTTAGAAGCGACGAACTTTAGCAACGGTGCACGTTAGGGAGAACACTTCTTGAAATTGTTGTAAGGGATCATCTTATTTACTACCGTCGTTCTAAGTAAACAAGATGTATAAACATAATAAACATCACATGCAATTATATAGTAGTGACATGATATGGCCAATATCATAAAACTCCATTGATCTCCATCTGCGGGGCTCCATGATCATCTTGTCACCGGCATGGCACCATGATCTCCATCATCATGATCTCCATCATCATGATCTCCATCATCGTGCCTCCATGAAGTTGTCACGCCAACGACTACTTCTACTACTATGGCTAAACACGTTTTAGCAATAAAGTAAAGTAAGTTACATGGCGTTCTTCAATGACACGCATGTCATACAAAATAAAGACAACTCCTATGGCTCCTGCCGGTTGTCATACTCATCGACATGCAAGTCGTGATTCCTATTACAAGAACATGATCTCATACATCACAATATGTCATTCATCATTCATCACAACTTGGCCATATCACATCACATGTCAATTGCTGCAAAAACAAGTTAGACGTCCTCTAATTGTTGTTGCATCTTTTACGTGGCTGCAATTGGGTTCTAGCAAGAACGTTTTCTTACCTACGAATAACCACAACGTGATCTTGTCAACTTCTATTTACCCTTCATAAGGACCCTTTTCATCGAATCCGCTCCAACTAAAGTGGGAGAGACAGACACCCGCCAGCCACCTTATGCAACTAGTGCATGTTAGTTGGTGGAACCGGTCTCACATAAGCGTACGTGTAAGGTTGGTCCGGGACACTTCATCCCACAATACCGCGGAAGCAAGATAAGATTAGTAGCGGCAAGTAAGTTGACAAGATCCACGCCCACAACTAAATTGTGTTCTACTCATGCAAAGAGAACTACGCATAGACCTAGCTCATGATGCCACTATTGGGGAACGTTGCAGAAAATTAAAATTTTTCCTACGGTTTCACCAAGATCTATCTATGAGTTCATCTAAGCAACGAGTCAAGGGAGTGAGTTTGCATCTACATACCACTTGTAGATCGCGTGCGGAAGCTTTCGAGGGGATGGTGATGATGGAGTCGTACTCGGATCACCGATGACCAAAGCGCTGAATGGACAGCACCTCCGCGTTCAACACACGTACGGTACGGGCAACGTCTTCTCCGTCTTGATACAGCAAGGAGGAAGGAGAGGTTGAGGAAGATGGCTCCAACAGCAGCACGACGGCGTGATGATGGTGGAGTCACAGTTCTCCGGCAGGGCTTCGCCAAGCGTGCGCGGAGGAGGAGAGGTGTTGGGGAGGGGAGGGGCTGCGCCTTTAATTGTGTATGCAGCCCTCCCCTCACCCCTCTATTTATAGGGGAAGGGAGGAGGGGCGGCCCCTCTAGATGCATCTAGAGGGGGCGGCGGAGGGGGGGGCTTGCCCCCAAGCAAGGGCGCCCTTGGGTTCCCTCAACCCTAGGCGCATGGGCCAAGGGAGGGGTGCGCCCAGCCCACGGGGCTGGCTGCCTCCCACGCAGCCCAAAGTGGCCCCGGGAGGGTGGCCCCTCCCGGTGATCCTCCGGAACCTTTCCGTGGACCTCCATAATTCGATATGACCCAAACTTTTCCGGTGTCCGTTTGACAACTTCCCATATATAAATCTTTACCTCCGGACCCTTCCGAACTCCTCGTGACGTCTGGGATCTCATCGGGACTCGAACAACATTCGGTAATCACATACAAGTCTTCCTAGTAACCTAGCGCCACCGAACCTTATGTGTAGACCCTACGGGTTCGGAGACATGCGATCGACCGAGACGGCTCGTGTCAATAACCAACAGCGGATCTGGATACCCATGTTGGCTCCCACATGCTCCTCGATGATGTCATCGGATGAACCACGATGTCGAGGTTCAAGCAACCCGTATACTATTCCCTTTGTCGACGGTATGTTACTTGCCCGAGACTCGATCGTCGGTATCCCAATACCTCGTTCAGTCTCGTTACGGCAAGTCACTTTACTCGCATACCGTAATGCATGATCCCGTGACCGCACACTTGATCACTTTGAGCTCATTATGATGATGCACTACCGAGTGGGCCCGGTGATACCTCTACGTCATACGGAGTGACAAATCCTGCCTCGATCCGTGTCAACCCAACAGACACTTTCGGAGATACCAGTAGTGCACCTTTATAGTCACCCGATTCGTTGTGGCGCTTTGGTACACCCAAAGCACTCCTACGGTATCCGGGAGTTACACGATCTCATGGTCTAAGGAAGAGATACTTGACATTGGAAAAGCTCTAGCAAAACGAACTACACGATCTTTGTGCCATGCTTAGGATTGGGTCTTGTCCATCACGTCATTCTCCTAATGACGTGATCCCGTTGTCAATGATATCTGATGTCCATAGTCAGGAAACCATGACTATCTGTTGACCAACGAGCTAGTCTACTAGAGGCTTACTAGGGACGTATTGTAGTCTATGTATTCACACGTGTATCACGATTTCCGGATAATACAGTTATAGCATGAATAAAAGATAATTATCATGAACAAGGAAATATAATAATAATGCTTTTATTATTGCCTCTAGGGCATATTTCCAACATGTTTTCCATTGAGTCTATGTTTGCACTGAGTTATTTTCCATTGAGTAGTTTTGAATACGGTGTTACCGGTTGTGCTATTTTTTTTCTATTTGGGAACATAGTACTCGAACTGATCTCCGTATGGGTTTGTGCTGAACGTGTTTTGGACGCAATTTTGGAAAAAATCATTTTTTTCAAAATTGCTCTTAGAACGTGTGCTTTCACAGACTTGACTTTACTATGTTTTTTCGTTAGAGTTTTGCTCGTAACTTTTCAACGGTTTACTATATTATCGTTTCCGAACTTGCATGGTTTATATCGTTGAACTGAATGCTATTCTTTTCAAAAAGAAAATGGTTTGCATGTTTTCTTTTAACTCAAATTTTTTTACAACGATGTTCTGAACTTTTCTAATTTTACGACTTGTACTTTCTACCATTTGAATTGCATGGGGTTTCCTTTTGCTTGAACTTTTACAATTTGAATTTCTGTCATTTCTTTTATTCCGAACGGACCACCATTTTTAGCTCGTACTGATCAATATTTTTAATTAAACCATTTTTCCTTTCATCTGACAGAAATATTTTCCACACATGTGAAATGAAAAACTCAGTTCCGGCATTCCCTTTGTAGAATGGACAAATATATGTTCAGGAAAGAGTACTTGAACGGATGTATGTATGAGTTTTGTACTGAGCGTGTTTTCACATACTAGACTTTATTCTGTATTTTCGGTATAAATTTCCTGTTTTGTTTTGAACTCAACATTGTTTTGCGACGATATTCTGGACTTATCTCATTTTACCATTTTGAATTTGGATGGTTTTTTTGTTTGAGCTTTTTCTCACACTTATCTGGGACATCGTGTTGAACTTTTTTCTATACTTATATGCTAGTAATAATAGAACATTTCGAATATATTTTGTGAACATTCGTGGACATAAACCAAAATAGGCAGGAGAGAGCACTATCGAACTAATCACTGTTTTCAACTCGTACAAATCAATGTTTTTAATTCAAACCATTTTTACTTTCTTGCACAAACATCTAACTGTCATGTGCACTTTCTTTTAAGAAGTAGCAATCAAATCATCATAGACAAAAAGTTTGAACTTGCAGCTGCTACTATGTGTACGGATTCCAGGTTCTGGTCATCCTCATTGCCTGTGTCGTGTACTTCATCCTCAATCTGCTGATGTCCTTCATGCTAGTGATCGGCGTCGTCATCTTGGGCTTGCGCATTGGAGGTGCCGCATCCTTACTCACTGTGCCGATGTGTTTGTACTGCCCAAAACAAATATGTGGGAGCACAAAATAAACATTTTCAAACAATTATTTGGTGCTAACAAGAATAGAAACAAGCACTAAAGAGCATGACAAATAGTAAATAATTACAGTTCCCCTGAACATACCAATGCTACCCACAATTTGCGATAGCTAAACAGTGCACCATTCAAACAACGGTGAGTACTATCCTACAATGTTATTTTGTTTTTATTAAACTGACCGGAAAAAAGGTACTAGCATGATTTCAACTCATCACAATGTATATGTACAAGTGCCTTTGGGGTACTTACGATCCGGCCAGGGGCTTCGGCCTGGGGCGCCACTCATCGGCGTCCGATTCGGAGTCATCCGTGAGGGGGATTCTCCCTTTCTTGGACACCTCCGCCTCCAGATCTGCGGAAGCCCCCCTTTTCATCTTTCCCCCCTTAAGGGGAGAATTACTCTCCTCCTCCCCTTCCTCTTCATCAGGGGAGGAATGAGTCTCAGTGTCTTCGGACACAACGTCCGGCGCCTTCTGACGGAGGCCACTTTTGGCCTCCTTGCCCTTTTTCTTGGCCTTCTTTTCCGGCGCCTGATAGGGCGCCAGAACCAGCATCCTCGTTAGCAGAGGGATGGCTGGGTCTTCGGGTAGCGGAGACAGACAGTGAATCCGCTCCGCCTTCTTCGTCCATCCCTGTGGGAAGAATGGAAAGCTTAGCAGGCCCCTTGGATTTATAAGTAGTAAGGTTATCATAAAAACTTGACGCTGCGTGAGTACAGTCGAGGCCGAGGTCATCGGTCGTTTTTAGCCACGTCTTTTGGGTCTTGAACAACAACTTCCACATGTCTTCGTGCTTCGTGCCGAAGAACCGTTGCAGGGTCCGGGGACCGGCCGGGTCGAACTCCCACATGTGCTGAGTCCGATTATGGTAGGGGAGAATCCGGCGAAAGAGCATTACCTGGATCACGCTGGCAAGACTTGTATTCTTGTCCACCATACTCTTGATGCGCTTCTGCAACATCGTCACCTCGTCGGACGACGCCCAGTCCAGGCCCTTACTGAGCCAGGATGTAAGCAGCATTGGAGGCCCGGATTTGAACTCAGGGGAAGCGGCCCTTGTGGAGTTGCAGGGTTCCATAACATAGAACCACTCTTGCTGCCACCCCTTCACGGTCTCCACGAAGGTGCCTTTGGGCCAGGTGACGTTGGGGAGCTTGCTCACCATGGTGCCGCCGCACTCCGCGTGTTGACCATCCACCACTTTTGGCTTCACATTGAAGACCTCGAGCCATAGGCCGAAGTGGGGAGGGATGCGGGGGAATGCCCCGCACACGACGATGAACGCCAAAATATTAAGGAAAGAATTTGGGGCTAGATCGTGGAAATCTAGCTCGTAGTAGAACATAAGACCGCAGACTAAAGGATGGAGGGGAAACCCTAATCCGCGAAGGAAATGGGGAATAAAGACTACCCTCTCGTGGGGCTTGGAGTAGGGACGATCGCTTCTTAGCCGGAAGGCGGTGGGCGACTTCCTTGGCTAAGTACCCGCTTCCGGAGCTCCTTGATGTTCTCCTCCGTCACGGAGGAGGCCATCCACTGCCTGCGCTCCAGATCCGGACATGGTTAGAGTGTTTTACGGGGGCGGAAGGATCAAGCTTGGTATTTGGAGCTCAAGGCGGATGGGCTAAGGAAGAAGAAGGCGTGGGGTGAAAAGGTGGATTCTTATCTCCTTATAAAGGCAGTGGATATAGAGCGTCCCCCCCACAAGAATTAAAACTCGCCTATTCCCAAGGGGTCGTGCGAACGGCACGGTTGGATTACCCAAACAAGTATTGATGGGGATCCCGTAATGAGGGGACACGATCTTTTGCTTTGACAAGACGTGTCACCGGAGACTGCGTCTTAAAACGTGAAACGAGAGAAACGATTCAAAATAATGAGGAGGCTGGATGTAACATCTCGTCAGCAGAATTGTCAATAAAAGACATGTTGTGCTTCTTTTTTAAGTATTATACCCTAGCAGTGGAGGGTTGCGGCTATTACACAAAGCCGGATACAGTTCTTGTAATCAACTGCTTTGAAGTGTCCGGAGGAGGAACCCGCCTTGCAATGCCGAAGACAATCTGCGCGCCGGACACATCGTCATTGAAACCTGGTTCGAGGGCTCTTGAGGAGTCTGGATTAGGGGTCCTCGGCGTCGGGCTATGTGACATGGGCCGGACTCATGGGCCATGAAGATACAAGATGGAAGGCTTTCCCCCGTGTCCGGAGGGGACTCTCCTTGGTGTGGAAGGCAAGCTTGGCTTCGGATATGAAGATTCCTTTCTCTGTAAACCGACTTTGTACAACCCTAGCCCCCTCCGGTGTCTATATAAACCGGAGGGTTTAGTCCGTAGAGGCAATCATAATCATACAGGCTAGACATCTAGGGTTTAGCCATTACGATCTCGAGGTAGATCAACCCTTATAACCCCTATACTCATCAAAGTCAATCAAACAGGAAGTAGGGTATTACCTCCATCGAGAGGGCCCGAACCTGGGTAAACATCGTGTCCCCCGCCTCCTATTACCCTCGATCCTTAGACGCACAGTTCATGACCCCCTACCCAACATCTGTCGGTTTTGACACCGACAATGGAGTTGTATGTGTGTGAGGAATCACGACATTTGTAAATGACTGGTGGAGGCTTTATATGCCTTTCCTTCTTTAACATATGATATGCACACTCGTGCATATTCGAGAAAAAAACATGATCAACATATGACCCTAAATATGAGGGGTTACTAATAACTCGGGATGGAGGTAGTACACGACTCCGTACTCTTTGTGTCTGAAAATACCATTAGATTTGAGGTGCCTCACTGCCCCAATATCATTAGATTTCCTTCTGAAATCATTTTTTCTAAATTTTGATCAAGTTTATTAAAAATATAGACATTTAGTACATCAAAATAAATACCATTAGATTCATCATGAATTATGTTTATATATATTATATATTTAATATTGTAGACATTGAAAATTTTCTTTATAAATTTGGTCAAAGTATATCACGTAAAAAATTACTTGGTCAAATTTAATGAAACTCTTTTTTGTATTTTTTGTGGAAGTTAATGAAGTTCTGTTGTCGTGAAACCTATGCACAATGTACTATGGGTACTAGTCTCTGTGAAACTATCCGCTTTTCTGTCAAATCACTCTGATAGTCGCATTTTGGGCCCTATTGATTGTGATACAGGAAACATGAAATCTTAGTATATCGACACACCTAATCATGAACCTCTAAACATTAGCTCAATCTTTTTTTAACACGGTACAAACTCACTCGATAGGAATGTCTCCTTTCACTGAAGGAACACGAAAAGCTTGAAAAAACAAGAAAAATATGAGTACCAGTGCTAAATCTAGAAGTTGAACCATGACGGGTTGGTTCCATCACATGTAAACTAACCATCTAAAGTACGCTCAATTTGCAAAGGTCAGCTCAATCGAAATGCTTTCGATGCCCGTCAGAGTAGAGTCGGATAGCTAGTGAGAAAACAACTTTTTTTGCGGGATGAATAGTGTGATGGTATACATACGAAGACCATCTACATCCAAAACCGGATCAAAGGATTACCTTTGAGCCTCTGAATGACTTCATTTGGAGCTAACTGAGCGATTTGAGAGTTGCTACCTTTTGTACACATCGAAGCATCTGCGTTGATCACTCTAAAGATTCTAAGCCATCTCATAAAGTTGGTAACGACCAGATTTTAGGTTCAAACTATATATACTAGATGGTACCCTGCACATTGCTGCAGGAATTTTGTAGCAATGCGGACATACCGTGGGATAATTCAGAGTCGCTAACAGCGTAACAAATAGAAAAAGACAGATCAAAGTGATTACCCTATAGATAGGAACAACATATTACGGATTTGGTATGCCACAGTTGCAAGTAGAAACTAACCAAATAGTACTAATGAGAGTTTTTTCTTGATTACAAAAAAATGTGGCCACATTACTGATAACCATTCTAAATTTAGGCAACATAATTACTACTTTTAGGTGGAAGTCATAGTGTAGTTTGTAAAAAGCTACATGCATGGTTAACGTTGTACCATGTGAGGTTGTCTCATTAGGAAATTCTAAAAGAAATAAAAGAGAACACTTCAACTTGTATATGTGAGCTGCATATGAAACATTCAGATAGGTCCATAACATCATGCCTCTATAATAAGAGAAAGAAATGTGAACAAAAAGTAGGTTGATGAGTATGAGCAGAAAATATTTTTTTTTCTATTTTGCTACTGTCAAAAGATATAACATGCATTACTTTTTACCCTCATAATGTAACTAAAAATAGATGTGTGAACTGAATTGACAGAATCTGTAGATATAAAATCATATGAATCAGAAACAAAGGCCCAGTATATAATCTTGTATAGGCCAGCCCAGACTCAAGGGTCGTGACCCTCTACTTCTTCCTCTGCATACAAAAAAGGAATACCGGTCGGTTCATTCTCTCTCTTTGTACTACATTGAATAAATACATCCATTCTTTCATGTGCGTGGGTGTGCATACATGTTGCTCATTCTCGATATGTCATTGGCATCCAAATTTGACGAACAGACAGTGTTGCACCAGACAGTTGCACATGCCAATGTGAATCTGCCCTCTAATCACTTGTACAAACATTCTAAACTCTGTCTAGCCAGGAGCCCAGGACAACAAACTAAGAACTAAGGGAAGAAGTTCCAGAGAGAGGAGCAGGAAGGAGAAGACATAGTCGCTGTGAGGAGGGCAGTTTCCATCCACCGCTGGGGTGGGATTGATGGTGGGCATCAGATCCAGCCTGATGGTGGGCACCTATCTCCTCTCGATCCTTCATTACATCAGTCCTTACCCTTCCTTGCTCGATCTGCCCCACCCAAAAGTATGAATAGCATGATCTCCATTCCCCACCAATCAAGAAGTTAATCCACACCATGGATTGTAAATGACCTGCAGCCAAACCAAGATATAAAGGAGGGTGTCACCATCCGCAGAAACATTAGAGAAACAAAAAGAGACCATACACTTTGATTTTAGGGAGGAGGAGGGGCAATCCGAAGAGGAGTAGCACTATGATGGGTTTTTTTGCTTTTCAGGCAAACATTTATAGATCGAAGGGGAGAGGTGGAGCAGTGCCTGTTCGGCTGTGGTAACTGAATGAAGGAAGGAGCCTGTAGGGGAAGGGGTTGGGACGGGCGGGAAGGAGAAGAGGTTGGGATTTTCTTTTTTGTTTGCGAATTGACACCATTGGCCTTTGGTGTTAATTTAAGTTGGGAAACTAAGCAACGACATGCATGTCTACATGCCAATAAAAATTAGTTAAATTATTTTCTAGGCCATGACCGTAGGGTGAAAAAGAGTGGTTGGATGATTTTGCAAACTGATTGATGATGTGGCATAGAGATGATGTGGATAGTGTGCATATTGAGAGAATAGGTAGAAGTGGGGAGCAACTTCTTAAGAATGTTAGATTCCCCCACCTATCCCACTTGTTCACTCGAAGTAAATTAAACTCTTATCACATGTTTTGAGAGACCTTTGCCATCTTGTGCTGATTTTAAAGATCTTTCTACTCCGACCATCCAATCCATTGCTTTGAGATCTAATCCCCCTACCCCTCCCCCTCCCTTTGCTTCCACCCATACTTCTCCAATCCAAAGCAAAATCCTGATAGAGTTTGAGTGCAAGAGGAGATTATTTTTTGAAGCATAAGAGCAAGACATTTATTACGAAGAAGCCTCGTCTTGTTACTTTCGGAGAGTCTATGTCTCGTATATTAGCTAGGTGTGCTTGGGAGTCTTCAAAGTTTGTGAAGAATCAAGAAGTTTTTAAGGGCTTAGAGATCGCTTATTGATGGCCTGCAAGACACACATGGCAATGTAGTATCTTCATGTAAATATCTCAATAATAATCGTCCTAATGAAGAGCGGAGGAAAGTAAATATGAGTGGTGTTTCGGTCACACCCGAATTGTCACCGGTCTCGTATGAAGTAACGAGTTGTCACACACGAGTTTCCCTTTTTTTAGAATGCGTAATTTTTTTCTAAATTTGAAACATTTTTCAAATCCATGAACTTTTTTCAAGTTTTGAGATGTTTCTCAAATTCTTAAATTTGATTCAATTTCTTATTTTTCAGAATTAGTCAAAAAAATAAATTCGTGAACTTTTTCCAGGTTCATTTTTTAATTCATGATTTTTCTAGATTCGCATTTTCCCCCATATTTTGAACAAAATTTAAATCTTATGTAATTGGGGGGCGGGGGGATGTGAACATTTCACGGATTCTTGATTTTTGTTTCAAAAGTCAACGATCAATTGGTCCACCTGTTAGTGGTTAGTGGTCGACGTCGACCAGTCCTTTTTTAGGGGGCCGTCCACCAGTCAAACCATTGAGAACCGGCTCACCTGCTCACATGGAGGCCAGCTAGCCCACAAACCGCTCGGGTGACCATCGGCCTGCTATCTGGCGTAACAGGTGTTGACTAGTATGTCTCGCGTAGGGCGGTGTGGAATATCCTATTTGCCTCATTTTGCGTCGAACAGTCGACCTTTCGCACGCAACTGGCCATCGAGCGATAAACTAGGCCGTACCATTAACGTGCTCCATCGTTTCCGGTTTTGGGAACCTTCTAAAGCTTTCGAATCGTTATTTTTTGTTTCTGTTTTTTTTGTTTCGTTTATTTTTCTTCTGTCTTCTTTCTTTTTCTTTTATTTTCCTTTTCTGTTTCTTTTTCCTTTTTTGTAACTTTTTTATTTTAAAGTTAAATTTCTTAAATAAAAGTTCATGTTTAAAAAATCAGAAACTTAAAAACTTGTTCGTGCTTTTAAAGAAGGTTCAATTTTTTAAACAATGGTCGCGTTCTCGGAAATTGTTCATTCATTCAAAACATATTCACATTTTAAAAAATTGCTTGGGAATTTCAAAAAATGTTCCCGTTTTTTAAAAATTGTTCGGAATGTTTTTGTTCATATTTTAGAACTTCTTTCATAATGACAGGGATTTCAAAAACTAGTCCTGTTTTCAAAAATTGTTCACAAATTTTGAATAATGTTCTTATTTTCAAATTTTTGTTCTGGTATTAAAATTGTTCTCCATTTAAAATTTGATCTAAAAATTCAAAATATATTCATGATTTTAAAACTTGTTCCTATTTTGAAATTTTGATCAAAATTCAGAAAATGATCTTGTTTATGATAAAATACAGAAATTTCAAAATATATTTGCCATTTCAGAAAATTGTTCGGGTTTGTCAAAATTTGTTCGTAAGTTTAGAATATAACTCAAACTTTGGAATATTTATTGGGATTCTTACAAATAGTGTTAAGTCTGCTAATGCTATTAGTTTTTAACTCTCGTGATGTACTGCTCGCACGAGTCCACTTCTGTCATAGTGGCTAGCTGCGAGCGCACTTGAGCAGGTAGTTGCGGGTTAGATTCACGGCAATTGCGACAACTATTTTTATGAGTTTTCGCCATCGCACCGCAATGGGTCGGCCCAGTCGACTGCACCTTGTGCGATGGGGCATGTATTTGCCGCAAAATGCGGCACATAGGGGCTCTCGGGCGGCGTGACCACACCAAACGGCACCACTCTGCCATTTGTGCAATTTGGGCCAGCCCATGTGTAGGCGGGACCCTTCTTTTTTTTGTTCTTTTGGAACTTTGAAAAATCATCCCAAATATGAAAAGAAATGCTTAGTAGTAAAAAAATGTTATTATTTTGGAAAAATATTCAGGAAATTTTAGGTAAGACTGGATCATAAGAAAATCAGTAATTTGAAAAAAATGCATTTCAAGAAATTATTCTTGATTTCACAAGACTATTCACAGTTTCATAAAAAATGCTCAACAATTGAGAAATTATTCCTCAATTTCGAAAAGTATAGAATTTCAAAATTGTGCATGAATTTAGAAAATGTTCATCGGTTTCAAAAATGATCAATTGTTTTGAAATAGCTCCACAATATATAAAATAATTTTAGATTTCAATCGTCAATTTGATATACTTTTTTTTCATAAAATGTTCATGGGTTTATAAAAATTTACTAATTTCAAAATGACACCAGATTGCAAAAGCATCGAGAATATCAAAAAAATCCACAAATTGGAAATATTCCTGGATATAAAAAGTCCATGAATTTTAAAAATATTATTCCTCCAATCCATATTACTTATCAATCAAACGGATATATATATGTGTGTATATATATTCTTCGCCGAGGTAATCTTACGATCATTTCATAATTAAATTACGTTCAGAATTCAAATAGTTACATTCCTATTCATTCACTACGTAATATTTGACATAAGACAAGAAAATTTGCAGTTTATGTGTATTTTACACTATGTTTTTATATTTGTAATTTTACATAACATAAAATATTTTTTACGATGATTATATATTTCTTACGGTCTCTTTTTATGTCGAAAATAAGACAAAACTTACGAAACGTAAAAGTACAGTGTATTGATGGTAAAATAGAGGAGGTGAAGAATAACTATTCCTCACCCAGGGTGACGAATAGACAATATAGGATTGTCTATTCGTCACCCTGGTGACTTGAGACATAAAGACATCTATACCCTGGGTGAGGAATATTATTCTTCACCTCCTCTATTTTACCATCAATACACCGTACTTTTACGTTTCGTAAGTTTTGTCTTATTTTCGACATAAAAAGAGACCGTAAAAAATATATAATCGTTGTAAAAATATTTTATGTTATGTAAAATTACAAACGTAAAAACATAGTGTAAAATACACATAAACTGTAAATATTCTTGTCTTATGACCTATATTTTATTTTCTTATGTCAAATATTACGTAGTGAATGAATATGAATGTAACTATTTGAATTCCAAACATAATTTAATTATGAAATGATCGTAAGATTACCTCGGGTGAAGAATAAGTTATTCTGCACCCTGGGTGATGAATAGCATCACTATATATGAAATGATCGTAAGATTACCTCGGTGAAGAATAAGTTATTCTGCACCCTGGGTGATGAATAGCATCACTATATAGTGATGCTATTCATCACCCAGGTGCAGAATAACTTATTCTTCACCGAGGTAATCTTACGATCATTTCATAATTAAATTACGTTTGTAATTCAAATAGTTACATTCCTATTCATTCACTACGTAATATTTGACATAAGAAAATAAAAATATAGGTCATAAGACAAGAAAATTTTGCAGTTTATGTGTATTTTACACTATATTTTTACGTTTGTAATTTTACATAACATAAAATATTTTTTACGACGATTATATATTTTCTTACGGTCTCTTTTTATGTCGAAAATAAGACAAAACTTACGAAACGTAAAATTACGGTGTATTGATGGTAATATAGAGGGGGTGAAGAATAACTATTCCTCACCCAGGGTGACGAATAGACAATCCTATATATATATATATATATATATATATATATATATATATATATATATATATATATATATATATATATATATATATATATATATATATATAATGGGTTTGTACTCCTAGGAGTACATACTCCCATCCACATGTCATGTTTGGCTCGCCACAAGCGCCACCGGATTCCACGTAACAAACCCGTTTTAGCATTCAATAAATTATTTAGTTAATTTTCATCTAAATCCCACGGAAGGGATCACATTTATTTAAGAAACAACCTCCGTGTTACGTGGGATAAGCACACGTACAGTTTCAGTCTTCTTGAGAGACCTATGTACTAGCCTATTAGATTTGTTTTGTTTTCCGAAATACCAGTCGATCAGCAGGGCAGTCGTACATGCGGCGGCGACCTGGCTGGAGGTGCCGGCGATCTGGTTGGAGTCGCCGGCGACAACAACGCCGATCAGACGTGGCTGCGTTGTCTCATCCAAAATCGGCATTGACGACAACAACAACAACAACTATCCTTTCTCATCTGCCCGCATATGTGCTCGTCTTATCATCGAGGTATCCTTCGAACTATCCTTTGTTTGAATGCATTCCTTGTAATGGAATCTCATGGCGGTAATGATCTACGGAAGTATAGGTGGTCACAGGAAGGAGATCAATCAAGATTGAGACATTTACTTCCAACTACTTGATTTGTCGTCCAATCGTACACTCATCTTTTTCTTATTTTCTTTAGATCCTTGCGTTTCTAAGCGTACGCTATAATCGAAACTCATGGAATAATGATCTATGGCAGGATATCTACCCATCTGAGGCTGATCGGCTAAGAAGGAGCTGTGCGCCGCCGACTAGCTACATGCTTCATCGTCAAACATACAATGACGCATCGGCGTCTACTCGGGCGATGGCAAGAAGTCGGTAATCCAGTGTATACGAACAGGTGTCGTCCAGACCAGGAGATGCACCAACATGCATATGCATGGCTGCATGTGAACGTACCTAAGATGACTCAGATTGGACCTGCCTTAACTTCAACTTTTGAGAAGCATGTATATACATACTCCTTTGAAGAAATGCAGTATATGCCTCCTAAAAGTGTATGCAGTATGTACCAGTCAAAAGAAAACTGAATTTAATGTTTTATGTAGTATATACGCTTTAAAAAAACTGCAGTCCTTGAAAATTATGTAGTATATACTGCTTTAAAAATGCAGTATACACCTCTTGAAATGCCGTTTGTACCCATTGAAAAATATTTAGTGTGTGCCCTAGAAAAATCCTGTAGTATATACTGCTTTAAACATTGTAGTATATACCTCTTGGAAAAATGTAATTTCTACCCATTGATTTTTTGTATATATTGCTTTAACAGTGCAGTATATACTCCTCTAAAAATCATGAAATATATAACACTTCTGAAATTGCAGTATATACCCGTTGACAATATGTACTAATTATTGGGAGATACTTAGTTCTCACATATATTTCAAGAGTATGTTATACATCCTAAATACTACACGGTATAGACATGCTACTATTTCTCTTGAAGACATGCCGCATATACTACATCGTTGATTCACACTCATAAATTATATAATACTACCAGTCCAAAACATGAAGTTATACCAATCAACTACTACATGCACGAGTTCCTTGAATATAGGGACCAACCAGTAGAATATAGATTCACTCTTCAGGAACCAAAATCAGTTACATGCATCGCAATTTGAATGCTCCCTTTTTTCTCTCTCCATTTGTTAGTTTGTTATGGCTGGGAGCCCACCTAATGGGTGGGAGTATGTACTCCTGGGAGTATATATATATATATATATATATATATATATATATATATATATATATATATATATATATATATATATATATAGGCTATTCTGTTACGCGTAACAGAATATTATTCGTTACCCTTTTGAACTTACGGTTTTAGGTGGTTGTACTGACGTTTTCGAAGCGGTTAAACTGATGCTTTCAGTTGTGTTTAAAAGATCGTTTTCTTTAGTTCATATTTTTTTATAATTTTTTTGTCGGAATGGGGCGTGTAATATATTATTTGAAAGCTCTTGACAACCATATTTCAAATATATTGAACGATTTTGCAAAATTATTATGGTTTAGGAGCAGTTTTAAAAAAATCATTTTTTTCAAAACCGAAAACGTGAATCGTATTTTGGACTCAATTTTCAAATGGTTCATCGGAATTGAGCAAATAAGATGGCGTTGGAAATCTGGTAAAAATCCGCATCTTCCATATATGTATTGTTTTTTCTAATTCTATATGATTTAAAAGTAAATTTGAAAAACGGTGAAATTCTGGGCTAAACGTATTTTCACGATTGTTGCAAACGGTTTGTTGGATTAACGCAAATAATACGGCTTTGGAAAGCTATGGAAAATGCGGAACGTTTTCGTATAGAAATATTTTTATAATTCCTTACGGTTTAAAAACGAATTCGAATACGGTCAAATTTGATTTTGAACGTGATTTTTTTAAAATAGTTTGTCGAAATATGGCAAATAATATATTGCTGGATAGCTATCGAAAATGCGAAACTTAGTCATTTTGAACGTTTTCTCTACTTCGCAACTGTTTTAAAGTAATTTTGATTACAGCATAATGGATCCTGCTGTTTTCTCGTCTGAAAAATAGAGTAGTCGTACTGATATATGTGGATGTTTGTACTGAGCTATTTTTTGAGTAATTTTGAATGATTCCGAAAAGGGGTATTTGTACTGATGTTTGTATGGGTTTGTACTAAGCGTGTTTTCCATTGAGTCTATGTTTGCACTAAGTTATTTTCCATTGAGTAGTTTTGAATACGGTGTTACCAATTGTGCTATTTTTTTTCTATTTCGGAAACATAGTACTCGAACTGATCTCCGTATGGGTTTGTGCTGAACGTGTTTTGGACTCAATTTTGAAAAAATGATTTTTTTTCAAAATTGCTCTTAGAAAGTGTGCTTTCACAGACTTGACTTTACTATGTTTTTTCGTTAGAGTTTTGCTCGTAACTTTTCAACGGTTTACTATATTATCGTTTCCGAACTTGCATGGTTTATATCGTTGAACTGAATGCTATTCTTTTCAAAAAGAAAATGGTTTGCATGTTTTCTTTTAACTCAATTTTTTTACAACGATGTTCTGAACTTTTCTAATTTTACGACTTGTACTTTTTATCATTTGAATTGCATGGGGTTTCCTTTTGCTTGAACTTTTACAATTTGAATTTCTGTCATTTCTTTTATTCCGAACGGACCACCATTTTTAGCTCGTACTGATCAATATTTTTAATTAAACCATTTTTCCTTTCATCTGATAGAAATATTTTCCACACATGTGAAATGAAAAACTCAGTTCCGGCATTCCCTTTGTAGAATGGACAAATATATGTTCAGGAAAGAGTACTTGAACGGATGTATGTATGAGTTTTGTACTGAGCGTGTTTTCACATACAAGACTTTATTCTGTATTTTCGGTATAAATTTCCTGTTTTGTTTTGAACTCAACATTGTTTTGCGATTTATATTCTGGACTTATCTCATTTTACCATTTTGAATTTGATGGTTTTTTGTTTGAGCTTTTTCTCAAACTTATCTGGGACATCGTGTTGAACTTTTTTCTATACTTATATGCTAGTAATAATAGAACATTTCCAATATATTTTGTGAACATTCGTGGACATAAACCAAAATAGGCAGGAGAGAGCACTATCGAACTAATCACTGTTTTCAACTCGTACAAATCAATGTTTTTAATTCAAACCATTTTTACTTTCTTGCACAAACATCTAACTGTCATGTGCACTTTCTTTTAAGAAGTAGCAATCAAATCATCATAAACAAAAAGTTTGAACTTGCAACTGCTGCTATGTGTACGGATTCCAGGTTCAGGTCATCCTCATTGCCTGTGTCGTGCACTTCATCCTGAATCTGCTGATGTCCTTCATGCTAGTGATCGGCGTCGTCATCTTGGGCTTGCGTGCATTGGAGGTGCCGCATCCTTACTCACTGTGCCGATGTGTTTGTACTGCCCAAAACAAATATGGGAGCACAAAATAAACATTTTCGAAAAATTATTTGGTGCTAACAAGAATAGAAACAAACACTAAAGAGCATGACAAACAGTAAATAATTACAGTTCCCCTGAACATACCAATGCTACCCACAATTTGCGATAGCTAAACAGTGCACCATTCAAACAACGGTGAGTACTATCCTACAATGTTATTTTGTTTTTATTAAACTGACCGGAAAAAAGGTACTAGCATGATTTCAACTCATCACAATGTATATGTACAAGTGCCTTTGGGGTACTTACGATCCGGCCAGGGGCTTCGGCCTGGGGCGCCACTCATCGGCGTCCGATTCGGAGTCATCCGTGAGGGAGATTCTCCCTTTCTTGGACACCTCCGCCTCCAGATCTGCGGAAGCCCCCCTTTTCATCTTTCCCCCCTTAAGGGGAGAATTACTCTCCTCCTCCCCTTCCTCTTCATCAGGGGAGGAATGAGTCTCAGTGTCTTCGGACACAACGTCCGAAGCGCCTTTACGACGGAGGCCACTTTTGGCCTCCTTGCCCTTTTTCTTGGCCTTCTTTTCCGGCGCCTGATAGGGTGCCAGAACCAGCATCCTCGTTAGCAGAGGGATGGCTGGGTCTTCGGGTAGCGGAGACAGACAGTGAATCCGCTCCGCCTTCTTCGTCCATCCCTGTGGGAAGAATGGAAAGCTTAGCAGGCCCCTTGGATTTATAAGTAGTAAGGTTATCATAAAAACTTGACGCTGCGTGAGTACAGTCGAGGCCGAGGTCATCGGTCGCTTTTAGCCACGCTTTTGGGTCTTGAACAACAGCTTCCACATGTCTTCGTGCTTCGTGTCAAGAACCGTTGCAGGTCCGGGATCGCCGGGTCGAACTCCCACATGTGCTGAGTCCGGTTATGGTAGGGAGAATCCGCGAAAGAGCATTACTCGGATCACGCTGGCAAGACTTGTATTCTTGTCCACCATACTCTTGATGTGCTTCGCAACATCGCCACCTCGTCGGACGACGCCTATCCAGCCCTTCATCGAGCGGTGATGTAAGCAGCATTGGAGGCCCGGATTTGAACTCAGGGGAAGCGGCCCATGTGGAGTTGCAGGGTTCCGTAACATAGAACCACTCTTGCTGCCACCCCTTCACGGTCTCCACGAAGGTGCCTTTGGGCCAGGTGACGTTGGGGGGCTTGCTCACCATGGTGCCGCCGCACTCCGCGTGTTGACCATCCACCACTTTTGGCTTCACATTGAAGACCTTGAGCCATAGGCCGAAGTGGGGAGGGATGCGGAGGAATGCCCCGCACACGACGATGAACGCCAAAATATTAAGGAAAGAATTTGGGGCTAGATCATGGAAATCTAGCTCGTAGTAGAACATAAGACCGCAGACTAAAGGATGGAGGGGAAACCCTAATCCGCGAAGGAAATGGGGAATAAAGACTACCCTCTCGTGGGGCTTCGGAGTAGGGACGATCTGCTTCTTAGCCGGAAGACGGTGGGCGACTTCCTTGGCTAAGTACCCCGCTTCCCGGAGCTCCTTGATGTTCTCCTCCGTCACGGAGGAGGCCATCCACTTGCCCTGCGCTCCAGATCCGGACATGGTTAGAGTGTTTTCTGGGGGCGGAAGGGATCGAAGCTTGGGCGCTGGAGCTCAAGGGCGGATGGGCTAAGGAAGAAGAAGGCGTAGGGTGAAAAGCTGGATTCTTATCTCCTTATAAAGGCAGTGGATATAGAGCGTCCCCCCCACAAGAATTAAAACTCGCCTATTCCCAAGGGGTCGTGCGAACGGTACGGTTGGATTACCCAAACAAGTATTGATGGGAATCCCGTAATGAGGGGACACGATCTTTTGCTTTGACAAGACGTGTCACCGGAGACTGCGTCTTAAAACGTGAAACGAGAGAAACGATTCAAAATAATGAGGAGGCTGGATGTAACATCTCGTCTGCAGAATTGTCAATAAAAGACATGTTGTGCTTCTTTTTTAAGTATTATACCCTAGCAGTTTTCAACGGTTTACTATATTATCGTTTCCGAACTTGCATGGTTTATATCGTTGAACTGAATGCTATTCTTTTCAAAAAGAAAATGGTTTGCATGTTTTCTTTTAACTCAATTTTTTTTACAACGATGTTCTGAACTTTTCTAATTTTACGACTTGTACTTTTTATCATTTGAATTGCATGGGGTTTCCTTTTGCTTGAACTTTTACAATTTGAATTTCTATCATTTCTTTTATTCCGAACGGACCACCATTTTTAGCTTGTACTGATCAATATTTTTAATTAAACCATTTTTCCTTTCATCTGATAGAAATATTTTCCGCACATGTGAAATGAAAAACTCAGTTCCGGCATTCCCTTTGTAGAATGCACAAATATATGTTCAGGAAAGAGTACTTGAACGGATGTATGTATGAGTTTTGTACTGAGCGTGTTTTCACATACTAGACTTTATTCTGTATTTTCGGTATAAATTTCCTGTTTTGTTTTGAACTCAACATTGTTTTGCTGATTTATATTCTGGACTTATCTCATTTTACCATTTTGAATTTGGATGGTTTTTTTGTTTGAGCTTTTTCTCAAACTTATCTGGGACATCGTGTTGAACTTTTTTCTATACTTATATGCTAGTAATAATAGAACGTTTCCAATATATTTTGTGAACATTCGTGGACATAAACCAAAATAGGCAGGAGAGAGCACTATCGAACTAATCACTGTTTTCAACTCGTACAAATCAATGTTTTTAATTCAAACCATTTTTACTTTCTTGCACAAACATCTAACTGTCATGTGCACTTTCTTTTAAGAAGTAGCAATCAAATCATCATAGACAAAAAGTTTGAACTTGCAGCTGCTGCTATGTGTACGGATTCCAGGTTCTGGTCATCCTCATTGCCTGTGTCGTGTACTTCATCCTCAATCTGCTGATGTCCTTCATGCTAGTGATCGGCGTCTGTCATCTTGGGCTTGCGCATTGGAGGTGCGCATCCTTACTCACTGTGCCGATGTGTTTGTACTGCCCAAAATGAATATGTGGGAGCACAAAATAAACATTTTCAAAAAATTATTTGGTGCTAACAAGAATAGAAACAAACACTAAAGAGCATGACAAACAGTAAATAATTACAGTTCCCCTGAACATACCAATGCTACCCACAATTTGCGATAGCTAAACAGTGCACCATTCAAACAACGGTGAGTACTATCCTACAATGTTATTTTGTTTTTATTAAACTGACCGGAAAAAAGGTACTAGCATGATTTCAACTCATCACAATGTATATGTACATGTACTTGTTCATGTTTACCCCATTTAGATTCAGTATATGTACATGTACTTCTCTTTTGCACCTCAACCATTGACATGAAAAAACGATTTTATGACAGAAGTGTTGTATATAAGCTTCAGAAATCAAATGAATCTTTTCTGCCAAATGGATCATAAAAAATATTAACCAAACATCAATATTTGTTGAACTGCTAGACCAGAGCAAGTTTAGAAATTTTTACAACCAGAAAAAGTGATTTTTTGTAGCTTTTTCTACACAAAGTATGTTCATCAGCGACATTTGCATCAAAACAGTTCAATAGCAGCAGGACACCAGGTTCAGTAGTTGCACACGGCAAAAATTAGCTACCAAAGATAACACACGCACACAAGTTTAGTACCAATAGCTATAACTAGCCAGATTCATTCGCGGAAGTAGCCGCACAAGTGCAGTAGCAGCTCGCTGCTCATACCTGCTCGCCAGCTTTATGCCCGGTCTTGGTGCTACTTCAAAACACTTTGCCGCTTACTACTTATCTCCGGCAGTACCCTGCACACACACACCACCGGCCACCAGTTAACACATATGCGCACACACACACACACAGTGAACCAGCCACACACCTCATTTCTCTACACAACCAGGACTACAGCTTATGCACATTATGGACGGATGAAGTAGCAGCACAGAAAACTATATTTTGTAGGCATCCACAAGGATAGAAGGATATAAGGAATTAACCACAAGTTAGTAGACGGTAAAATCTGCCGATGATGAAGCGAGCTAGCAATCATCCATCAACATGCTGTTTTTTGGCTCACTAAGCTTGACAGGGGAGGAGCTGTACTTGTTGCAACATCACTAATTGAACTGGTGTGAGTACCATACCTGGACGGATGGGGAAGGAGGGAGACGGTCAGGGAGTAGGCAAGAGGAGGGGGCATCTGGAGGAACGAAACAGGTGCAAGCAATTTTTAACAAAAACTAAACTATTTTTTTGTAACGATACATGGACTCCGGGGGCATCAATACATGTACTTCTGTACATAATAGCTCTCCCTAGTGAACTATGATAAGCCCAAATATAAATGGGAGCACGAATGGCACCCATCTATGGTATCTCAGTAAACACAAATTCTCCTATTTAGAGGATCAGACAGCTCACATCTCGGAAAAATAACACACAGAGCACACACCATGCATGCCCGAATTGCTACTGCAGTGTGCACACATATACTTGAATTATTTTCCATCAGCTAACTGATTTCACTATTTTATATTGAATTGCGACAAATCTTTTTTTCCTTGCAAAACTTGAACCGAAAAAGACTACAAAGGTGTACGCATATATAGCAAATGCTATGAAATGCATTTTTGTCTACTTCATAACCCATGATGAGTATCCAGTTTTTTCCCCCGAATTATTCATAACTAACAACACACATCATAGCACTCTGTCTATATATCCCTGTCTCCTTGTCTGAGCTTCAGTTTGGAACATATTTCCTGAACTTACTAATTAGTATAAGATGTTCTGACGCCGGCACACAATGTGTACGGAGTAGCTCTATTCTTTTCCGTGTGAATGTTTAAGAGGAAAATCAACCTTGCATTGTAGGAGAGAAGAGAAGTCTATGGCTGCGGGGATACCCCTCCGGCGCCGACATCCAGCAGGGAGCCTCCCATGGTAGTAACACATTGTTCTTTTCTCTGTGATTTTTTATGAACTGATGATCAAATCCATAGTGAACTGTGACACCTAGTGTATGTTTTCTTTTTTGGTGGGGCATGATTGGAACTAGTACGAAGCAGTGTGGGGATTAGAAGAGGAGGCGTACATACATGAGGATGTCATCGGCGAACTTGCAGACGGAGGCCACGGAGGGGAGGTCGAGCTCCATGAGCTCCATGAGCCTGAACAACATCAGCCTCTAGTTTTAATCATAGTCCCAAATCAGCACCGACCTGACAGGTTAATTAGTCTACAAGAACGGAACACTAAGCAATGTTTTTCTAAGTACTGTATCCATTTTGACAATCGAGTTTAATTAAGATCTGAACCTGTAGGTAAGGTAGGGACGGGCGGTGGTCTTTGCACAGCCTCAAGCCAAAGTTGTTCCTGAACCTGCAAGAACATCGGCAAAATGTATTTTTTCAGAATTCAGTTCATGCTCGCAATTTGCTGAAGTCCAAATTCAAATGTAGGTAAGGTAGGACGAACTCGTCTTCACCCCCGCCATGGCAGCTACTCCGCTTCCCCCGCTGATGGCTAGCAGGGCCACCCCGGCGTGGAGGGCGTCCAAGTGCCCTTACTTACAGATGGAGGGGTTGGCCGGCGGCGGTACGGCCATGGGATCTCAGGGGAGAAGGTGGACGGATCTCGGGGAGGAAGGTGGACGGAGCGTGGGGAGGGAGGCGGACTGATTGCGGGGAGGAAGGAGGCCGGGCTGTGGAGGAAGGCGACCGAGCGGAGGAGGAAGGCGCCCCGAGCGTGGGGTGGAGGGCGGCCATGAGGGAGGCGGCCGCCGGCCAGAGGTAAGCGGCGACGTGTAGGAGGAAGGAGGCGGCGGGGTTCGTGGGGAGTGACGGGCGTGGGCTCACGGGATGAGGAGGTGGTGTTGGTGGAGGCGAGGCCGGCCGAGGCGCTACTGGGAGGCCGGCCCGGCGGTGGGGGGGAGGAGGTGCTGGAGGCGCTGCTGGGAGGAGGCCGGCCGCACGCTGGGAGGAGGCCGGCCGTGGCGCGCGGGGGGAGGTCGGCAGCGGTGGGCACGGAGTAAGAAGGATCTGTGGGATCGGGGTAGTTTTCTTTTTAGGGCCGGCCACCTTTTATAGGGACCGAGGGTATGAATAATATTCTGTTACGGTAATGTAATAACTTGTCCTATATATATATATATATATATATATATATATATATATATATATATATATATATATATATATATATATATATATATATATATATATATATATCACTGAAATAAATCTAGATATGTTCATTTCAGCGATAAGTAATTTGGATCGGAGAAAGTATTTGATTGCAAGATATGTCAACAAATTTGAAAATATTCCTATATTTTAAAAAATATACAAATTTTGAATTGTTTTGATTAATTTGAGAATAGTTCTTGGATTTTAAAATATTCTATATTTTCAAAATTTATGCATGAATTTATAAATGTTTCCAAAAATTTAAAACTATTAATGAAATAAAAAATGGTAAACAATATAGAAGATAAAAACAGAAAAACTAGAAAACCAGTTGCGGGAAGGTTCTAGAACCTTCTTGAAACGAGTGGGAAACCAACAAAGGAGATGCACCACGCCGATCCAATAGCTCTCGGGGCTAGCTGAGAGGACGCACATTTGCTGAGTATTTGCCGCCTTGCGCGTTGAATAGGTTTTGCCAGGCTATACTGGTGCCACTATGTCTTGCTTCTCACGAGACAGAGGGGACCCTCGCTTGAATGGAGGCACGAGTTGGGCTGGCCCAGGCGCACGGGGACCACAACCTCAGTTTTTCTTTTGGATTTCTTCACTTTTTGTTTTTTATTTTATTTTTTATACGTCTAAATGTAATAAATACATATAGGATGCGTCTAGCTGGCAATCGAGTGCCCTGTAGGGATTTCTGGCAACCTGCCCTATTAGGAAAGTTTTGGTCCTCATGCAAAAGTGGAAAGTGATAGCCGCGATCACGCCCCGTGCGTTCCACCTGTGGTTCCATCCGGGTTCTACTGCCCCACCCGTGGTTCCATCTGCTGTAACTCCTTCCTGCAATAGCATGTGGCAAACAAGTTTGAAATGTGTCACGTACATTTAATTTCATGCCAAAACAAATTCAAAAAGCTGCAACTTTTAAACCGAGCGTCGAAATTAATTTTCGTTTTCACCATTAGGTTTCTCGTAGCAATATCTTCAAAACAAGGTCTCATATGGGTATGTTTCGATGAACTTTTTTTTCAAGCAACTTTGCAGCCATATGGGGCAACTTCGATGCCACAGAAAGCAACTTTGCAGTAGATTGCCTATCGCGATTACATATTTATCCCATTTCTTCTAAGTTGGCTACCGGTTCTATAGGAAGCAACTCAAGTGCTATATGGGGCAACTTTGATGCTACATGAAAAAACTTAGAAGTAGATTGACTATCACGATTACATATCTACCCCCAAAGCACTCCTAAATTGGCTGCCACAACTAGAAGAATCAACTTTAGCGCTATATGGGGCAACTTTTCTATCGCCTAATATCACCTATGCTTCCCTCCAAAAGTTGGAGACCATGATTGCCAAGTTGCCTAACGTCATTTCTCAAGTTGCATAATATCATCTCTAAAGTTGCCTAACATGACTAGCAATGGGGTGGAAACCGAGGAGCAAGGAGCTGTTGAAGATGACTACGTGGACGGGTCTTGTACCAGACAACTAATGGGTGTTGATTATGTTACAACCAAAATGGGTTGCTTGTTTGGTGAACCAAAATGAAAAGCTATTTCAGTGTATCAAATTGATGAAAAAAAGTCTATGAAACTTTGGTGATTTAGTAACTGGTTCCAATTATAAATCAATTTGCTTCTAAAATGTATCTCTAGGCAACTCACGCCAGCCTCTCTAGCAACTAACTTGTATGGTTTGGGCATGTTTTGGGCGAAATAAACCAAGTACTCTCGGGAGAGGATCTTTCGGCAACTCACGTGAGTATCTCTAGCAACTAACCATCATGCGGTGGGCAAGTTTTGGACACTTTCTGCTTAAATTGTCGACGCTTCTAGCCCCCGCACCCCCACACCACAAACCACCCCCGCATTCAAAAATCATCGATTCGCCCAAAAAATCTAAGACCCCACACCCCCTCTTCAACCTCCCTATCCCTACCTCTATCACATAGAATCGAAGATTTGGGTAAAAACACAGGCTTAGGGGGTCAATTTTGAGATACTTGCCAATGATGTTCGGCCCAATTCCTCGACCGTTGGCAACAACACTTTCCTCGCTCTAGATCCTCTCCGCTAGGTGATCACGGCGCACAGACAACACTGCCCCCTCGAATGTCGTCCTGCTTCACTTGGGCGAGGCAACTTGTATGCTATCTTATGGCAATTGTCGACACAAAAAAACCTCAAAGAAATCATACTGAGGAAATCTAGTTTCGGCAACTCAATTAGCATGGTCCAGGCAACTCGTATGCTAACTTCTGGCAACTGTCCACACCAAAAAAACTCGTAAAAAATCGTACTGAGGAAGTCTGGTTTTGACAACTCAATTAGCAGGGGCAGGAACTCCTACTCAATCTCATGGCAACTCCTATAAAAAACCCCCCCCACCTCTCCCCACACCTCCTCTCTGGTTTACATGGGGCAGGCAACTCAATATCAATCTTGAAGCAACTTCACATCAATCTCGAAGGAACTCATAGATATGGCAAAAACCTAACACAACCACTAATTAGCGTGGAGACTCGCCCCTTGCTCCTGAAATTACACACCACAGATCTAACAACTCCGACCCCCCAGGATCCCAACTCTAGTCTCTACGCGCATGATCCCCTCCTCCCTCCTGGCGCCCTTGAAAAATCCCTGACCCCCTCCCCAAGATGCAACGAGCTAGTGGAACCTCGTCGGAGAAGAAACGGGAACGCAAAAAATGGCAGGAGGAACGAGTACTGTACCTCGGGATTTCTGCAGTGAGTCCCCTCCTTGCTCGCCGGAAACGCAGCGTCGCCGCGACCTTCACCCGCCCCCTTGAGATGGAGACAGAGCGCACCCCACTACGCTCCCACGTGCACTCCATCGCATCATCTCGCGCCTCCGTCATAGAACTGCCGCCAGCACCCAAGGCCTGTGATCTTCGGCAATAAGCCGCCAATCCCCGCAATAGCCAACGTCAGTCGCCTTCGTGCGAAGCAAAAATGGAGCGGGAGGAAAAAACCATGCGTGCGCGGAGGGAGTGCTTCGCTTACCTCGCGATTTTGACCAGCGAACAACCTCCTCGCTTGCCGGAACTCGTAGTGTCGCTAGCGACCTTCACCCCGATCCTTCGCCCCTCTTGTGGTGCTCTGTCGCCGCGCGCGTGCTCCTCCATCACCACGAGCACCACCGAACTCCGGCAGCCCGCGCCCTTCAATTTCCGCCATGGATTGGATTTTGCGTGGTGATGAACCTGGTGGATTTGGGCAGCGACGACCTGCGGTGGATTTGGGTGGAGATAGCCTGTGCTGGATTGGGGGAATTCAGCGGTGCTTCTAGCTTCCAAAATCGTGTAATGGGCAACGAGAGATGTGGGTAGTGGTGGGGCCTCCTGGCTGTAATGCGGTCAGACTTTTTTTGAATGTTTAATGCCCAGCGACTCGCACTAGTGGTTCCCTCCCAATAAAAATCTCCTGGAGTTGCGATCATGCGTGCAGGATTCGATCCGACGGCTGTCGCAGTGAGTGCTCGACCACGTCAACAAGCACACATGCACTTTTTAGCATTTGGGAATAACAAATCATCCCATCAAGTAAAACTACTCCTTCCGTCCCAAAATAAGTTTTTTCTTCGAAAAGGAGGATAAACCTCGGTCTCTGCATCTGGACGATGCATGCAGCTATTTTATTAATTATTCATAAAGACCATACAAAATAATACATCAGTCAGCCTGAAGCCACCACCTAGGCAACCCCTGTAGCTACTCCTATTCCCTTGATGAAGGTGTGCTGACTATCCAGGACAAATACCAAATGAACATCGCGCTAAACCCTAATATCTATAACCGGATGCCCCAGCCCAGCCACACACCGGGACTCAGTCCCATACTAGTTCGGCGCACTCTCAGAGGCTGCCGCCGCCATCTTCCTCTGGTCCATCTTCAGAGCAGGAGCTGATGCATCGACCTTGCCTGGCCTGTCGTCGATGCCACCATGGTGCCAGACAACTCCACCATCCTGCATGTATCCGTCCACACGCATCCGTCGCCGAACCTCCGCAGTGCCATGCCGCCGGGATCCGCCGTCGACCTTGCAGTGAATGCGACACCACTCCTCTGCTTGTCCCGTCCACCCAGCATTTTCTCCAAACGATGCCCCCAGGAGGGACAAAGGCATTGAAGGTGCCATCATCGTCCGATCTGGTAGATCCAAATCTAGGGTTTCCCCCGAAGCATCACGAGTAGGGTGCCACGACCTGCAACAATGATGCTTCGAGAAGGGAACGACGTCATGGACGCCACCATCGTCCGCCATGATTGAAGTCAGCACGGTTTTCACTAGAAGTCATGTTTCCCCGAACTCGCAGCTGGGTGTAACCGAACGGAGCCTCGCCGTGGAGACAAGGGCCGTCGTCGGCATGCCGACAGGGAGCCTCCAGCCACCCCTGATCGGTCCTCCTCGCGCCACCAGCCGGTCACTGCCAAACCGGGACGGATCTGGACAGGACGCCAAATCCGCAGCCATCGAAGCCATCCATGAGCATGCAGCCGCCACACCGCCGGCCATGGAGGCTCCAATCGCCGCCGCGCAGCAGGGTCACCGCCCTGACTGCCGCCCTCGTCGTCTGCAACCCCCTGGATCCAGATCGGGCGAGATCCCGTCCAGATCGACAGCGGTGTAGACACACCCCTCCACCACCGCGAGGTAGTCCAGGCCGCTTCCCACCCACACCCCGCCACTGTAGGGGCACTGAGCGCCGCCGTCCTCGACGCGCCCCACGCCGGCGCGCCGCCCTGGCGCAAGGATGCCACCCCGCCGCAGTACCCCCGAGCGAGGAGGAAAAAGGCCCCGCCGCCGCTGATGCGAGCCATGCGTTGCCCTGCCACGCAATAAGTGACTCAACTTTGATTGGACGAAGAGAGTATTTCACATAGATTTGGAAATGCCATAGATTTTTTATGCGATTCATGATTTCTGTACAATCAGACGCATGTATTTAACGGTACTGGGGTTGTACGATGCACGGAAGACTCCCATCAAGTCTGGTGCATAGCTTAACCCCCACCGTAATTTGCATCCATAAAAAGGCTCTCTTACGTCCAGTCGAGGGTCACCATCTCGCCTCTGGGGCTCACTACTGCGTCGCGTGTATGCATCTACCAACCCAGTGGCACCCACACACACATCCTCCCCGTGGGCTGAAGGAAATATAATAAAGTTGTTATTTATATTTCACTATATCATGATAAATGTTTATTATTCATGCTAGAATTGTATTAACCAGAAACTTAGTACATGTGTGAATACATAGACAAAACAGAGTGTCCCTAGTATGCCTCTACTTGACTAGTTCGTTAATCAAAGATGGTTAAGTTTCCTGACCATAGACATGTGTTGTCATTTGATGAACGGGATCAAATCATTAGGAGAATGATGTGATGGACAAGACCCATCTGTTAGCTTAGCATTATGATTGTTTAGTTTTATTGCTATTGCTTTCTTCATGACTTATACATGTTCCTCTGACTATGAGATTATGCAACTCCCGAATACCGGAGGAACACCTCGTGTGCTATCAAACGTCACAACATAACTGGGTGATTATAAAGATGCTCTACAGGTGTCTCCGAAGGTGTTTGTTTGGTTGGCATAGATCAAGATTAGGATTTGTCACTCCGAGTATGAGAGAGGTATCTATGGGCCCTCTCGGTAATGCACATCACTATAAGCCTTGCAAGCAATGTGACTAATGAGTTAGTTACGGGATGATGCATTATGGAACGAGTAAAGAGACTTGCCCGTAACGAGATTGAACTAGGTATGATGATACCAACGATCGAATCTCGGGCAAGTAACATACCGATGACAAAGGG
This sequence comes from Aegilops longissima, assembly GCA_021605205.1. NCBI lineage: Eukaryota > Viridiplantae > Streptophyta > Magnoliopsida > Poales > Poaceae > Aegilops > Aegilops longissima. The sequence continues at coordinate 543,224,734 of CM038682.1, forward strand.
AATAACGTATGTTGTTATGTTGTTTGACCGATAAAGATCTTCGTAGAATATGTAGGAGCCAATATGGGCATCCAGGTTCCTCTATTGGTTATTGACCGAAGATGTGTCTCGGTCATGTCTACATAGTTCTCGAACCCATAGGGTCCGCACGCTTAACGTTTGATGACGATTTGTATTATGAGTTATGTGATTTGATGACTGAAGTTTGTTCGGAGTCCCAGATGAGATCACGGACATGACGAGGAGTCTCAAAATTGCCGAGAGGTAAAGATTGATATATTGGAAGGTAGTATTCAGACATCGGAAGGGTTTTGGAGTGCATCGGGTACATATCGGATTACCGGAGGGGTTACCCGAACCCCACGGGGAAAGATATGGGCCTTATGAGCCATATGAGGGAGGCTAACCAGCCCACAAGGGGCTGGTACGCCCCCCACAAGGGAGGAGGCCGAATTGAACTTGGGAAGGGGGCGCCACCCCCTTTCCTTCTCCTACTCCCTCTCCTTCCCCTTTACCCCCTCCGGTAGAAGGAAAAAAGGGTGGGGCCGAATCCTACTAGGACTGGAGTCCTAGTAGGACTCCCCTCTCCCTGGCGTGCCCCTTGTTGGTTGGCCTCCTCCTCCCCTCCTTTATATATGGGGGCAAGGGGCACCCCAAAGGCACAACAGACAATCTCTTAGCCGTGTGCGGTGCCCCCTCCACAGTTCAACACCTCGGTCATATCGTCGTAGTGCTTAGGCGAAGCCCTGCGCCGGTAACTTCATCATAACCATCGCCATGCCGCCGTGCTGACGAAACTCTCCCTCGTCCTCAACTGGATCAAGAGCTCGAGGGACGTCATCATGCTGAACGTGTGCTGAAAACGGAGGTGCCGTACGTTCGGTACTTGGATCGGTTGGATCATGAAGACGTTCGACTACATCAACCTCGTTACTAAACACTTCCGCTTTTGGTCTACGAGGGTACGTGGACACACTCTCCCGTCTCATTGCTATGCATCTCCTAGATAGATCTCGCGTGATCGTAGGAATTTTTTTTAAATACTGCGTTCCCCAACAGTGGCATCCGAGCCAGGTCTATGCGTAGATATTATATGCACGAGTAGAACACAAAGAGTTGTGGGCGATAATAGTCATACTTCTTACCAGCAACGTCTTACTTTGATTCGGCGGTATTGTTGGATGAAGCGGCCCGGACCGACATTACATGACCGCCTTCATGAGACTGGTTCTACCGACATGCTTCGCACATAGGTGGCTAGCGGGTGTCTGTTTCTCCAACTTTAGTTGAATCGAGTTTGACTATGTCCGGTCCTTGTTGAAGGTTAAAACTGCACACTTGACGAAAAATCGTTGTGGTTTTGATGCGTAGGTAAGAACGTTTCTTGCTAGAAGCCCGTAGCAGCCACGTAAAACTTGCAACAACAAAGTAGAGGACGTCTAACTTGTTTTTGCAGGGCATGTTGTGATGTGATATGGTCAAGACGTGATGAGATATAAATTGTTGTATGAGACGATCATGTTTCGTAACAGTTATCGGCAACTGGCAGGAGCCATATGGTTGTTACTTTATTGTATGAAATGCAATCGCCACGTAATTGCTTTACTTTATCACTAAGCATTAGCGATAGTCGTAGAAGCAATAGTTGGCGAGACGACAATGATGCTACGATGGAGATCAAGGTGTCAAGACGGTGACAATGGTGATCATGCGGTGCTTTGGAGATGGAGATCAAAGGCACAAGATGATGATGGCCCTATCATATCACTTATTTTGATTGCATATGATGTATATCCTTTATGCATCTTATTTTGCTTAGTATGGCGGTAGCATTATAAGATGATCCCTCACTAAATTTCAAGGTACAAGTGTTCTCCTTGAGTATGCACCATTTCTATAGTTCATCGTGCCGAGACACCACGTGATGATCGGGTGTGATAAGCTCTACATTCACATACAACGGGTGCAAGCCAGTTTCGCACGTGCAGAATACTCGGGTTAAACTTGACGAGCCTAGCATATGCAGATATGGCCTCGGAACACTGAGACCGAAAGGTCGAACATGAATCATATAGTAGATATGATCAACATAGTGATGTTCACCATTGAAAACTACTCCATCTCACATGATGATCGGACATGGTTTAGTTGATATGGACCACGTGATCATTTAGATGACTAGAGGGATGTCTATCTAAGTGGGAGTTCTTAAGTAATATGATTAATTGAACTTTAATTTATCATGAACTTAGTCGTGATAGTATTTGCATATCTATGTTGTAGATCAATAGCTTGCGATGTAGCTCCCCGTTTATTTTTGATATGTTCCTAGAGAAAAATAAGTTGAAAATGATAGTAGCAATGATGCGGACTGGATCCTGAACTGAGGATTATCCTTGTTGCTGCATAGAAGAATTATGTCTTTGATGCACCGCTAGGTGACAGACCTATTGCAGGAGCAGATGCAGACGTTATGAACGTTTGACAAAGCTCGGTATGATGACTACTTGATAGTTTAGTGCACCATGCTTTACGGCCTAGACCCGGGACTTCAAAAAGGTTTTGAAAGCCACGGAGCATATGAGATGTTCCAGGAGTTGAAAATGGTATTTCAGACTCATGCCCATGTCTAGAGGTATGATACCTCTGACAAGTACTTTGCCTACAAGATGGAGGAGAATAGCTCAGCTAGTGAGCATGTGCTCAGATTGTCTGGGTACTACAATCTCTTGAATCAAGTGGGAGTTAATCTTCCAGATAAGATAGAGATTGACAGAATTCTCTAGTCACTATCACTAAGTTACTAGAACATCGTGATGAACTATAATATGCAAGGGATATGACGAAAACGATTCCCAAACTCTTCGCGATGCAGAAATCGGTGAAGGTAGAAATCAAGAAATAGCATCAAGTGTTGATGGTTAACAAGACCACTAGTTTCAAGAAAAGGGGCAAGGGAAAGAAAGAGAACTTCAAGAAGAATAACAAGCAAGTTGCTACTCCCGTGAAGAAGTCCAAAGCTAGACCCAAGCCTGGAACTGAGGGCTTCTACTGCAATGGAAATGGTCACTGGAAGTGGAACTACCCTAGATACTTTGCGGATAAAGAGGATGGAAAAAGTGAACAAAGGTATATTTGATATACATGTTATTGATGTGTACTTTACTAGTGTTTATAGCAACCCCTCGGTATTTGATACTGGTTCAGTTGCTAAGAGTAGTAACTCGAAAATAGGAGTTGCAAGATAAACAGAGACTAGTTAAGGACGAGGTGACGATGTGTATTGGAATGATTCCAAGGTTGATAATATCACCATCGCACACTCCTTTTACCTTCGGGATTAGTGTTGAACCTAAAATAAATGTTATTTGGTGTTTGCGTTGAGCATGAATATGATTGGATCATGTTTATTGCAATACGGTTATTCATTTAAGCCAGAGAATAATTGTTGTTCTATTTACATGAATAAAACCTTCTATGGTCATACACTTAATATAAATGGTTTATTGAATCATGAATAAAACCTTCTATTGTTTGCGGGCGGTTTGTTCCTTCTCCGCTTTCTTCTGGGCCTCGGCCAACGCATTCTTGAGGGACTCCACCTCGGCCGCAGATCCTATGAAACATCATAATGGCATGATCAACACAAACAATTCATATCATTTTAGTTTTGAACAGTCCATTGCATACCTTGCTAGTCCTCTAGTTGTTTTTTAACATGGCCGAGCTCTTCATCGGCCTGCTCCAGACTCTGCTTCAGTTTGGAGACTTCGGCAGAATGGGAGGTTGCATCCAGCATCGACACCTGCTTATTCACATAGACATGCACGATTAGTCTCCTGCGAAAATTATTCGATCCTCTGTCCGGCCTTTTTTTTCGAAAACCGGACAGAGTCTCAGGGGCTACTGTCTGTACTACGACATTCTTTTTGCATAATTACGTCACATACCTCAAAGCCTGTTAGAAGGCTGGTGCAGGCTTCGGTCAGTCCGCTCTTAGCATACTGAACCTTCTCAACCACCGTACCCATAAGGATACATTGTTCTTCTACAATGGAAGCACCTTGAAGTGCTTCCAGTAGAGTATCTAGTGCCTTTGGATTGACAGAGGTCACCGGCAGAATGGGTACACCTTCTTCTTTCGAGGGAGGCTGCTTACCTGATTCCGAAGCCGTATGGGGAATTGGATATGGCCCCCATCGCCAGTTTCCAGGGGGATCTGCTCCCCCATGTGTCCGGCGGCCAAGGTAGCACCCTCTGGCGCCACCTTGATGGCCTCCCATACCTCTCCCTGGCCTGGGAGGGTCCTTCGGGACAACACTTCGGTGTCGTCCGTAGTCTTGGGGGAGGAGGCCGCCGGAAGCGACATGCTGTCCATCACATTTGGATCTAGCGAATTCCCCGAAGATGAGGATTGCTGGAGGCGGGAATGAGCCAGACTGCAGCGCATGATTCAACATGTTAAAACCACGAAGTAAAGGAGCTGGATATATGTGTGCGTAAGTGCCTTTGAGTACTTACAATTCGGCCAGGGGCTTCTCCCTGGGACGCCACTCAGAGTTGCTATCGGAGTCCGATTCGGGATTGTCCGCAAGGGAGACCCTCCCTTTCTTGGACGCCTCCGCCTCTGCCTCCAGATCAGTGGAGGCCACCCTTTTCTTCCTTCCCCCCTCGGGGGGAGAATTTATTTCCTCCTCCTCCTCATCGTTCTCGGCAGGGGAGGAGTGGGTTTCAGCATCTTGCGTCCGAAGTGCCTTTACGGCGGAGGCCGCTTCTCGCCTCCTGGCCTTTCTTCTTGGCCTTCTTCTCTGGCGCCTGGTAGGGCACCGGAACCAGCATCTTCATCAGAAGTGGAATAGCTGGGTTTTCAGGCAGCGGGGCCGGACACTGGATCCGCTCCGCCTTCTTTATCCAGCCCTGAAAAGACAAGTGGAGAAGCTTAGACATCTTCCTTGGATGCATAGGTAGAGGATGCACCTTGAAATATGAGGACCTTACCGAACTGGCGGGATAAGTCAAGTTATACCCACGATCCTCGGTCGTCTTCGGCCAAGTCTGATTGTCCTTGAAAAGCACCTTCCAGATACCTTCGTGCGTGGCGCCGAAGAACTGTCTCAAGGTCTAGTGCTCGGACGGATCGAACTCCCACAAAGGGCAGGCCCAGCTTTGGCAAGGAAGGATCCGGCGAAAAAGCATCACCTGGATCACATTGACAACCTTGATGTTCTTGTCTACCATGCTCTTGATGCGCGTCTGCAGCGCTGACACCTCGTCCGGCGACGCCCAGTCCAGACTCTTTTTTAGCCAGGAAGTAAGCCGCATTGGGGTCGGACTTGAATTCGGGAGCCGCGGCCCAGGTGGCGTCGCGGGGCTCTATGACGTAGAACCACTACTGTTGCCACCCTTTGACGGTCTCCACAAAGGTGCCTGCGGGCCATGTGACGTTGGACAGTTTGCTCACCATGGCACCTCCGCGCTCTGCATGCTGACCATCTGCCACTTTTGGCTTCACATTGAAGATCTTTTGCCATAATCCGAAGTGGGGTGGGATGCGGAGGAAGGCCTCGCACACGACAATGAATGCCGAGATGTTGAGGAAAGAATTTGGGGCTAGATCATGGAAATCTAGCCCGTAGTAGAACATGAGTCCACGAACGAAGGGGTGGAGGGGAAATCCTAACCCGCGGATGAAGTAAGGGATGAGTACCACCCTCTCGTTGGGCTCCGGGGTGGGGACGATTTGCTCCTTGGACGGAAGTCGGTGGGCAATCTCCTGGGCCAAGTACCCCGCTTCCCGGAGCTTCGCGATGTTCTCCTCCATGACGGAGGAGGCCATCCACTTGCCCTGCGCTCCAGATCCAGACATGGTCGGAGTGCTTTTTAGGGGTGGAAAGGATGGAAGCTTGGGCGCTGGAGCTCGAGAATGGATGGGCAGAGAGGAAGAAGGTGTGGGTGAAAGAATGGATCTTTACCCTCTTATAAAGGCAGCGAATATCAAGCGCGTCCCCACTTGCCTTAAAGCTCGCATATTCCCCAAGGGTCGTGCGGACGACGCGGTTGGATTACCCACACCCGTATTAATGAGAATCCCGCGATAAGGGGACACAATCTCTGCTTCGACAAGACGAGCCAATGAAAACTGCATCTTGAGACGGGAGCGTGAGGCTAAAAAATGGTTCGAAATAATGACCGGGCAGAGACGTAACGTCTCGCTATAAAAGTTGTCAGTAGATGGGACTTGTGAAATATTACACTCTTTGCGACTGTGTGTAGTGCCTGTTTTGCAGAGTCGGACACGTTTTCTGTGTTTTGAGGACTACTTTGAAGTGTTCGGAGGAGGAACCCGCCTTGCAATGTCGAAGACAATTTGCACGCCGGACACATCGTCATTGAAGCCGGTTCAGGGGCTACTGAGGGAGTCCTGGATTAATGGGTCCTCGGGCGTCCGGGCTATGTGATGTGGGCCGGAGTAATGGGCCATGAAGATACAAGACAGAAGACTTCTTCCCGTGTCCGGATGGGACTCTCCTTTGCGTGGATGGCAAGCTTGGCGTTCGGATGTGAAGATTCCTTTCTCTGTAAACTGACTCTGTACAACCCTAGGCCCCTCCGGTGTCTATATAAACCGGAGGGTTTAGTCCGTAGAGATAATCATAATCATACAAGCTAGACATCTAGGGTTTAGCCATTATGATCTCGGGGTAGATCAACTCTTGTAACCCCATATTCATCCAAGATAATCAAGCAGGAAGTAGGATATTACCTCCATTAAGAGGGCCCGAACCTGGGTAAACATCGTGTCCCCGTCTCCTGTTACCTTCGATCCTCAGACGCACAGTTCGGGACCCCCTACCCGAGATCCACCGGTTTTGACAGCAACACCCGTCTCTCGCCGTCAACAGGAGGCGTTGACCATGACTCGCGAGCGTCGGTCGCCGCCGCCGCTGCACATGATGCAAGCTCTAACCACCGCCGTCGGCCGCTCCTCCTCTGATGGACGCAAGCGCAGGGCGCCGCCGGCTGCTCCTCCTCTGCTGCCACATGTACACTGCCACCCTCCTCTATCATACGCGCGTGGCCGCCGATCTGATCCGTGAGCCAGAGAAGCGAGTAAGTTTCCTCCCTTCGTGGTCGGTGTTTCACGTTCACAGGTGTCTACGGAGCTTCACGCCACGGTTTAGATGGCGCCAAGGTACTAATTAAACTGGATAGTCTGTCTTTATCGGAAACTGCCCGTATGTCCACCATGATACTCGCGTGCTGGCCGCCTCCGCCACAACCGATCTGCACTCACGAAGTTGCAGCCTGCAGGTAATTAGTCTCATAGGAACTGTCGTGGAATTGTCACGGCAGATGTCCTCGTGAAAGGACTTAGTCGCAGGGCCATCGTACGGGTTAACTTAGAGGGGTTAAAGCGGACACAAAGACACGGGAGTTATACTAGTTCGGCCCCTTCGATGAAGGAAAGGCCTACGTCTAGTTGTGATGGGATTGATGTAGTTTCGACGACTTGGGAGCAATAGCTTCGCCTAAGCCTCGAATTGTCTCTCTTTAATCCGCCACGGGTCGCCCCTTATATACACGGGTTGACGCCGGCGGTCTCTGAGTCCCGATCCGCTCATACAAGTGTCCGGCTCGGTCTCTTCTCTCTTATCTTACAAAGACAAGTTACAATACTAAGGCGGTTTACATAAACGGACCTTAATTCGCCTCTGGGCTCGGGCCTCCTCCGTGGCCCGGATCATGGATTTAGGGTAACCCGGCCCCTCCGTATGGTTCACACTCGAGAGTTGTATCCCCAACATTAGGCCCCAGATTGACTTGAACGGTTCATGTTAATCTTCAACATCTTCGAAACTCTTGATCTCCTTTCATATTTTGTAAACCGCCATCTGCTTGAACCGCCGTGATGTCATCCTCCGATCCCCGTGTTAGGGCGCCTTGACGTCATCTTTAATAAAGAAATCCAAACAGTAAGATTCCTTCATTTAATGCTATCCCGAAATCGAGGCGACCGCTGCACCGTCCCGCTTTTGACTCTCGATTCTCGCTGTTGATTGCTCCGGTTCCTTATAAATAGACCGGCCGGCCCTTTCTTCTTCTTCTTCTTCCGCTCTTCTCCTTCCTCGCGACGCTCCATCCTCGAAGCTCCGCCGTCGCCTCCGACCTTCCAACGACGCGTCAACGCCGGGCCGCTGCATCAACCTGATCGTGTCGAGTTTTCGCGCCTCACGGTTTTGCTCATCGTAAGGTCCCTTTCAAGCCCTAGATCCCATCTGAAGACCCTGTTCATCTCGTAGTTCATAGGTGTTCATATCAGTTCTTCATACCTGCTCCGCCATGGCCGCATTTACTCAGCCATACCATACATCCTGTGCAGGTGGCTGCCCCGCCGTCCATTTAACTCTTTATACACCTTTCCTTTTGTTCAGATCCTTTAGTTTAGAATACCCGAACCCTCCTGCTTTTTATGAGATTTGCATAGGTCGTAGAGGTTTTTCTTACTGGAACTTCGGTAGATCTAGATTACTTCCATTCGCATGTGAAAACTATTTCTGTCCACACTTAGTAGATTTTTCAGCTCTGTCTCATTTGGCGGTTTGACTTTTGATAGCTAATCCGCTACCCATTAGTCCTCGCTAAACCGAATTGAAGCCGCTGCTGAATCGCCGTTTAACAATGTATAATATGCCTGAACCGCTTAACGGTGAACCGCTTCTCCTTTCTTTCGCAGCTTAGTCTTCCGGAATGGCTCCTCAATTCTCAGCTTGCAATTGGGTTCGGTCCAAAATCACTGAAACGCAACTCAATGGCTATGTCACCACTGGCGCCTTGGCTCCAAAAAATGTCCTCCACTGGCGTGTTCCGAATGGCGAGTTCCCTCCCAAGCCGCAAGAGGGAGAAGTAATTGTGTTTATGCAGCACTTAGACCGGGATTCTGCCCGCCGGTTCAAAATTCTTCCGGACGCCCTTGCAAGTTTTAAACTCCATCCGCAGGATATTGGCCCGAACTCGTGTCAAACATATGCAACTTTCAAGTCTTCGTGAAGTCTATCTTCAAGAAGAACCATCTGTGGAGCTGTTCCGGATTTTTCCACTTGAACCGTCAGACAGAATTTTCTCGATGGTCCCAACACGTAGTTGGGCGGCGTTTCAATCCGAAGAGGAAGGAAGTGGATTTTCCTCACGCCAAACACCACAGCCATCCAAAGGATTGGAACCAAACCTGGTTCTACCGCCGAACACTGCTCCTCGCTAACGAGAACCCTTGCCGGGTTATCGCCCTCACCGCTCAAGAACCAGCATCCGCTGCCTTTACGCTTAACCGCCGGAACGGAAGAACTTCGTGCCTCAAATAATCAAGCTCCGGCTCTAATGGCCAATGGCTTAACCGGCGTGGACCTTGTGCGGTGTTGGGTTTCTTGGGGCGTCTTGCCACTAAGCCGCCGGCCCGGATTGATGCACGAGTACACCGGCAGCCTCAAAGACCCTCAAAGACGTCACGAGCTACCCATAACCGAACTTGAGGTCACAGAGATCGTAAAGAAGATGCTTGATGAACCGATCTCCGTCTGCAGCCTAACCGGGTTGGCTCCATTCTGTGTTGCCAACAAACCGCCGGCGGTAAAGCTCTACTCACCGCTTTTCGGGCCCTTAATACTTTGTTGATATACATTAATCCTTGTTACTTCTCAGGTTGACAGCTCCTTCTGGAAACGTACCAAACCGGTTCGGGCGCCGCGTGTAAAGTCCAAGGCCACCAAGAAAGCAGGCAAGAAGAAAACCGCCGAGTCCTCTGATCCGCCGGAGGACGAAGAATCGAAGTTGAGGTAAACTTGACATTCTTACGAGGGAGCCGCCGAAACCGCTTTCCGCTTTGTGTTTCTGCTTGCTTATGATTTGTCCCTTTGTATTCCTTTTACTGACAATTTTACCTCCTAGGATGATGCTGAAGCCAGTCATGCCGACCCTGTTGAGGTAATCTTTCTTTCTTCCGAATCCGACCTTGCGCCGGTTAAAAGAATTCGTCGCGCCGTCCGGAAAGTGAAAAAATATCATTCCTGTGCTTACTTGAATCCAAACCTTTCCTTGAAGACACAGCAGGATGAAGAGTGCCGTACGACCCGGCATAGTGGCCAACGGATTACCTCATCCGGTTTACCAGACACACCAACCCGGAAGCGTCGCCCGGAGGTGACTTGTTCTCCGAAAAGCGTTATCCCTTAAAGGGTTTCTTCCGATGTCCTCTCAATCCATCCGACCAATTATCGTGCCTCCTCCAACTCGTCTCGGCGGTTCATCAACCACGCAACTGCCTCCGCTTAAAGTTGCTGCAGGGTACGCAACTGCTGTCCCATCAATTCGGTTTACAATTGCTTTGGCCAATTTGTCTTAATCCAATTCTGAATATTGCAGCACCAAGGCTCGCTTGAGTAAGAAAGCGAAAACCCTTGACCTCATCAAGGATGTTGATCCGAAAAGACCCTTAACAAACCCACGAAAATCCTGAAGTCGCCAAAATAGCTCGGCGAGTTGTACAAAGACGACATCGCTGATCCGCCGTAAGCTGAACCGAGGTCCAAGTGGAAACCTCGCAGCCTGCTCCACCCAACCCGGCCCACGAACGGGTCGTAATTGTTGAACCGCCGAGCCGAGTAAGAAGACATCAAGCCCAAAGAAGACCGCCGGTCTGGCCAGCCCTGCCAAAAATGACGATGTTATTGTGACAGGCACTGGCTACACCACTCCTAGCCAACCGGTCACTTTAGCAAAGCACAGCGTCAAGGAAGGTTCCACTACTATGAGCAAAGATAAGGGGAAGACTGATCTGTCGGCTTATGACAACTTCTCTGCCCAAGAACTTCACTCCGGCTTTCTGAACCGGCTCTACACAAGCCGTGACTTTGAAGCCGGCCCGTAAATCGCATGAAGGACCGCTATGAGGTAATGAGTTATGCCTTTCTTGTACTTTGACTGTATAGTAGCCCCCAAGGGTCGGTTCAACTTTGCAAAGTTAAACCGGGACTTAATTTGTGTCTCCCCATAGCAAACTGAGATCAACTAGCCATTAGCCCCCAAGTGCCAAGTTGAATACTTGTATTGAGCTTGGGACTTGTATAATGAAACAACTAACGTGCTCCCTTTGTTATCAGAATGAAATATACCAGCAAATCTGGCCAATCTGGAAACTCAACAGGCAGAAGCCACCAAGGCCAAGGATGAATTAAAAACTGCCCTGGCCACTATGGAACAGTTGAAGGAGTGGTATAAACCGAGCGGGTCAATCGGACACCGAGAAGGCCGGTTTAATAAAACGGGCGGAAGATGTCAAGCAGCTCAAACCGTGATCAAGAGCTTACGGACTCAAGCGCCAAGTGCATGCCATGACCTCTGCCATCTTTGGTAAGAAAACTTGCACTTATTATCTCTATTTTGATATGTCCGCCGTTTAACTTGAGCTGTTTGAAACCGCGCAGTAAGCGCCTTGCTCATCCGGCTCGATGTGCGGAAGAAGCTCAAGGCCGCTTATACGCTGATCGAGCAGCTGTATATCGGCGCCAATGAGTCATATGTGCCACATCATACGACAACACGGCTCCATCCTCGATGAAAGATACACCGGACCGCTGTCCATGGTTCCGGGCAGCTTGAAGAGTTGAAGCGATCCGCGGCCGGCTGGCACTCTCATCGCTCGACTCGCGCCAAGGCGTGGATAGCAGATCTTGATCCGGCTGACATAGCCAAGGGGTTCCCCAGCGCTCAAGAGAACGGTGAAACCTTTGACAACGACACCCTGAAACGGATAACAAAGGAGATGCGTCACCGGGCGAGTCAATCGCGCGCGAAGCCAACCCGGCAGCAGGTTAACCAACTGGCGGTTCACCGTTTTTTTATGACGCAAACAACAAGCGGGTGGAGTTTGTCATTCCTGAAGTGCGAGCCTTGTTCCTCCAATCCGTAAGCACACTTATGCCATCGACGTTGATCCGCTGAGCTTATAAGTGAAGAGGCTGTCTTCGTGCCTTAACCCGGATTGACCGGTCTACCAATGACTTCCGGCTTTGGGTGAGGAAGAAGAAGAAGTTGAACCGACACCAGCGCCTCTACCTCACGCCAACCCGGCGAAGAAGCGTAATCCGTCAAGCCGGGTGACGCCCAAACTTCAAGGCATAACACCACATGAAACACCGGCCTTGAAAGGCTTTGTAATAGGATAGTCGACTTTGTTTTGAACAATGCCTTTATGACCTCACCAGTAACCTTTGCATGGTGGTGCTGATATGTGGATTGATGAACCGTCAACTTATTTCGCCGCAATCACAAATTTTTAAACCGCCACGGCGGCTTGTGTCGCCAGCCGCTTGTGACGCTCATATATTTATATAAGAAAATATGGATGTATATGACCAAATTTTATGATACAAAAATACCGCCAAATACGGGCATGCAGTTGGCTTAGCCAATCTTGAGGCGGAGGTTTATAAACCATTACCGCAAAGGAGAAAACAACTCCTGTGCTTAGAATGCCGGTTTACCGTGTAAACCGTGTCGGCATGACAAGCCCCTGTTACTCCATAATGGGATGTTAATGTAAAAATCAAACCGTAACAAAATCGCCGGATTAAAAATGGACCGATTCGACAACTTGAATCCGGTTTTAAAAGGTTTGTCGGTTTAAGAAGGCAAACAAAATCAAATAATTGGTATGAAAACCACATGGAAACAAAGGCAATGATAAAACCGCTTTGCAAGAATAGGCTTTATCGAGCCTCGATCGATGGTGTTACCATGGTCGGACAGACCAAGCTCCCCATAAGGTGTAGTGATGGTTCAAGTCAGCCGTGCCCCAATGAAATCGTGGCATGATGCCGATCAAGTGGCATGGCAATGGTTCGGGTTCGACCAAGCCCCTAAGTGATTCTATGGCCTTAGGCCGACCAAGAGGCGGATCGTTCAGACGTGACCATGTCCCTGTGATCCGGTGGCTTACCCCATCAAAAGGTGTTGCATTGGTTCGACACGACCAAGCCCCCAAGTGACAAAAACTTCAAAAGCAAGACCAAGGGTTAAACCGAGGCCGCTTCACGACAACATCTCCATGTACCCAAACCGACTTTATACGTAACGGATACCCGCTTTGGCCGAGGATCCGTTTATTGCTTTTATTCATAATATATACATTGTCTTAAAATGTACATAAGTGGAGCCGATGGCTCGTATAATAAGGTCAAGATGAGCTATGTTCCACGGCTGTTGGTCTCCTCTTCGACGCGCGTGAGTCTTTTTCGCCTCGAACATCAATCGATAGTATGACCCGTTGGCAGATTCTTCTGACCACAAAGGGCCCTTCCCAAGGTGGGGATAGCTTGTGCATATCTGACCGGTCTTGAATGAGCCAAGCACCAAGTCTCCTCCCGAAGGTTCTTGTTCTAACTCGCCGATCGTGATACCGACGAAGATCCTGCCGGTAAATCGCCGAACGAGCAGCCACCATATCGCGCTTCTTCATCCAGCTGATCCAAATCGCCCCGCCGGGCTGCCTCACTATCGGCCTCAACATAAGCCGCCACGCAAGGCGAGTCATGACGGATGTCACAGGAAGGACCGCCCGCCCATAGACCATAAAGAACGGCGTATCCAGTGGATCTGTTTGGTGTAGTATTAATACTCCATATCACGATGGCAGCTCCTCGACCCAACAACCCGGCGCCCTCACTAAAGGGACCATAAGCCGGGTTTAATACCTCTCAAGATCTCCGATTAGCTCGTTCCGCTTGACCATTGGACTACGGGTGGGCCATCAAGAAACGCTGCCGGATGTGCTCGCTCACAAAACTCCTTCATGGCTCCCTTGGACAAATTGGTGCCATTGTCCGTGATGATACCGTGGAAACCCAAACCGAAAATCACCTTTTGATGAACTGAACCGCCGTGGCGCATCACACTTGCTAACAGTGCTCGCCACCCACTTGGTAAATTTATCAACCGCCACCAACAGTGGGTCTTCTTGTCCTTGGACCTTTTGAAAGGTCCAACCATATCCAGCCCCAAATCGCAAACGGCCAAGTAATTGGAATCATCCTCAATTCTTGGGCGGTACATGAGCACGCCCGAGAACTTTTGGCAACCATCACATCGTCGACCAGATCTTCCGCATCAAGCATGGGCAACAACCAATAGAAACCGTGGCGGAACGCTGGCCACCAAGGATTTTGAACCGGCGTGATGACCACAGTCCCTTCATGGATCTCACGCAATATCTCACGGCCTTCCTCGGGGGACACACAACGCTGAAACGCCCTGACACGCTGCAATGATGCAACTCGCCTTATGTATGGTCATAGACTTAGACCGCCGAACTATCTGTCGGGCCAGCGCCTCATCTTCTCGTAACTCGCCCGTTCATGTATGCCAAATAAGGGAGCGCCCAATCCGAATGACATGCAAGGCTGCCACCAAGTGAGCCTCCGGATCAGAATAGCCAAATCGACCTCATCAGAAGCTTAACTCGACGGATTGTGCAAGACGTCAAGGAAGACATTAGGGGGACCGTTTATGTTGAGAACCCAGCCGCTTAGAGCATCCGCCGCTTCGCTTCTTCCGGCGATCCACATGGTCCACCTGATATCCTTTAAAGTGTCCTGCAACCATATCCACCTCCGACGGCACGCAGCCATGAGTGGATCTTTGAATCCCAAGTACTGATACTTGCTGGGCCACCAAGTCCGAGTCACCAAAGCACTTGTCCCGCTTAGATTCATCTCCTTAGCCATCCGGAGACCATGGAGCAAAGCTTCATACTCAGCTGCATTGTTAGTACAGGGAACATTAAGCGAAGAACGTAATGTAACTTGTCACCTCGTGGGGAAGTTAATACGACTCCACCCCGAGCCCTCCAATTGCTCGACCCATCAAAGTGGATGGTCCAATAGGTATGATCCGCTTTTCTTCAGCGCTTGCAACTCTGTCCAATCGTTAATGAAATCCACAAGTGCTCGAGACTTTATCGCCGTCCGAGGCACATACCTTAAACCGTGCGGTCCGAAGTTCTATAGCCCACTTAGCAATCCGCCGCCGCTTCCGGTTCTCAGATAATATCTCCCAAAGGGGCTGAATCGACCACCGTGATGGGGTGCCCTTGAAAATATTGCTTCAGCTTCCGGCTTGCCATAAAAACTCCATAGACCAGCTTCTGCCAATGCAGATATCTTTGTTTAGACTCAATGAGGACCTCGCTGATGTAATAAACCGGCCGTTGAACCGGATATTCCTTCCCTGCCTCCTTTTGCTCCACCACGATGGCCACGCCGACGCCTCGGCATTAGCAAAGAACATATAACAGAGCGGCTCCTTGTCAATGGGAGCGGCAAGAACAAAGCGGGTTGGCCAGCCGCCGCTTTAAGTCTTCCAATGCCTCATCAGCGCTGAGCTCTGCATTTAACCGATCCGCTCTTCTTCAAAGATCTCGGTACAAAGGAATGGCCTTCTCTCTAGGCGGTGATAAACCGGCTTAGCGCAGCAATCCGACCTGCCAAACGTTGGACATCATTGATACACTTTGGCTTAGCCAAGGAGGTGATAGCTGTAATCTTCTCCGGATTAGCTTCAATCCCCCTGTTGGACACAAGGAAACCCAATAACTTGCCTGCCGGAACACCAAAAACACACTTGGCCGGGTTAAGCATCATCTTGTACACCCGCAAGTTGTCAAAGGTTTCTCTCAAATCCTCAATCGGCGTTTCCTTCTTCCTTGACTTAACCACGATATCATCCACATAAGCATGCACATTACGGCCGATCTGTTCATGCAAGCAATTCTGTACGCAACGTTGATAAGTTGCTTGGGCGCTCTTGAGCCCAAAAGGCATAGATACATAGCAGAAGGCCCCAAAAGGGGTGATAAACGCCGTCTTCTCCTGGTCCTTAACCGCCATCTTAATCTGATGATATCCGAATATGCATCCAAAAACTCAACGCCACAACCCGCCGTAGCATCAATAATCTGATCAATACGGGAGGACAAAGGATCTGCCGGACAAGCCTTGTTAAGATCTCAGATAATCCACGCATACGCGCCAAGTGCCATTTTTCTTAAGGACCAACACCGGGTTAGCAAGCCACTCGATGGAAAACTTCAACAATAAACCCTGCCGCTAAGAGCCTTGCAACCTCCTCTCCAATGGCCTTGCGCTTTTCCTCGTTAAACCGCGAAGAAACTGCTTTACCGGTCTGCATTTAGGATCCACATTAAGAGTGTGCTCACGAGTTCCTCGGTACACCGCATGTCGGGTTTCCATGCGAAAATGTCCCGATTCTCACGGATGAACTCGATGAGCGCGCTTTCCTATTTAGGATCCAAGTTAGCACCGATGGTGAACTGCTTGGACGAATCGCCGCACAAAATCAACAAGTTTAGTCTCACCGCCGATTTAAACTTCAAATCCGGATCGTGCTCGTAGTTGGCTTCTTCAACGGGTCATATCGGCCGGATCAACATTGTCTTTATAATACTTTAACTCTTCGTGGCACAAACCGACTCGCATAAGCCGCATCACCTTCCTCGATTCCAACGCAATCCGCGGCTCCGTGAACCGTTATCGCCCTTTGTGACCCGCATTTTCAGCTGCAAATAAACATAACAAGGCCGTGCCATAAACTTAGCATAAGCCGCCGCCCAAACAAGGCGTGGTAAGGGCTTTGATTTTACCACCTCAAACGCCAACGCTTCCGATCCGAGTCATGCTCATCTCCAAAGGCTACCTCCAGAGCTATCTTACCGACCGGTATGCTGATTTGCTGTGCACCACACCGTGAAACACTGTGATCGACGGCCCGAGATGCTTATCCGTCAACCCCATACGTCGGAAGGTCTCATAATACAGGATGTTGATGCTGCTTCCTCCATCCATGAGTACTTTGGTAAACTTGTATCCTCCCACCTGAGGTGCCACTACTAGGGCCAGCTGACCCGGATTGTAAACCCGGGGAGGATGATCCTCTCTGCTCCATACAATAGGTTGCTCTGACCAGCGCAGGTAATGCGGTGCGGCCGGTTCAACAACACTGACCGCCCGCTCAAGTTTGCGGTCTCGCCTGTCCCAAGCTGGTGGTAAAGACATGGTATCGCCCATCGCTTAACTGCTTTGGATTACTTTGGTAACCCGATCGCCGCTTTGTTGATTGTAACCCCTTGGTTCTGATTGTTCGATTGTTTTGATTGTTTTGACTGCCTTGCCCGCCCGGATTACCACCAACCTCGGGCCGGAATTTCCTCCACCAGAACCCGGGCGGACCTCAACCGCCGCCGGCCCTTGATCATACCGAAAGCATTAGAATTTTTGAACTCTTGCATAATGTAACAATCCTTCCGAAGTGATTCGCTCGGTGCCTCCTTCGCCCCATGCTTCGGACAAGGTTGATTCAATAAGTAATTCAAACGCCTGATTGTGACCTTGTGCACCACCCTGGTTTGATTGCCTACCTTGCGCCACTGACCCTTGTCCCGCTGCTGGTGTTGGCTACAAAACCCATGTTACCGTTAGCCTTACGCTTGTTTCCCCATTACCCGTCAATGATGTCTGGCCTCTGGAGTTGCTATTCGCTTTCCTTCCCTACTTCGTCATCCTCGCACTCGGGATCCTTGGTACTATCGAATCAGCATACTTTACCAAAACGCCCATGAGCGTGCCCATGTCATTGCAAAACGCTTCATGCGACTCCAGCTTCAACTTCAACGGTTCGAACCGCAGCTGGCTTCTAGGGTTAAGATAGCGTAATCAGGTTGATCCGTCTCGATTTAATGTAAACCTCCAAATGCGGCGCACCCAATGTGTTGTAGATTCTCCTCCGCCGACACAAGCCGCCAAATCCACCACGCATATAGGCTGCTTACAGTGTGTCTTTGAAATTCGAATGAACCGGTCCGTGAATCGGGTCCATGAACTAACCGAGTTGGGTGGCAAATTTTTCAACCAAGCACGGGCCGCACCTTCCAACATCATGGTGAAATACTTCGCACACGCAGCTTCGCCCACATCCAGCATCTCCATGGCCATCTCATAGCTTTCTATCCACGCTCGAGCCAAATCGGCGGTATAATTGGGCACCTTGCGTGGCCCTTTGAAGTCCTTGGGCAAACGCACATTGCGTAGAGCGGGACGAGGCAAGGCACCCCAATGAGCCGGATGTGACCCCGGTTCAAGATGGTCGACGAACCGCGCGAGCTGGTGGTCCTCATGTTGTGCTCTTAACTCGCCTCCCCTCGTGCCCTCGCCCGGCTACCACCACTTGAGCGCCCTCGGCCACCGCCGGGTTGTTGCCTCGAGGCGGACCGCGCATGCTGCGTTGCTTGATACGGCCGGTTCGTCTCGCTACCGGCTATAACTCCGGCTTGGGCGGGGTGGAGGATCCGATCCCGATCAGTATGAATACGCTTCTCGCCGAGCCAGGCCGCCCCGAGGAGCTCCTTGACCCGTGAGTTTCTACCGCCTGTGGTGAGTCGCCTCGATCGAATCGCCCAATCGCGCCGCAGCCGCGATAAGGTTATCCATCGGGTTGGAGTAGTGACCGGAGGTGTTCGATGCAGACCGCGCGCCGATGTGATGGCGAGGCGATCTATCACACGGGCTGAACCGGCGCGGCCGCCCCAGTGCTTCCGCCGTTTACCACCGTGGCGGATTATCGTCCCTGCCTCGGGTATTGAAGAGCTCTTTCCTCGAAACCAAGGCAAACGGGATCTGTATTTCCTTTTCATGACTTCATGTGACGACTCGATCCAAAGATGAGCCTATAAGTCTGCGATCCAAAGCGCCTGCTCGCCGCCATCCTCACGTCCGCGGCTGCCGATCCGCTTTAGCTTTAGCGATCTGTTCCTTCACCGCAATCGCTGCGCTAGGTAGGTCCTGATCCGCGGGTTAGCCTCCGCCATGAGCGTAGACAATGCGTCGAATAACTCGATAAAACTTGAGCCGGCGGCGACGGGCCTCCTTCCCCGTCCGCCACCACCGCTAATGAACCGCGACGATGGGCGCCATGGTCGAAGAGTGAAGCGCCGCCTTGTGTACCGACCATGAAAATTCCAACCCGGCTGGGTAGATCAAAGGTCCGAATACTCGCCATCGAACAGCCCCGATCCGCCATCTTGGAGCTGGTAGAGAGACTCGGTTTCTCCGGCGGATGACTCGTCGCCAGAGTAGACAACGGTTTCGCCGCCAGACGCTGATCCACCCTCGTAGTCTCCGTGGACGACTCCCACGAAAGCACGCTTGACGGGCGGTTTAACCAAGGCGGGACTCTTCCTCGCCCATCGAGCCGCTCTCGACGAGGTCGGTGCAGATGTCCGCCCAGCCCTGCTCGCCGATCTTGCCGATGAACACGCAGTATGCCACCAAAGGGGACCCGCACCAGATTAATCGAGCCGCCTCGGGGCCCCAAATTCCGATCGTCGATGTAGAGTTTGCCATGACGACTCTTAGTCATCCGACCCACAAAGATAGCCTTCGAGTCCTTCAACTTGCCCTCTAAGATCATCAAACCATCGCGCGATAGCCCCACGGTGGGCGCCAACCGTCGTGGAATTGTCACGCAGATGTCCTCGTGAAAGGACTTAGTCGCAGGCCATCGACGGGTTAACTTAGAGGGGTTAAAGCGACACAAAGACACGGAGTTATACTAGTTCGCCCCTTCGATGAAGGAAAGGCCTACGTCTAGTTGTGATGGGATTGATGTAGTTTCGACGACTTGGGAGCAATAGCTTCGCCTAAGCCTCGAATTGTCTCTCTTTAATCCGCCGCCGGGTCGTCCCCTTATATACACGGGTTGACGCCCGGCCGGTCTACAGAGTCCCGATCCGGCTCATACAAGTGTCCGGCTCGGTCTCTTCTCTCTTATCTTACATCACAAGTTACAATACTAAGGCGGTTTACATAAACGGACCTTAATTCGCCTCTGGGCCTCCTCCGTGGGCCCGGATCATGGACGAGGGTAACCCGGCCCCTCCAGGGCGGTTCACACTCAGTAGTTGTATCCCCAACAGGAACCAAACAATTCTAACTGATCAAGGTCCAATTGTTAATTAAGATGGCTGCTTGCTTGCTTCTTTTGCCTACAAGTGTGCTCGCTTGCTGTAAGTGCATCTAGTGCCCCTTAGTGATTCTGGTGTATTGAAGACTTATAGGTTAAAGGGACTAATGCGTTTGTGAGTGTACACAGGTCTATAAGTCTATGAGGAGTTTGATATTTACAGAGAAAGTCGACCCGTAAAAATGAAGTTCTTCGACTGAAGACTTTGGATTTCTGAAGACTTTCTGAAGGCTTTGAAAGTGAAGAAATTGGTGTGACCTTGAAGACTTGGTATTCATTCGAGGAACATGAAGCATGAAGACTTTTGTTTATGTAGTTTCATTTTCTCTTTCTTGAGTCATAGGAAACACCGTACTGTTAAAGGGGGTCGAGGAAATACTAAGGAAAAATTTCCATGTGATGCTCAACTCAAAATCCTACACCTACCAATCCTTTCTAGTGAAGCCATTGGAAATCTCATACAGCTTCACCATATTCTTCAAAGGATGAGACGAAGTTCTTCTAGTCTCTGAGGAATTTATTCTGACTGAGGAGTTAGGAATTCGCTAGTGTGGATTGCCTACACAGTGAGGAACATGATAGCCCTGAGGATTTTGATACTCAAATTTCCGACCGTTGCTGTGCTACGCGCCAGCTGTCCCAAAATATCTACCCACCTAACGGTCATATTATTGATGGGCATTTATGTCTTATCATGTCGGGCTGCTCCCTAGGCTATAAATAGCCGCCCCCTACAACCACTAGTTTGTTGGCTGCTCCGAGAGAAACTGACACTTGTCATTTGAGAGCATCCCATCCTCCGAGGACTTTGAGCGAAAATCACCAAGTGAGGAAAACCCAAACCCAAACACCTACAAACCCAAAGTGATTGAGCATCACTGAAGAGATTGATCCTGCGTGGATCCGACGCTTGCTACCTTGGAAGACTGTGCTTCTTCCAGACGGTTAGCCGTCATGGTCTAGAGCATCCAAGAGGAATTGTGGATCGCCGAGTGACCGATTTTGTGAAGGTTCGGAAGTCACTTGAAGACTTACCACGAGTGATTGGGCGAGGTCTGCGTGACCTTAGCTCAAGGAGAATACAGTGAGGACTGTGTGTCCGGGACTGTGTGTCCTCGGGTTTAAATACCTAGCCGCTCCAACCAGATGTACAACTGAGACAACAGTTGGAACTGGTCTACCAAATCATTGTATTCACCAAGCCTTCTGGTTCTATTTCCTCAACTCTTTCATTTCCTTATTACTGTGTTGTGAGCTTGTTCATATCTGTGTTTGAAGACTTTGACTGAAGACTTCCTCAATTTCCTCAGTTCAATTTCTCCAGTCTGTTTATCTTCATCCTGTGTTATCCTGTGATTACGCTTTCTGTTCTCTGTGCTTGTCTTCATTTCATCATGATGACCATGCTTGTGTTCTGCTATGTTTACTTCTGAGTACTTATTCCACTGCAAGTAGTTCTTCGCTAAAGGAATTTCCTCACTCGCAAATTCCTCAGTGAAGAATTCATAAAAATCGCCTATTCACCCCCCTCTAGTCGATATAACACACTTTCAATTGGTATCAGAGTGAGGTACTCCCTTGTTCTATGTGATTGTGGTTTAACCGCATGGAGTTTTAGTTATGTCGACCGCAGGATGATCAAGGTCTCTGCTGGCTGTCCTACCTTCGATGGGACGGACTACCCCTACTAGAATAATAAGATGCAAATGCATCTTGAGGCAATTGATAACGATCTCTGGTATGTTGTGGAAAATGGTGTTCCCTCTGTCTCACCCTCACTGAACGCTACCGATGTGAAAAGATTCAAGCAACTCGATTCTCATGCGAAGAATATCATATGTGGCCATCTGAGCAAAGCACAGTATGGAAGAGTGAGTTCTTTGGAAACTGCTAAGCTTATCTGGGATAGGCTGTCCAAAGTGAATGAAGGAGTTTCAACTCAGCGTGACTCGAGTTGATGTTCTTCGCAATCTCTTCAACAGCTTCAGAAGACTCGACAATGAAAATGTTCAACAAACCTTCGATCGCCTCACTGACATCTCAAATGAGCTTCAAGCGCTTGGTGCCACTGACATCACCGACCATGAGGTGGTGAAGAAATTGTTGAGATCGCTTGATTCCTCATTTGATAATCTGGCTTTGATGATACAAGAACGTGCTGATTACAAGTCACTTGATCCCGCTGATATCCTCGAGAGGCTAAATACTCATGAGTTCCAGCTTGCTGAGAAGAGAGATCTCTATGGTTCGAGCTATGGCAGATCACGTGCACTGAAGGCCAAGGCAGTTTTTGAGTCTGAAGATGAAGATTCTGGCAGTAGCCTTGGTGACCCTGAAGAACTGAGTCATGAGCTAGCACTGCTCGTGAAGAAATTCCATAAGTTCTCAAGACGTGGTCGCTTTGGAAGACCCTCAAGGAGCAATGATTCCTCATCCAGTGACTACAAGAAGAGGCTTTGTCACAAATGCAAGAAACCTGGACACAACATTCAAGATTGTCATCAGTGGGAAAAGGAATCAAAGAAGAAGAAATACAAGGATTACAGTTCTGATGATGCGAAGAAAAAGAAGAAATCCTCAAAATCTCCATCATCAAAATCCTCGAAGTCTTCGTCTCACAAGAAGAGCAGCTCCAAGAATGTGGCACCCCGGCTCAGAGCGACCGGTTTACCCTGCATTGCCAATCCAGAGACCATGTATTCTGGCAATACACAACATATTGGTACAGAAAACAATCGCTTTATTGATGCAAGCGGAACATGGTTCATATTACAACAACGGTCGAGGCCAAGCGGCACACTCGGTGCGGCTGAACAATATGTACATTATTTAGTGAACATAAAGGGTCCTCGATCCGAACAACTACGTGGCAGCGAAATAACGTCGTAGCGGAAGCTCCATATCACAGGGACACCGATGTGGACACGATCTAGACTCGAACAACGCTCCTTTCCAACGAGACTTTCCTGAAATATGGCATGACACGCCAGGTCAGTACATTGAATGTACTTGCAAGCTCACAACAAGCATAATCATAATGACAAACAATATCATGATGTTTAACCAATTAAAATGCAACACTATATGTCAACATGCTATGATCAAGCTCAAGCGTCCCTCGGGACAACTTACCATCCGTGATCATCCTCAGATCACAAACACACCACCAATGTGGTAAAACACACCACCAATGTGGTCTTTAACAACATGACTCGTGATCCTTACGGCGATCACAACCACGACCAATATCTGGTCCCAAATTCCTCGATGGCCTTTCTGCCATCCTCGACAATGCAAAGTTTACAGCTTAATGTGCAATTTTTATTATTCGTTGACTCATGGTGGGACCTACTACGAGGTGTCCGTGACCGTGGACACGGCTATCGATAGATTATACACTCTACAGAGGTAGCACACTGTACCCGCACCACGGAACCCATGGCCTCGCTCTCCCATTCGGGTGGACCAACGGCATTCCGACGAAACCCCTCCATTGCCACATCCCTCTCCTGGCCACTCCGACCCAAATCCCCAACGGGCTGGTCCTGGGTGGCCCCGTGTCTACCAAAGACACCCGACCACCGTCGTGGTCAAACTCCCACTCGGGGACACTCCCTCTCGGGGACTCGGTACCATAATCTCATCAACGAGCACACAAGATTATGTCTGCTTGTCGGGGTAGGGCAAACATGACATAACCTTCCCTAGATGGAGGCACCGACCAGAGGCCGTGTCAATGGACCGAATCAAGACCCCCATAAAGGCAAATGTGGTTGCACTGGAAAGAACTCGATTCAGCGGCACCATGACCGAGTCAACGGTGTATTCAAGTTGAGTTAATTTCAGTTTCAACTTTGAACTAACAATGACCGGTGTCATAGCATGCCATGAAATGCAAAACAACACATTCATCATATAGTGAAAAAAATGACTGATGTCATCTATACACCAAGCATAACTGTCAACAACTCATGTTACTCAACTAGCTAACAATGACTCGCAACTTAACCAAAATATTTTGTAATAAGTTTCATTAATTTCTTACGCAAGAAAGCAACCCGATAACTTTTTCATATGCATAACAAAAGATTTCACTATCAACAATTCTAACTTTCTTTATCACTAAATTAAGTTCAAACATTCTGTAAAACAAGTAATATGATTTAACAGAATATTTTCTAACAAATTTTCATCAACTTTAGGAAGGCAAAAACATAGCTAAATAACTACTAACATGCATAACAAAATTATTTCTAACATCTCCTTACATAAATCTTAACTTACTTTACCCACTTAAACTAGTCTCAACCATTCTGCAAATCAAGCATAACAACTGACCAATACTTAACAGAATACAAATAATTTAATAATTATTTAAATGTATGGGTTAATCATTTCATTCAGGTGAGAAAATCACAAATATTGAAATGGCATCATAAAAATGTTGATGTGGCTTGCCTTAGTGCAGATGAGGTTCACAAGTCTCCTGGTGATCCTCAAGACAAGCCTCACCTTTTGAAAATAAATTTAAATGCAAAAAGAAAATATCAAGAACCCTTCTGAAATTCACCAAAAATTCTAAACAACTCAGAAAAATCTCATCTTTGGTGAGCTACTAGATTTCCTTTCAAAGAACACAATGCAAAAAGAATCAATTCATTTGGACTTATGGTTAAAAAGTTATAACTATTTGAAGTGTTCTGTAAATTCAAATGAATTTGAATAAAAAGAGAAAGACTGGGGGGTGACGTCGAAGGCGTAAAGCCCAGGGTCGCCCCCACTCGTACCGCTTCGCGCGCGTACTGAGTGGCTGACTAGCAGGCCCCGCTAGTCAGGTGGTGGAAGAGGGAGAGAGAAACACAGACGGCCGCGACTTCGCTGGAGCTCTCGCCGGCGACGAGGGCTCTTTGGCCAAAATGAGAGGGAGGGATGGCAAGAGGAGGTCAAGGCGCACCTGCCCGTACCCGTAGCGTGGCTAGGGGTGGTCGGACGGTGTCAGAATCTAGCTCGCGAGTGGAGACAGAATGAGGAGGTCTCCGGAGTTGAGGAAGACGGCGAGCAGAGGCCACTCCAGGGGCTCCAGGCAGCTGAGACGGCCTCACCGGAGAGAGGCGGAGGCCTTGGAGGGGTTGCCCAAGCCTGGGAGGGGCTGGAGATGCTGCAGCGACCAGAGGGGATCGCCGGCGAGCTCGAGCTCGGGGACGGCGGCCCGAGGCCTGCCCGACCGGGATACGGCTTCCTACTCGGTCGTGGAGTGTGTGTGAGTGCTGGAGGATGCTCAAGGAGGTTGGGGAGGGGCGCTATATGTAGGCGAGCGGCGAGGGTGCTTCAGGCTCTGCCGGTGGACACCTGCCCATGGTGCCCGGCGACGAGCGACGTTAGTGAGAGGGGGAGAAGGCGACGGAGGTCACGCGGCCACTGTGGGCGAGCGGAGACGAGCACAGGATCAAGGGGGTGACGACGAGCACAGTACGCTCCGCACTGTTGGGCTGGCCGGACCTTGCCCGTGCTTGCTGCGGCGAGCTCCGGCGTCGGCCAGTGCCAGGGCGGAGTTAAGGGTGTTGAGACGATGATTGTGGCGAGTTTTGGCAAGGTTGGGTAGGCGGGGAAGCGAGCACGCGAGCAACAGAGGCTTCGAGCGCGCGCAGAAGGCGTCGGTATGCATGCCAAGACGCTCGACGAACACGGTCACCGCGTGAACTATGACATCAGGTCGACCTAAGCATAAACTCGATGTCTGGCATGTTGTTCGTGGTAGTTTAGAGTGTTACCACGATTTGGTTTGGCTACAGATGCAGTAGAGACGATTTTACAAGTCTGGTAAGTTTCTGGACAGTAACTTTGTGATGTTACTGTGGTCAAATGGCTGGGAGTTTGGAGCTGTGCTTTGGAGGCTAGCTTAGAGTTACTAAGGTAACTATGCACAAGAAAGATCAGATCAAAAGGAGCAAGTAAAATGGTAGTTGCTGTAGAAACCACCATTTCTGTCCAGAACAGAAAAGATTTTCTGTAGCAAAAATAATCCAAAAGTGATGAAATATCTTTGCTCAGGGAGGTGACCTAGGGTTCCTAGAATATTTCTGAATTATCTCAGAATTTTCTGAGCCGTAAAAATTCGGGTTGCTTTGGAGCAAACAGACTTTGGAGCAAACAGATTTGCCTAAGGGTTTTTGAGGGGAGATGAATATTTTTCACTTAAGAAAAATATTCCAAAGATTATTTTGAGGTGGATCAGAAGTGAAATGATGGTTTGGGAGAGAGATGAAGCACTTGGGTGAAAGCCAATGATGCCCAAGTGTTTAAGTACAAATGAAAAGACTCAAGAACTCCAAGTTTCAAAAAATTTCAAATGAAAACTTAAACAAATAAGAGAGGGCAAAAACCAGGCTGTCACAAACCTCCCCCACTTAGAATGAATCTCGTCCTCGAGATTCGGTTGCCTGGGAAAACCACTCTGGATATTGATCCTTAAGGAATTCTTCCTGCTCCCAAGTTGCCTCTGACTCTGTGTGATGCTCCCACTGAACTTTGAAAAAATTTCTGACTTTGCTGCGAGTGACCCTTTCCACTTGATCCAAAATTTTGAACGGTCTTTCTTTATAAGTTAAATCCTTTGCCAAATCTATCTCAGCCATTGCAGTCCTTTTCTCGGGCGGGGATATCCATCGTCTCAATTGCGAAACATGGAGCACATTGTGTATATCTAACAACTTCGGGGGTAGTTCCAGTTGGTATGCAACCGTACCCACTCGAGACATAATTGGGAATGGACCAATGAATCTGGGTGCCAGCTTTCCACGAGTCTTAAATCGCTTAACTCCTTTCATAGGGGTGACTCGGAGGTACACGTGTTCTCCGGGTTCAAAACTGACCTGCCGGTGCTTTGCATCATAATAACTCTTCTGACGGGATTTGGCCAATTGCAGTCGGTCTCTGATTTCCCTGACTTGTCTCTCAGCTTCCATCATGAGATCGGTTCTGAAGATATGGCTATCTCTAGATTGAGACCAATTTAGAGGAGTGCGGCACTTACGACCATATAGAGCTTCATATGGTGACATCTTTAGACTGGTCTGGAAACTGTTGTTATACGAGAACTCAGCGTATGGCAAGCAATCTTCCCATTTCGCCCCGTTGGCTAGCACACAGGCTCGCAACATATCTTCGAGTATTTGATTTACTCGCTCTGTCTGACCATCCATCTGAGGGTGATAAGCAATACTATATTTCAGTGCTGTCCCCAAGGCTTGATGGAGATGGGACCAGAAAGCAGAGGTAAACAAAGAACCTCGGTCCGAAGTGATAGTCCGGGGTACTCCATGCAGACTGACGATTCTGGATACATACAGTTGTGCAAGTTCATTTGCTCTGTATCTGGTGCTGATTGGGATGAAGTGAGCCACCTTGGTGAGGGTGTCCACTATAACCCAGATTGCGTCTTTGCCTCGCTGAGTCCTAGGCAATCCGATGATGAAATCCATGCAAACATCATCCCATTTCCATTGTGAAACTGGCAGTGGTTGGAGAAGTCTGGCTGGCTTCTGATGATCTGCTTTCACCTTGTTGCATATGTCACAACAGGCTACAAAATAGGCAATGTCTTTCTTCATCCCATCCCACCAGAATATTTCTTTAAGGTCCTCATACATTTTCGTACCTCCCGAATGAATGGAGTACGAGGATTCGTGTGCTTCTGACAAGATTTTCTTCTTCAAGTCCGGTTGATTTGGTACACAAATTCGTCCACGGAATCAGAGGGTAACGAAGTTGTCCTTGAAGAAATCTGGGGGCTGCCTTGCATGCTTTTGTAGCTCAGCAATCTGGCTGGGCCTCGCGGATTTCCATCTCAAGTGTGTGGGTAACTTCCAAAATATTAGTGAGGCCAGCATCCACGATGACCAAGTTGAGCTGAGCGATCTCCTCCTGAAGTTCGGTAGGCAATGATTTTAACATGACATTTAAGCTGATGGGCTTTCGGCTGAGCGCATCGGCAATGACGTTGGCCTTGCCTGGATGGTAATTTATTCCAAGGTCATAATCCTTGACCAACTCTAACCATCTTCGCTGACGAATATTTAAATCTGGCTGAGTGAAGATGTACTTGAGGCTTTTGTGGTCGGTAAAAAATTGGCACCTTTTTCCAATGAGATAGTGTCTCCAAATTTTTAATGCATGAACCACTGCAGCCAATTCCAAATCATGAGTAGGATTATTTCCCTCGTGTGGTCGTAGCTGTCGTGAGGCATATGCTACTACCTTGCCGTCTTGCATCAGCACGCAACCAATACCTTGTCTGGAGGCATCGCAGTACACATCAAAGCTGCGATAAATGTCTGGAAGAGTCAATACCGGTGCGGTTGTCAGGCGTGTCTTTAGCTCATTAAAACCCTTCTCAAAGTCCTCGTCCACTTAAACTTTGTATCCTTTTTGAGCAGTTCCGTCATAGGTTTAGCAATTTTGGAAAACCCTTCAATGAAACGATGATAGTATCCAGCTAATCCGAGGAAACTCCGGATCTGTTTTACAGTCGTGGGCGGTACCCAATCGAGCACAACCTTTACTTTGCTCGGGTCTATGGCTATACCTTCGGCGGATAGTACATGTCCGAGAAACCCAACTTGCTTGAGCCAAAATTCGCACTTACTGAACTTGGCATATAACTGATGGTTGCGGAGCCGTTGTAGCACTGCTCAGAGGTGATCCTTATGCTCTTCTTCACTCTTGGAGTAAATGAGGATGTCGTCGATAAAGACTACCACGAATTTGTCGAGGAAGTCCATGAACACTTTGTTTATCATATGCATGAAGAAGGCAGGGGCATTGGTGAGACCAAAGGACATCATAGTATATTCGTAAAGGCCGTATCGCGTAGTGAATGCGGTCTTAGGAATATCTTCCTTTAATCTTGAGCTGATGATATCCGTCCGTAAATTGATTTTTGAGAATACTTTAGTTCTAATCGAGCTGATCAAACAGATCATCAATCCTTGGCAATGGGTATTTATTTTGATGGTGACCTCATTCACCGACGGTAATCTATGCACATACGGAGACTGCCATCCTTTTTGCCCACGAAAATTGCAGGTGACCCCCACGGTGAAGAGCTGGGACGAATATAACCCTTCTGGAGTAATTCGTCAAGCTGTTTCTTTAGTTCCACTAATTCTGATGAGGGCATCCGGTAATACTTCTTGTATAATGGTGCGGTTCCAGGCACAAGATCTATGGCAAATTCCAGTTCCTGATCTGGTGGCATGCCTGGCAGTTCTTCTGGAAACACATCGTACTACTCACCACACAGGAATAAACTCCAATTCAGTCATAGCGGTGCAAACTAGTTCTAGCTTGGGTACATGCTTGCGAGCATAGAATTGGGTGAGCTGCCCATTCAGACCGGTCAATTTGACTTCTCGGGTTGCGCAGTTTATACAAACTTGTTATTTGGTCAGCCAATTCATACTCAATATAATATCCAAGTGTTCAGACTCAATGATTATCAGGGATGTTGGAAAGTGGACCTCGTTGATATTGATCTCCGGGTCGCGGCAGACTAGATTGCTCTTGATTATAGATCCCAGGGTGTGTACCAGCATATTTTTGCCCAAAATTATGCAAGGAAAATTGTTTTGGGCGGCAAAACTCCGAGAAATAAAAGAATGGGAAGCCCCAGAGTAAAATAAAATTACGACAGGTATGTCATTAACAGAAAACATACCAATGACGACTTCTGGCTTCTCTTGGGCTTCATCGGCGGAGATATGACTCACGTGCCCAGTGAAGTTTTGCTGGGTTGGCCCTGACCCCATAAAGTTGACTTGTGGCCTGCTTAGAGCATTCACCTTGTTGTTCTTGGGGCACTGTTTGGCATAATGCCCGGGCTGCCCGCAAATGAAACAAGAATTATTGCACTGGCGCTCCTCATGTGTTGGACTGGTTACAATATTCTTGACTTGAGTGGTGGTCCTGTTAACATTTTGCTGCCAATTTGGCATGTATTCCACCTGAGTCTGCTGCCAGGTATGAGCCTTTTGCACAGGTTGTCTATCCTTCTTTGGCTCAAACTTACGCTTGTTGTCATTATTAGTAGGCCTATTATCTGATATAAGCTTGTGCTCCCGTTCAGCAATGAACGCCTTACCTATCAGAGTTTGGAAATCAGTGAAATCAAACATGCTGAGAGCACACCGGAGTTGCGGAGTTAGACCTCCAAGAAATATTTCAATCTTCCTGTCTTCAGTGACCACGTCATATAGAGAGTAACGGGCCAAATGATTGAATTTTTGCAGATACTCAGCCACAGATTGGTTCCCTTAGACGAGCGCGAGAAATTCACGCTGCTTGGCCTTCATAACTCCAGTAGGGATGTGATACTTGTGGAACTTACCCTTGAATTTTTCCCAGGTGACTTCCTCATCAATCGGCCACATGGCTTTTGTATTTTCCCACCATATGGCAGCTTCTCCTTCAAGGTAATGAGTTGCAAATGGGACTTTATCATTTCCTCCAGTACGGGCGATCTCAAGCTTTTTCTCCATGGTGCGCAACCAAGCGTCTGCGTCCAATGGGTCAACAACCTGACTGAATCTGGGTGGATTAATCCTTTGAAAATCTGACAGCTTTGAGTGATGACCATTTTGATTTCCATTCTGTCCAACCATAGCTTGCACACTTCTCAATATTTCAATCAGATCATTGTTCCTTTTCTCTTCAATCATACGCAGAACTTGCTCGGTGGAGGGAGGATCAGGCGGTGGAGGTGGTGGCTGAACATACGGCTCGGGAGAATATCCTGCCTGTCGTGCGGAACGACGAACAGGAGTTCCCTCACGAACGTGGCTACTGCTGCCTCCCCGCGTCATCCTAATGAGTATTTTTCCCAAGGCAACACAGTCGAGATGAGAGACATCCAAGAATAAAATGGGGAAAAATCCAGCAACAAATCTCGAAAAAGATAAAAGAGCGAAGAAAATACGGCGATTAAAGTCCCAACATAATTATACATAGACTCATACATGAAAATTAAACAACCTGACTGGTTCCACTACTCTCATACATGAAGCATCATGACTCGTACAACTGTATCCGTACACCATCTAGATGACTGCGAATACTCAAAGACACTACTGCTCTGCTGGTGCTACGGCGTCCTCCCCTGAAGAGATCTCAGATCCCGAACTGACGTGGTTAACGGAAACCTCCGGGTTAAAGGTAACGCGATGACGCTGCCTCGAGGGCTCTCCCTCAGGGGCAGGGGTAGGATGAAGCATCGGGGCTGCAGGAGTAGCAAGAAGTGAGACCTACTCAGCAGGAGCACTGAGAGGGTTCACGGCCGAGACACCTGTGCTACTCGGAGGAGTAACCGGCGAAATAGGGGAGCTAGAGCTAACTGGGACATAAGGGGTAAATCCCAGTGAGGACGGAGTAGTGGTGGATCTAGTAGTGACCAAGGTAGCGGCTAAAGCAGTACGGGCACGAGTCAACTCTCGAGCCAACTCGTGGATCATCAGATAGCTAGCAGTGATATAGCGAGCAAGATGGCTAGCAACACTATCAGACTCTGGGTCAACGAGAGGAAAACAGACACGCTCGTTGTCATGCAGAGAGGGGTAGTAATAGAAACCTGGGTGGTGCTGCATTTGAACCTCGGTATACGAAGCTCGACAAGGACCTCAAATGCAGCAAACTGGACAGCCTGAGAAGCGGTGGAGGCTTAACCGCGAGAAGTGCGAGTGTAAGAGCTGGAATCGGAACTGGTGCGCAGAGTAACCACTGCGTGATACTCATACACTGAGTCTGCTAGACGCTCCCGGTACACACGGTAGACTGGTTCGTCTCCGTGAGGGTACATCCGACGCCACACGTTGAAGAGAAGGTGCGGTGACGTGTACGGCATCAGCTGCAACTGGCACGGATACTGCACCGGAGCCATCTACACTCACAACCATTAGCAGGTTAGCATAACAATAATAATCAAATGACTAGAATGCAACAACCAGCTATAACTGCTATCGGCATCAAACTTACTCGCGCCTAGCGTCCAGTTAACACGTCGCAGTCTAGCGTGGCCTACAGTCAGCGCGGCTCCGATACCAATCGTTGTGGCACCCCGGCTCAGAGCGACCGGTTTACCCTGCATTGCTAGCCCAGAGACCATGTCTTCTGGCAACACACAACATATTGGTACAGAAAACAACCGCTTTATTGATGCAAGCAGAACATGGTTCATATTACAACAGCGGTCGAGGCCAAGCGGCACACTCGGTGTGGCTGAACAATATGTACATTATTTAGTGAACATAAGGGGCCTCGATCCGAACAACTACGTGGCAGCGAAATAACGTCGTAGCGGAAGCTCCATATCACAGGGACACCGATGTGGACACGATCTAGACTCGAACAACGCTCCTTTCCAACGAGACTTTCCTGAAATCTGGCATGACACGCCAGGTCAGTACATTGAATGTACTTGCAAGCTCACAACAAGCATAATCATAATGACAAACAATATCATGATGTTTAACCAATTAAAATGCAACACTATATGTCAACATGCTGTGATCAAGCTCAAGCGTCCCTCGGGACAACTTACCATCCGTGATCATCCTCAGATCACAAACACACCACCAATGTGGTAAAACACACCACCAACGTGGTCTTTAACAACATGACTCATGATCCTTACGGCGATCACAACCACGACCAATATCTGGTCCCAAATTCCTCGATGGCCTTTCTGCCATCCTCGACAATGCAAAGTTTACAGCTTAGTGTGCAATTTTTATTATTCGTTGACTCATGGTGGGACCTACTACGAGGTGTCCGTGACCGTGGATGCGGCTATCGATAGATTATACACTCTGCAGACGTAGCACATTGTACCCACACCACAGAACCCGTGGCCTCGCACTCCCATTCGGGTGGACCAACGGCATTCCGACGAAACCCCTCCATTGCCACAACACTCTCCCGGCCACTCCGACCCAAATCCCCAACGGGCTGGTCCTGGGTGGCCCCGTGTCTACCAAAGACACTCGACCACCGTCGTGGTCAAACTCCCACTCGGGGGCACTCCCTCTCGGGTACTCGGTACCATAATCTCATCAACGAGCACACAAGATTATGTCTGCTTGCCGGGGCAGGGCAAACATGACATAACCTTCCCTAGATGGAGGCACCAACCAGAGGCCGTGTCAATGGACCGAGTCAAGGCCCCCCATAAAGGCAAATGTGGTTGCACTGGAAAGAACTCGATTCAGCGGCACCATGACCCAGTCAACGGTGTATTCAAGTTGAGTTACTTTCAGTTTCAACTTTAAACTAACAATGACCGGTGTCATAACATGCCATGAAATGCAAAACAACACATTCATCATATAATGAAAAAAATGACCGATGTCATCTATACACCAAGCATAACCGTCAACAACTCATGTTACTCTACTAGCTAACAATGACTCGCAACTTAACCAAAATATTTTGTAACAAGTTTCATTAATTTCTTACGCAAGAAAGCAACCCGATAACTTTTTCATATGCATAACAAAAGATTACACTATCAACAATTCTTACTTTCTTTATCATTAAATTAAGTTCAAACATTCTCAAAACAAGTAATATGATTTAATAGAATATTTTCTAACAAATTTTCATCAATTTTAGGAAGGCAAAACATAGCTAAATAACTACTAACATGCATAACAAAATTATTTCTGACATCTCCTTACATAAATCTTAACTTACTTTACCTACTTAAACTAGTCTCAACCATTTTGCAAATCAAGCATAACAACTGACCAATACTTAACATAATACAAATAATTTAATAATTATTTAAATGTATGGGTTAATCATTTCATTCAAGTGAGAAAATCACAAATATTGAAAAGGCATCATAAAAATGTTGCTGTGGCTTGCCTTAGTGCAGATGAGGTTCACAAGCCTCCTGGTGATCCTCAAGACAAGCCTCACCATCTGAAAATAAATTTAAACACAAAAAGAAAATATCAAGAACCCTTCTAAAATTCACCAGAAATTCTAAACAGCTCAGAAAAATCTCATCTTTGGTGAGCTACTAGATTTCCTTTCAAAGAACACAATGCAAAAAGAATCAATTCATTTGGACTTATGGTTAAAAAGTTATAACTGTTTGAAGTGTTCTGTAAATTCAAATGAATTTGAATAAAAAGAGAAAGACTGGGGTGACGTCAAGGCGTAAAGCCTGGGGCGCCACCACTGCACCGCTTCACGCAAGATACTGAGTGGCTGATTAGCGGCCCCACTAGTCGGTGGGGAAGAGGAGAGAAACAGAGACGGCACAAGCCACGCCGAGCTCTCGCCGGCGACGAGGGCTCTTTGGCCAAAACGAGAGGGAGGGATGGCAAGAGGAGGTCGAGGCGCACCTGCCCGTACCCGTAGCGTGGCTAGGGGTGGTCGGACGGCATCAGAATCTAGCTCGCGAGCGGAGACAGAATGAGGAGGTCGCCGGAGTTGAGGAAGACGACGAGCAGAGGCCACTCCAGGGGCTCCAAGCAGCCGAGACGGCCTCATCGGAGAGAGGCGGAGGCCCTGGAGGGGTTGCCCAAGCCTGGGAGGGTCTGGAGCTGCTGCGGCGACTAGAGGGGATCGCCGACGAGCTCGAGCTCGGGGACGGCGGCCCGAGGCCTGCCCGGCCGGGCTACGGCTTCCTACTTGATCGTGGAGTGTGTGTGAGTGCTGGAGGATGCTCAAGGAGGTTGGGGAGAGGCGTTATATATAGGCGAGTGGCGAGGGTGCTTCGGGCTCCGCCGGTGGACACCTGCCCATGGCGCCCGGCGACGACCGGCGTTAGTGAGAGGGGGAGAAGGCAACGGAGGTCACGCGGACACTGTGGGCGAGCGGAGACGAGCACATGATCAAGGGGGGTGACGACGAGCACAGTGCGCTCCGCACTATTGGGCTGGACGGACCTTGCCCGTGCTCGCTGCGGCGAGCTCCGGCGTCGGCGAGTGCCAGGGCGGAGTTAAGGGTGTCGAGACGATGATTGTGGCGAGTTTTGGCAAGGTTGGACAGGCGGGGAAGCGAGCACGCGAGCAACAGAGGCTCGGGCGCGTCGCAGAGCGCGTCGGCTGCATGCCAGCACGCCTGGACGAACGCGGTCACCGTGTGAACTATGACATCAGGTCGATCTAAGCATAAACTCGATGTCTGGCATGTTGTTCGTGGTAGTTTAAAGTGTTACCACAATTTGGTTTGGCTGCAGATGCAGTAGAGACGATTTTACAAGTCTGGTAAGTTTCTGGACAATAACTTTGTGATGTTACTGTGGCCAAATGGCTGGGAGTTTGGAGCTGTGCTTTGGAGGCTAGCTTAGAGTTACTAAGGTAACTATGCACAAGAAAGATCAGATCAAAAGGAGCAAGTAAAATGGTAGTTGCTGTAGAAACCACCATTTCTGTCCAGAACAGAAAAGATTTTCTGTAGCAAAAATAATCCAAAAGTGATGAAATATCTTTGCTTAGGGAGGTGACCTAGGGTTCCTAGAATATTTCTGAATTATCTCAGAATTTTCTGAGCCATAAAAATTAGGGTTTCTTTGGAGCAAACAGATTTGCCTAAGGGTTTTTGAGGGGAAATGAATATTTTTCATTTAAGAAAAATATTGCAAAGATTATTTTGAGGTGGATCAGAAGTTAAGTGATGGTTTGGGAGAGAGATGAAGCACTTGGGTGAAAGCCAAGGATGCCCAAGTGTTTAAGTCCAAATGTAAAGACTCAAGAACTCCAAGTTTCAAAAAATTTCAAATGAAAACTTAAACAAATAAGGGAGGGCAAAAACCAGGCTGTCACAAAGAAGGCTCGGGCATTCATTGGCAAGGAAATGGACTCTGAAGCTGAATCTGAGGAACATGAGGAAGAGGAGGCATCTGAGGAGTCCGAGTCTGGTGTGGCTAGTCTAGCTCTCGCTACTGCATTTGTCAGCAAGTCTATCTTCAACTTTGAAGAAAATGGCTTCACCAACAGGCTGATGAAGGCAATGATGACTACGCTCCCACCTATTGCTTCATGGCTAAGGGTGCCAAGGTACTCAAATATACCTCCTCTGAATCAAGTGAGAATGAATCTGATGAAAATCTTAAGCCCAGCTATTCTAAACTTGCTAAGATTGCTGTGAAACAACAAAGGGCTTTTGAAAAGGTTCAAAATATGCTAGACAAAAGTGATGATATGTTGGGTGAAGAAATGGATCGCACTAAAACCTTGACTGAAAATCTTCAGAGACTTCAGACCAGGTTTGACAACCTTCAAGATCATCATAACACTCTCTTATCTGATCATGAGAAGCTTTCTTATGAATTTCTTCAAAGAAAGCAAGATCTTGAAAAGCTAAGAGTGAGTTATGAAGATCTTCAGAAGGAGCGCGATTCATTACTTGCTCAACAAATCAGCGCTTCTCAGGAAGAATTTGCTCCTCCATGCTTAAAGTGCATTGAACGTGAATCTGCTAATTCTTCACCTGAATGTTCAAATGCTTCTAATGCTACAAATTCTTCACCTGTCTCTGCTGTCACTAATTCCTCATCTGAGGACATTGCTAGTATCACTGACAATGCAGGGCTGAAGGAATTGTATGTGACAGTCATGTACAAAAGCCTCAAAGGGCATCGACTCTTTGTGATGTACTTAAAAGCAGATCCTCAACAGAACCCTAGGAAAGAGGGTATTGCCTTTGAGAGGAAACTCAATGCTGATGGTACATATTGAAGCCTGAGCAGTACCCCAAAACCTCATGGGTTGCTGCAAAGGGACCTCCAGTTGATCCATCTAATCTATCTGGCTTTACATGTGAATCTTCTCATTTTTCTGATGAGTCATTTGACTCCAACTATAAACTGTTCAAAAATCTGAATGGTGAAGTATTTGCTAGATATGTTGGCACTAACTGCAGGAATGGTTCCCCTATGAAAAAATCTGCGTTCCCAAAAGGTGCTTTGAAAGTCTTCAGGTGAATGTCCTCATGACACCACCTGTGAAGAATAGGAACCCCAGATCAAATTCTTCATATGGACCAAATTCTTCATATGGATCCAAGTCCTCATACGGATCAAATTCCTCAAAAGGATCAAAGTCCTCACATGAATATCATCATGCTAACAACTCTGTTTCGCAGGGAAGAGCTAAGGGCTATGAATATGATCATTATTCTTCTAATCATTATGTTCATAAGTCCTCGAAGAATTTCTCTGCTTATTCATATGCTTACCCTAGCTCCTCTTATGTGAAACGAAATGGATTGGCTTCTATGCCACCTTTCTCATATGGAGCTCACAGAGTGATGAACTCTTTGCCACCCCTTCAGACGTGGGTGGTGAAGAAAAAGAACTAATCTCTTCAGAGGTCAGGTCTCCGGACGCAAAACGCGTCAAGAATTTGCCGGAGACCGAAGAATTGCTCGAAGGACGCAGCTAATCATGAAGAAATGAACTTTCATTTCTCACGTCCTCATACTGTTTTAACTGTTGCATTGCTTGATGAAATTGGTCTGATGAATTGTGAAGTCATATTTTTCACTGTTGAAGTATATGAAGTTCGTAAGCTGCACTAATTCATCTACAGGATGATCAACCCAAAGCCACTGAGTGGGTCCTCGATAGTGGATGTACAAATCATATGACTGGTGACAAGAATCTATTGATGGATGCTCCCTTATCACCATCACATCTGAAGCATATCATCTTCGCTGACAAAGGCAAAAGTCAGGTATTGGGTCTAGGTAAGGTTGCGACCACAAAGGATCGACACATGGACAAAGTCATGCTTGTCGAGTCCTTAGGATACAACCTCATGTCTGTCTCAATGCTTTGCGATCTCGATATGGTTGTTGTCTTTGGCAAGTATCATTGTGTTGTGGTTATGCAAGCTGACAATTCCAAAGTCTTCAAAGGCTTTAG
Organism: Aegilops longissima; assembly: GCA_021605205.1. NCBI lineage: Eukaryota > Viridiplantae > Streptophyta > Magnoliopsida > Poales > Poaceae > Aegilops > Aegilops longissima. The sequence continues at coordinate 543,262,742 of CM038682.1, forward strand.
GAGAGGAGACTTGTATATTGTTGATTTCTCTACAGGACCACAACCAGCCGTGTGCCTACTTGCAAAAGCTTCAGAAGGCTGGCTATGGTATCGACGACTTGGTCATGCAGGCATGAGGAATTTGCACACTGAGGGAGTTCTGGATTAGGGGGTATCCGGACAGCCGGACTATATCGTTTGGCTGGACTGTTGGACTATGAAGATACAAGATTGAAGACTTCCTCTCGTGTCCGGATGGGACTCTCCTTGGCGTGGAAGGCAAGCTTGGCGATACGGATATGTAGATCTCCTCCCATTGTAACCGACTGTAACCCTAGCCCCTCCAAAGGTGTCTATATAAACCGGAGGGTTTAGTCCAGAGAACAACAATCATACCATAGGCTAGCTTCTAGGGATTAGCCTCTACGATCTCGTGGTAGATCAACTCTTGTAATACTCATATCATCAAGATCAATCAAGCAGGAAGTAGGGTATTACCTCCATCGAGAGGGCCCGAACCTGGGTTAACATTGTGTCCCCCGCCTCCTGTTACCATCCGCCTTAGACGCACAGTTCGGGACCCCCTACCCGAGATCCGCCGGTTTTGACACCGACATTGGTGCTTTCATTGAGAGTTCCACTGTGCCGTCACCGTAAGGCTTGATGGCTCCTTCGTTCATCGATAGCGATGCGGTCTCGGATGAGGTCTTCCTCCCCGGACAGATCTTCATATTCGGCGGCTTCGCACTGCGGGCGACTCGCTTGGCCAGCTGGAGCAGATCGAGAGCTATGCCCCTGGCCATCAGGTCAGGTTCGAAAACTTGAATTACACTGCCGACATCCGAGGAGACTTGATCTTTGACGGATTAGAGCCCATGCCAGGTGTGCCACACAATCACGACGAGGACGATATAGCTCTACCGTCGGGCAGTGTTCGGGAGATCACGCCGGCAACTACTCCGGCCTTCAATCCGGAGCAAATTGTGCCATCCGAGGATGGGCGGATAGACCCCGCCTTGGAGGCTGCACTCTCAGCGGCGATAGATCCGGATACTGACCTTACCCCTCACGAGAGCTGTGACGCCGAACCATTGGATTCATCTCCGGCCACGGACTCCGAACCGCCTGTGCCCATGCCTGTCGAATCCGATTGGGCACCAATCATGGAGTTCACCTCCGCGGATATCTTCCAGCACTCGCCCTTCGCGATGTGCTAAACTCGTTAAGGTCTCTCTTCTTGTCAGGAGAACCTTGGCCGAACTATGTCCGGCTAGAATGGGATGCGGATGACGAAGAAATTCACTCCCCACCCACCACCCACTTAGTAGCCACTGTCGACGATTTAACCGACATGCTCGACTTCGACTCCGAAGACATCGATGGTATGGACAACGACGCGGGAGACGAACAGGAACCACTGCCCACAGGGCACTGGACCGCCACCTCATCATATGATATATACATGGTCGATACACCCAAAGAAGGCAATGGCAACAAGACAGCGGAGGATGACCCCTCCAAGAAGCAGCCCAAGCGCCGACGTCAGCGGCGCCGCTCTAAGTCTCACCACAGCAAAAGCGGTGATACCAGCACAGGAGATAATAGTACTCCGGACAGTGCCGAAGACGACGACAATCCCCTCCAGCAAGATTTAGGGCCGGAGGATGAACAAGCCAACCCTCCTGAGCGAGCGGCATAGGATGAAAATTACATGCCTCTCTCCGAAGACGAAGTGAGCCTCGGTGACGAAGAATTTGTCGTGCCTGAGGATCCCGTCGAACAGGAGCGCTTTATGCGCCGCTTATAGCCACAACAAATAGCTCAAGAAAAAGCAACAACACTTCGAGCTGATCAGATTTGCTAGCGCACGATGGATGAAGTCCTTGCGGCCGAGGAATATGAACTCGAACGCCCTTCCAAGGGTTACCCAAAGCGCAGGTTGCTACCCCGACTTGAGGAGGAAGCACTGAAACCTACATCACCAGCGTACGATGCTGCTGATCGGCCACCTCGTGGCCGAGATAGAGAGGCATTCCAGCCTGAAGCTCCGCCCGCACCCCGCCGCCACTCAAACAAAAATACCAAGGCACGGGGCAACACGCGAGACCTGCGAGATGTATTGGAAGACAGGGCAAAACACGCAAGATCGATCTATGGACCACGAGGGCGCGCGCCTCCACGCGACGATGACCGTCACGCCGGATACTGTAAAAGTAAATCCGGTCGGGCCGAACACAGCAGGCAAGACTCATATGAGCTGCGTCGTGATATAGCCCAGCATAGAGGCGCCGCACACCCCCTATGCTTCACTGTCGAAGTAATGGATCATGAATTCCCAGAGGGTTTTAAACCCGTAAATATCGAATCATATGATGGTACTACAGATCCCGCAGTATGGATCGAGGATTTCCTCATCCACATCCACATGGTGCGTGGTGATGATCTACATGCCATCAAGTACCTCCCACTAAAACTCAAAGGACCAGCTCGACATTCGCTGAACAGCTTGCCAGCAGACTCCGTTGGCTGTTGAGAGGATCTGGAAGATGCATTCCTTGACAATTTCCAGGGCACTTATGTGCGACCGCCGGATGCCGATGACTTGAGCCATATAACTCAGCAGCCGGGGGAATCGGCCAGGAAATTCTGGACACCGTTCCTAACCAAGAAAAATCAAATCGTCGACTGTCCGGATGCAGAGGTCTTAGCGGCATTTAAGCACAACATCCGTGACGAGTGGATCGCCCGGCACCTCGGCCAGGAAAAGCCGAAGTCTATGGCAGCCCTCACGATACTCATGATCCGCTTTTGCGCGGGAGAGGATAGCTTGCTGGCTCGCAGCAACAACATATCAAGGAACCTTGGCACTTCGGATACCAAGGACAGTAATGGCAGACCACGTCGTAGCAAACACAAGCGCCATAACAACGATGACAACGCCGAGGATACGGCAGTCAATGCCGGATTCAGTGGCTCTAAATCCGGTCAGCGGAAAAAGGCATTCAAAAGAAGTACTCCGGGCCCGTCCAGTTTGGACCGCATACTCGATCGCTCGTGTCAGATACACGGCACCCCCGATAAGCCAGCCAATCACACCAACAGAGAATGCTAGGTGTTCAAGCAGGCCGGCAAGTTAAATGCCAAAAACAAGGACAAGGGGCTGCATAGTGACGACGAGGAAGAGCCCCGGCCGCCGAACACGGGAGGACAAAAGAGGTCCCCCCCACAAGTGAGGACGGTGAACATGATATACGCAACCCACATTCCCAAGAGGGAACGGAAGCACGCACTAAGGGACGTCTATGCGATGGAGCCTGTCGCCCCAAAGTTCAACCCATGGTCCTCTTGTCCGATCACCTTCGATCGCAGGGACCACCCTACTAGTATCCGTCATGGTGGATCTGCCGCATTGGTCTTATACCCCATCATCGACGGATTTCACCTCACTCGAGTCCTTATGGACGGCGGCAGCAGCCTGAACCTGCTTTATCAGGATACAGTGTGCAAAATGGGCATAGACCCCTCAAGGATCAAACCCACAAAAACAACCTTTAAAGGTGTCATCCCAGGTGTAGAGGCCCATTGCACGGGCTCAATCACACTGGAAGTGGTCTTCGGATCCCCGGACAACTTCCGAAGCGAGGAGTTAATCTTTGATATCGTCCTGTTCCGCAGCGGCTACCACGCACTGCTCAGGCGAACCACATTTGCAAGATTCAATGCGGTACCGCACTATGCATACCTCAAGCTCAAGATGCCAGGACCTAAGGGGGTCATAACAGTCAATGGAAACACAGAACGCTCGCTCCACACGGAGGAGCACACTACGGCTCTCGCAGCAGAAGCACAAAGCAGCCTCTTAAGGCAATCCAGCAATTCGACGATAAAGCCCCCGGACACCGTCAAGCGAGTTCGGAGTAACCTGCAACAGGATTGCCTGGCACGTTCAGAGCTCGCCTAGCAAGTTGGCCCCCGCCCTAGTCCCAGACAAACGGCGCAATCCGTGCCGCGCGTACATAATTACGCATTGAAAATACCATGGGCATAGGCGGGGGCACGACCATGGCACGTCCCACAGTGTGGCTCAACCGCCCTAGGGGCTGAATACCTTCATCATTCTCTCTCTCTTTCAGGACCTTACGCTCTGGAAGCCCTAACCGGCAGTATGATTGCCGGACACACAATACAACAATCAAGGAGGCATGAAGCTACGTCGTACAACAGAATCCCCAGGTCTCTGATAAACGAGCGGAATACTTGCTTTAAATACCAGTCTGCAGCTTGCCCTTGGATAGGACATGTTAAATAATCCTATTTTTTTGCTTATTGCACTACTTGTATTAGTACGTTTCAACGTATTCCTTGAATAACAATGCATAGCACTAGTCTACTATTGCGTTATCTATTCTTTTTTATATATGTCTATTTACGACAATCAGCACCCGTACATTCTGGTACGGCCAGTACGCCAGGGGCTTTCGCATACCCCATAATACGACATAAGAAGTCCGAACACTCTCGACAGTGCGACACCCCAAACTTATAGCACTATATGCATCAGCTCCGAATCATGTCTTGGATCAATAGTTGGGTTTGCCCGGCTCCCATGTTTTGGTACCTTACGTTCCGCTATATCGGCTAAGGTAGCACTGGGAGAACTACTGCGATTGTGTCCCGGTTCTTCCGGACGAGCACCTTAGAAGAGAAATCCAAAACTGATTGTCATGATGAGGCGAGAGCTAGTCGCTGTCCGAGAGGTCTCAAGTCCCTAAAGACTTTTTCCGCTTCGGGCGAGGAGTTGGCTTTGTCCGACTTAGGCGTATATAGCGCCCCAAATTCGACCTTCCGAATACTAGGGGCTTCACCAAAATTTAAAATTGTAGACTTCTATGGCTAAGTGAGAGTGATAAAGCATTATAGTCCGATTGCCTGGTTCGTTGCGCTGAGCACCTCCCTCGAAGGACCCAAAAATGGAAAAAAGAGTGCTAAGATTTATCCGAACACCCCAAAGACTAGCTGCATGGGGGCGTGTTTACGACCGCCAACTCCAGATTTTATAAACGGCCGCACAGAAGATAATATTTTAAATTCAACAAGTGTTGCATAACACAAATGCACTAGTTTTAAAACTACAGGATCACATGAGTACGTTCATTCAAAAATTACATCCTTGGTACACTCCTCCACCACAAGACGGGCACCCTTCAGGACACCCTCATAATACATCTCGGGGTGGCGATGCTCCTTGCCCTGCGGCGGCCCCTCCTTCACCAGCTTCTCGGCGTCCATCTTCGCCCAGTGCACCTTTGCACGGGCAAAAGCCCTGCATGCACCTTCGATGCAGACGGACAGCTTGATGACGTCCAACCGAGGGCAGGCATTCACAAGCCGCCCTACCAGACCGAAGTAGCTGTTGAGCAGGGGATCGCCAGGCCACATCCGGACTATAAGGCCCTTCATGGCCTGTTCGGCCGCCTTGTGGAGCTCGACCAGCTGCTTCAGCTGGTCGCTCAAAGGCATCGGGTGTTCGGTCCCGGTATACTGAGACCAGAACAACTTCTCCGTCGAGCTCCCCTCCTCGGCCCGGTAGAACTCCGCGGCGTCAGACACACTACGGGGCAGATCTGTGAACGCTCCTGGAGAGCTTCGAACTCGGGTTTGTAAAAGAAATTTTCTTTCACGTGCTTGCTTTGCATAATGAATGCCTTACCCGCCGCTATCTTCTTAACCGCCTCACTTCCTGGAGGGCCTTTTGGGCTTCGGCCTTGGCATGTTTCGCGCTATCGAGCACCTTTGCAAGCTCGGACTCTCGCATCTTAGAGTCAAGCTCCAAGGCCTCGTGCTTCTTGACGAGAGCCTGGAGCTCTTGCTGCACCTCGCCCACTCGGGCCTCTTGTTTCTCTCGCTCGGTGTGCTCCTAGGTCGCTTTGTTTTCAGCCTCGGACAACGCCTTCTTCAGGGTCGCCACTTCGGTCGTGGCCCCTGGTACATTCATGATGATCCAATTATTCTGCAACCAATTTGTTTTTTTTTTCATATAGACAAGGTCTTGCTTACCTTTGTTATCTTCGAGCTGCCTCTTGATAAGGCCGAGCTCCTCCTTGGACCGCTCAAGGTCCTGCTCAAGCGCAGCGACCTTCGCAGTACGTGCGGCAGTGGCCAACAGTGAAGCCTGCATATACAAATAGACATATTCTAATTAGAATCCTGAGTCATGATTTGATCCTCTATTCGGCCTTTCTTCGTGAACGCCAAACAGAGCATCAGGGGCTATTGTCTATGCGGCAACATTTTCCTAAAATTACTTACCTGAAAGCCTGTTAGGAGGCTTGTGCATGCTTCAGTCAGTCCGCTTTTGCGGACTGAACCTTCTCGATCACCGCACTCATGATAGTGCGGTGCTCTTCGTCAGTGGAAGCACCCTAAAGCGCTTCCAACAAGTTGTCCGGTGCCTCTGGATGGACAGAGGTTACCGGCACGGACGGCTTGCCCCTCTTAATAGGGGGTCGCCTGTCGGAGTCTGGAACCATCGGAGATTCCGGCATGGTGTTCGGCTGGGGTCCGAACCTGGAGCCCGTGGGAGTCTTGCTCCCTTTGCGCCCAGGGTCCGGAAGGTCGCCCTGAGGCGTCTCCTGGACAACCTCCCGTCGGCCCGGTGCCTTCTGAGACAAAACCTCGGTGTTGTCCGTAGGGCGAGGGGTGGAGGCCGTCGGAAGAGAACCGCTACTCATATCCGACAGGTCCAAAGAACCGTCCGACGAAGATACGTCGATACGGGCTCGGGACGGACTGCATAATCATGTTCAGCGTAAGGTGAAGCAGTGCAATAGAAACATATCATGAATTACTATGGTATTGATAACCCACAAGTGTAGGGGATCACAACAACTTTCGAGGGTAGAGTATTCAACCCAAATTTATTGATTCGACACAAGGGGAGCCAAAGAATATTCTCAAGTATTAGCAACTGAGTTGTCAATTCAGCCACACCTGGAAACTTAATATCTGCAGCAAAGTGTTTAGTAGCAAAGTAATATGATAGCAGTGGTAACGGTAACAAAAGTAACGGAAGCAAAAGTAATATTTTTGGTATTTTGTAGTGATTGTAACAGTAGCAACGGGAAAGTAAATAAGTGTAAACCACTATATGTAAAGCTCGTAGGCATTGGATCGGTGATGGATAATTATGCCGGATGCGGTTCGTCATGTGACAGTCATAACATAGGGTGACACAGAACTAGCTCCAATTCCTCAATGTAATGTAGGCATGTATTCCGAATATAGTCATACGTGCTTATGGAAAAGAACTTGCATGACATCTTTTGTCCTACCCTCCCGTGGCAGCGGGGTCCTAATGGAAACTAAGGGATATTAAGGCCTCCTTTTAATAGAGAACCGGAACAAAGCATTAGCACATTGTGAATACATACTCCTCAAACTATGGACATCACCTATAGGTGACTATAGACTTGCAAGGTAGGATCAAGAACACACATATATTCATGAAAACATAATAGGTTCAGATCTGAAATCATGGCACTCGGGCCCTAGTGACAAGCATTAAGCATAGCAAAGTCATAGCAACATCAATCTCAGAACATAATGGATACTAGGGATCAAACCCTAACAAAACTAACTCGATTACATGATAGATCTCATCCAAACCATCACCGTCCAGCAAGCCTATGATGGAATTACTCACGCACGGCGGTGAGCATCATGAAATTGGTGATGGAGGATGGTTGATGATGACGACGGCGACGAATCCCCCTCTCCGGAGCCCCGAACGGACTCCAGATCAGCCCTCCCGTGAGGTTTTAGGGCTTGGCGGCGGCTTCGTATCGTAAAACGCGATGATTTATTCTCTCTGATTTTCTCCCTCCGAAAGCCAATATATAGAGTTGGAGTTGGCGTCGGAAGGTCTCCAGGGGGCCCACGAGGTAGGGGGCGTGCCCAGGAGGGGGGGGCGCCCCCACCCTCGTGGACAGGGTGTGGGCCCCCTGGTCTGCATCTTTGGCGAGGATTTTTTTATTATTTTTTCTAAGATGTCCGTGGAGTTTCAGGTCATTCCGAGAACTTTTGTTTTTTGCACATAAAACAACATCATGGAAATTCTGCTGAAAACAGCGTCAGTCCGGGTTAGTTCCATTCAAATCATACAAGTTAGAGTCCAAAACAAGGGCAAAAGTGTTTGGAAAAGTAGATACGACGGAGACGTATCAACTCCCCCAAGCTTAAACCCTTGCTTGTCCTCAAGCAATTCAGTTGACAAACTGAAAGAGAAAAATAAAAACTTTTACAAACTCTGCTTGCTCTTGTTGTTGTAAATATGTCAAGTCAGCATTCAAGTTTTCAGCTAAGATTATAACTAACCACATTTGCAATAATTCTCAGGTCTCATGATTACTCATATCAATGGCATAATCAACTAGCGAGTCATAATAATAAATCTCGGATGAAAACACTTTCTCAAAACAATCATAATGTGATATAACAAGATGGTATCTCGCTAGCCCTTTCTGAGACCGCAAAACATAAATGCAGAGCACCTTTAATAGTAATGAATGCAAATGACAGCTGCGCTCTGATACGTCTCCAACGTATCTATAACTTTTGATTGCTCCATGCTACTTTATCTATTGTTTTGGACTATAATGGGCTTTATTTTCCACTTTTATATTACTTTTGGGACTAACCTATTAACCGGAGGCCCAGCCCATAATTGCTGTTTTTTTGCCTATTTCAGTGTTTCGAAGAAACGGAATATCAAACGGAGTCCAAACGGAATGAAACCTTTGGGAACGTGATCTTCTCACCGAACGTGATTCGGGAGACTTAGACCCTACTCCAAGGAGTGCCAGAGGCAGTCACGAGGGTGGGGGCGCGCCCCCCTACCTCGTGGGCCCCCTGACGCTCCACTCACGTACTCCTTCCTCCTATATATACCTACGTACCCCCAACAGATCAGATACGGAGCCAAAAACCTATTTCCACTACCGCAACTTCCTGTATCCACGAGATCCCATCTTGGGGCCTGTTCCGGAGCTCCGCCGGAGGGGGCATCCACCACGAAGGGCTTCTACATCATCACCATAGCCCCTCCGATGAAGTGTGAGTAGTTTACTTCAGACCTTCGGGTCCATAGTTAGTAGCTAGATGGCTTCTTCTCTCTTTTTGGATCTCAATACAATGTTCTCCCCTCTCTTGTGGAGATCTATTCGATGTAATCTTCTTTTTGCGGTGTGTTTGTTGAGATCGATGAATTGTGGGTTTATGATCCAGCTTATCTATGGAAAATATTTGATTCTTCTCTGAATTCTTTTATGTATAATTGAGTTATCTTTGCAAGTCTCTTCGTATTATCCGTTTGGTTTGGCCAACTAGATTGGTAGTTCTTGCAATGGGAGAAGTGCTTAGCTTTGGGTCCAATCTTGCAGTGTCCTTACCCAGTGATAGAAGGGGTTGCAAGGCACGTATTGTATTGTTGCCATCGAGGATAACAAGATGGGGTATTTATCATATTGCATGAATTTATTCCTCTACATCATGTCATCTTGCTTAAGGCGTTACTCTGTTTTTAACTTAATAATCTAGATGCATGCTGGATAGCGGTCGATGAGTGGAGTAATAGTAGTAGATGCAGAATCATTTCGGTCTACTTGTCTCGAACGTGATGCCTATATACATGATCATTGCCTGGATAACCTCATAACTATGCTCAATTCTGTCAATTGCTCAACAGTAATTTGTGAAGGAAATATGCCCTAGAGGCAATAATAAAGTTATTATTTATTTCCTTATTTCATGATAAATGTTTATTATTCATGCTAGAATTGTATTAACCGGAAACATAATACATGTGTGAATACATAGACAAACATAGTGTCACTAGTATGCCTCTACTTGACTAGCTCGTTGAATCAAAGATGGTTAAGTTTCCTAGCCATAGACATGAGTTGTCATTTGATTAACGGGATCACATCATTAGGAGAATGATGTGATTGACATGACCCATTCCGTTAGCCTAGCACATGATCGTTTAGTATGTTGCTATTGCTTTCTTCATGACTTATACATGTTCCTGTAACTATGAGATTATGCAACTCCCGTTTACGGAGGAACACTTTGGGTGCTACCAAACGTCACAACGTAACTGGGTGATTATAAAGGAGTACTACAGGTGTCTCCAAAGGTACATGTTGGGTTGGCGTATTTCGAGATTAGGTTTTGTCACTCCGATTGTCGGAGAGGTATCTCTGGGCCTTCTCGGTAATACTCATCACCTAAGCCTTGCAAGCATTGTAACTAAAGAGTTAGTTATGAGATGATGTATTACGGAACGAGTAAAGAGACTTGCCGGTAACGAGATTGAACTAGGTATTGGATACCGACGATCGAATCTCGGGCAAGTAACATACCGATGACAAAGGGAACAAAGTATGTTGTTATGCGGTTTGACCGATAAAGATCTTCGTAGAATATGTAGGAGCCAATATGGGCATCCAGGTTCCGCTATTGGTTATTGACCAAGAATAGTTCTAGGTCATGTCTACATAGTTCTCGAACCCGTAGGGTCCGCACGCTTAAGGTTTCGATGCGATGCTTATATTATGAGTTTATGAGTTTTGATGTACCAAGGAGTTCGAGTCCCGGATGAGATCGGGGACATGACGAGGAGTCTCGAAATGGTCGAGACGTAAAGATCGATATATTGGACGACTATATTCGAGTTCGGAAAGGTTCGAATGATTCGGTATTTTTCGAGTACCGGAGAGTCACGGGAATTCGCCGGGAGAAGTATTGGGCCTTATTGGGCCCTGCGGAAAGAGAGGGGCTGCCTAGGGCAGGCCGCGCCCGCCCATGGCCTAGTCCAAATTGGACTAGGGAGGGCCGCACCCTTCCCTCTTCCCCTTCCCCAAGTCCTAGTCCAACTAGGAAGAGGGGAGTCCTACTCGGTGGGAGTAGGACTCCTCCAGCGCCTCTCAAGGGCCGGCCGCACCCCTTGCTCCTTTATATACTGAGGCAGGGGGGGCACCCCATGACACACAAGTTGATCTACGGATCGTTCCTTAGCCGTGTGCGGTGCCCCCTCCACCATATTCCACTTCGTCATACTGTCGCGGAGCTTAGGCGAAGCCTCTGCGCGGAGAAGTCATATCGTCGTGGAGCTTAGGCGAAGCTCTGCGTCGGTGGAGCATCATCATCGTCCCACGCCGTCGTCTGAGGGAACTCATCCCGACACTTTGCTGGATCGAGTCCGGGATCGTCATCGAGCTGAGCGTGTGCAGAACTTCGGAGGTGCCGTCGTTCGGTGCTTGGATCGGTCGGATCGTGAAGACGTCGACTACATCAACAGCGTTGTTATAACGCTTCGCTTTCGGTCTACGAGGGTACGTGGACGGATACTCTCCCCTCTCGTTGCTATGCCATCACCATGGTCTTGCGTGTTCGTAGGAATTTTTTTGAAATTACTACGTTCCCCAACAATTTGGTCACCCACCGTAGAATATCTATGCTCTTGAGAGAAGCCACTAGTGAAACCTATGGCCCCCGGGTCTATTCTCATCATATCAATCTCCATCACTTTATTTACTTGCTTTGCTTTTACTTTTCACTTTGCATCTTTATACCAAAAATACCAAAATATTATCTCTATCGATCTCACTCTAAGTAAGTGACCGTGAAGGATTGACAACCCCTAATCGCGTTGGTTGCGAGTAGCTATCATTTTGTGCAGGTACGAGGGACTTGCGCGTGGCCTCCTACTGGATTGATACCTTGGTTCTCAAAACTGAGGGAAATACTTACGCTATTGTGCTGCATCATCCTCTCCTCTTCGGGGAAAACCAACGCAAGCTCAAGACGTAGCAAGAAGGATTTCTGGCGCCGTTGCCGGGGAGGCTTACGCGAAGTCAAGTCAAGATTTGACTCCCGACAACGAGCCATTTCTGGCGCCATTGCCGGGGAGGTCTACGCAAAAGTCAACATACCAAGTACCCATCACAATCCCTATCTCTCGCATTACATTATTTGACATTTGGCTCTCGTTTTCCTCTCCCCCACTTCACCCTTGCCGTTTTATTCGCCCTTCCTCCGTTCAATCTTGTGTTACCATGTGCCTTCTTTTTGCTTGCACTTCGCTTGCTAAAAGTTTATGGATCCTCATCCACTTGCTAATCTCTTTAAGAGATCCAATTATGATTTAACCTATTGCTAGTGAATTGAGTGCACTAGATTATCTTTATGAGGTTTTGCCTGAAATTGTGAATCTAAAATTGTGATGAAGTACTTTATGAAGAGATTCAAGATAGATCTTTGAATAAAAAGCATGATTGCAATGATTTTACTATAAATTCTATTGATGTCAATTGTGCTAAAAATATGCAAAACCCTAAGCTTGGGGATGCTAGTTTTGCTATGTCCTCTACTTGTTGCAATGATCATGATTGGGGTGATTCTTCTTATGATCTTGAAAATTTATTTAATCCCCATGATGAATATGAGATTGATAATAGTATTTGCAATAATATTGAAAGTGGGTTTGGAAGAGTGTCAACTTTAGATCCCACATATTTGGATAATGTTCAATCTTATGAAGTTTTTGATAAAAGTGGGTTTGGAGAGGTCATGACTTTAGTTAATATTAATCCCACTATTTCGAAAGAGTGTCAACTTCGCATGCATGTGGATCGTGTTGAGAATATGTTATGTGATCGCTATATTGTTGAATTTTCTTATGATCGTACATGTAATTATTATGAGAGAGGAAAATATGGTTATAGAAATTTTCATGTTACTAAATTACCTCTCGTCATGTTGAGATTGCTATCGTCTCTTTCTTATTCCTTGCATATGCTAGTTTTTGTTTGCCTTGCAAATTTGTTTGCTTATAATATGCCTATGCATAGGAAGTATGTTAGACTTAGATGTGTTTGCCACGTGTTTCATGATGCTCTTTTTGCGCTTCAATTCTTGTCTTTCATGTGAGCATCATTGAAATCTCAATGCCTAGCTAGGGGCATAAAACGATAGCGCTTGTTGGGAGGCAACCCAATTTTTATTTTTAATTTTTTGTTTTTGCTTCTGTTTAGGAATAAATAATCCATCTATCCTCTGTTTATATGTGGTTTTATGTTTTAATTAGTGTTTGTGCCAAGTTGGACCTATTGGATCTTGTTGGATGACAGTTATTTGATCTTGCTGTAATTTCCAGAATCTTTGTGCTCAGTGCCCGAATTGTTAAAAATCACCAGAACGCGATAAAATACTGATTCCAATTGCTGCTGATCAATAAAAAAAATTTCCAGGTCGTCTAATTTTGGTAGAAGTTTTTGGGTTCCAGAAGTTTGCGTTAGTTACAGATTACTACAGACTGTTCTGTTTTTGACAGATTCTGTTTTGCGTGTGTTGTTTGCTTATTTTGATGAATCTATGGTTAGTAAAATAGTTTATGATCCATAGAGAAGTTGGAATACAGTAGGTTTAACACCAATATAAATAAAGAATGAGTTCATTAGAGTACCTTAAAGTAGTCTTTTGTTTTCTTTCTCTTACGGAGCTCACGAGATTTCTATTGAGTTTTGTGTTGTGAAGTTTTCAAGTTTTGGGTGAATTCTTTTGATGGATTATGGAAAAAGGAGTGGCAAGAGCCTAAGCTTGGGGATGCCCATGGCACCCCCAAGATAATCCAAGGACACCAAAAAGTCAAAGCTTGGGGATGCCCCGTAAGGCATCCCCTCTTTCGTCTACTTCCATCGGTAATTTACTTGGAGCTATATTTTTATTCACCAACATGATATGTGTTTTGCTTGGAGCGTCTTGTATTATTTGAGTCTTTGCTTGTTAGTTACCACAATCATCCTTGCTGTACACACCTTTTGAGAGAGCCATATATTAATTGAAATTTGATAGAATACTTTATGTGCTTCACTTATATCTTTTGAGCTTGATAGTTTTGCTCATAGTGCTTCACTTATATCTTTTGAGCGTGATAATTTTTGCTCTAGTGCTTCACTTAGATCTTTTAGAGCACGGTGGTGGATTTTTTTAAAAGAAACTTGATCTCTCATGCTTCACTTAGATTATTTTGATAGTCGTTAATAGCATGGTAATTTGCTTAATGTTAATATACCTGGTATTCAAGATATGTGAAACTTTCTTTTGAGTGCGTTGAACACTAAGATAAGTTTTATGCTTGATAATTGTTTTGAGATATGGAGGTGATAATATCAAAGTCATGCTAGTTGAGTAGTTGTGAATTTGAGAAATTCTTATGTTGAAGTTAGTAAATCCCGTAGCATGCACGTATGGTTAAAGTTGTGTAACAAATTTGAAGCATGAAGTGTACCTGCTTGTGCATCCTTATGAGTGGCGGTCGGGATGAGCGATGGTCTTTCCTACCAATCTATCCCCTAGGAGCATGCATGTAGTACTTGATTTTGATGGCTTCTAAATTTTTGCAATAAGTATATGAGTTCTTTTGACTAATGTTAAGTCCATGGATTATCGCACTCTTACCTTTCCGCCATTGCTAGCCTCTTGATGCTGCATTGCCCTTTCTCACATTGAGAGTTGGCGCAAACTTCGCCGGTGCATCCAAACCCCGTGATACGATATGCTCTACCACAAATAAACCTCCCTATATCTTCCTCAAAACAGCCACCATACCTACCTATTATGGCATTTCCATAGCCATTCCGAGATATATTGCCATGCAACTTTCCACCGTTCCGTTCATCATCATCATGACATACCTTACTTTTGTCATATTGCCATTGCATGATCATGTAGTTGACATCATATTTGTGGCAAATCCACCATGCATTATTTTCATACATGTCACTCTTGATTCATTGCACCATCCCGGTACACCGCCGGAGGCATTCATATAGAGTCATACCTTGTTCTAGTTTCGAGTTGTAATCTTTATGTTGTAATCAATAGAAGTGTGATGATCATCATTATTAGAGCATTGCCCAAATAAAAAAAAGAGAAAGGCCAAAAAAAAGGGCAATGCTACTATCTCTTTTTTCCACACTTGTGCTTCAAAGTAGCACCATGTTCTTCATGTAGTGAGTTTCATATATTGTGCTTCAAAGTAGCACTATGTTCTTCATGTAGTGAGTCTCATATATTGTGCTTCAAAGTAGCACCATGTTTTTCATATAAGTGAGTCTCATAAGTTGTCTTTTTCATACTAGTGGGAATTTTTCATTATAGAACTTGGCTTGTATATTCCTACGATGGGCTTCCTCAAATGCCCTAGGTCTTCATGAGCAAGCAAGTTGGATGCACACCCACTAGTTTTCTTTTGTTGAGCATTCATAACTCTAGTGCATCCGTTGCATGGAAATCCCTACTCCTCATGTTGAAATCAATTGATGGGCATCTCCATATCCAGTTGATTATCCTCGTCAATGTGAGACTTTCTCCTTTTTTGTCTTCTCCACACAATCCCCATCATCATATTCTATTCCACCCATAGTGCTATATCCATGGCTCACGCTCATGTATTGCGTGAAGGTTGAAAAAGTTTGAGATTATTTAAGTATGAAACAATTGCTTGGCTTGTCATCGGGGGTATAGAAGTTGGGAACATCTTTGTGTGGCGAAAATGAAGCATAGCCTAACTATATGATTTTGTAGGGATGAACTTTCTTTGGCCATGTTATTTTGAGACGACATAATTATTTTGATTAGTATGCTTGAAGTATTATTATTTTTATGTCAATATGAACTTTTGTCTTGAATCTTTCGGATCTGAATATTCATATCACAATTAAGAAGATTTACACTGAAACTATGCCAAGGTATCACTCGGCATCAAAAATTCTCTTTTTATTATTTACCTACTCGGGGACGAGCAGGAATTAAGCTTGGGGATGCCTGATACGTCTCCAACGTATCTATAATTTTTGATTGCTCCATGCTACTTTATCTATTTTTTGGACTATAATGGGCTTTATTTTCCACTTTTATATTACTTTTGGGACTAACCTATTAACCGGAGGCCCAGCCTGTAATTGCTGTTTTTTTGCCTATTTCAGTGTTTCAAGAAACGGAATATCAAACGGAGTCCAAACAGAATGAAACCTTCGAACGTGATCTTCTCACCGAACGTGATCCAGAGACTTGGACCCTACTCCAAGGAGTGCAGGGCGGTCACGAGGTGGGGCGCGCCCTCCCCGGGCGCGCCCCCTCCTCGTGGGCCCCCTGACGCTCCACCGACGTACTCCTTCCTCCTATATATACCTACGTACCCCCAATAGATCAGAGACGGAGCCAAAAACCTAATTCCACCGCCGCAACTTCCTGTATCCATGAGATCCCATCTTAGGGCCTGTTCCGAAGCTCCGTCGGAGGGGGCATCCACCACAGAGGGCTTCTATATCATCACCATAGCCCCTCCGATGAAGTGTGAGTAGTTTACTTCAGACCTTCGGGTCCATAGTTAGTAGCTAGATGGCTTATTCTCTCTTTTTGTATATCAATACAATGTTCTCCCCCTCTCTTGTGGAGATCTATTCGATGTAATCTTCTTTTTGTGGTGTATTTGTTGAGATCGATGAATTGTGGGTTTATGATTCAGCTTATCTATGGAAAATATTTGATTCTTCTCTGAATTCTTTTATGTATGATTGAGTTATCTTTGCAAGTCTCTTCGAATTATCCGTTTGGTTTGGCCAACTAGATTGGTAGTTCTTGCAATGGGAGAAGTGCTTAGCTTTGGGTTCAATCTTGCGGTGTTCTTACCCAGTGACAGAATGGGTTGCAAGGCACGTATTGTATTGTTGCCATCAAGGATAACAAGATGGGGTATTTATCATATTGCATGAATTTATTCCTCTACGTCTTGTCATCTTGCTTAAGGCGTTACTCTGTTTTTAACTTAATACTCTAGATGCATGCTGGATAGCGGTCGATGAGTGGAGTAATAGTAGTAGATGCAGAATCGTTTCGGTCTACTTGTCAAGGATGTGATGCCTATATACATGATCATTACCTGGATAACCTCATAACTATGCTCAATTCTGTCAATTGATCAACAGTAATTTGTTCACCCACCGTAGAATATCTATGCTCTTGAGAGAAGCCACTAGTGAAACCTATGGCCCCCGGGTTTATTCTCTTCATATCAATCTCCATCACTTTATTTAGTTTCTTTGCTTTTACTTTTCACTTTGCATCTTTATACCAAAAATACCAAAAATATTATCTCTATCAGCTCTCACTCTCGTAAGTGACCGTGAAGGGATTGACAACCCCTAATCGCGTTGGTTGCGAGTAGCTATCGTTTTGTGCAGGTACGAGGGACTTGCGCGTGGCCTCCTACTGGATTGATACCTTGGTTCTCAAAACTGAGGGAAATACTTACGCTACTGTGCTGCATCATCCTCTCCTCTTCGGGGAAAACCAACGCAAGCTCAAGACGTAGCACGCTCTCCAGCTAGTGCTTTTTAATAAGAAGGTGATGACTCAACATAAAAGTAAATAGATAGGCCCTTTGCAGAGGGAAGCAGGGATTTGTAGAGGTGCCAGAGCTAGATTTTGAAATAGAGATAAATAATATTTTGAGCGGTATACTTTCATTGTCAACATAACAACCAAGAGATGGAGATATCTTCCATGTCACACACATTATAGGCGGTTCCCAAACAGAATGGTAAAGTTTATACTCCCCCTCCACCAACAAGCATCAATCCATGGCTTGCTCGAAACAACGAGTGCCTCCAACATACATCAGGTCCCGGGGGGAGTTTTGTTTGCAATTAATTTGATTTAGTTTGCATAAAGCATGGGACTGGGCATCCCGGTGACCAGCCATGTTCTCGTGAATGAGGAGCGGAGTCCACTCCTCTTGAGAATAACCCGCCTAACATGGAAGATAAGGACAACCATAGTTGATACATGAGCTATTCGAGCATACAAAACAGAATGTTTATTTGAAGGTTTAGAGTTTGGCACATACAAATTTACTTGGAACGGCAGGTAGATACCGCATATAGGAAGGTATAGTGAACTCATATGGAATAACTTTGGGGTTTAAGGGATTGGATGCACAAGCAGTATTCCCGCTTAGTACAAGTGAAGGCTAGCAAAAGACTGGGAAGCGACCAACTAGAGAGCGACAACAGTCATGAACATGCACTAAAATTAATAAACATTGGATGCAAGCATGAGTAGGATATAATCCACCATGAACATAAATATCGTGAAGGCTATGTTGATTTGTTTCAACTACATGTGCCAAGTCAAGTCACTTAAATCATTCAAAAGAGGATACCACCCCATCATACCACATCACAACCATTTTAATAGCATGTTGGCACGCAAGGTAAACCATTATAACTCATAGCTAATCAAGCATGGCGTAAGCAACTATGATCTCTAATTGTCTTTGCAAACATGTTTATTCATAATAGGCTGAATCAAGAACGATGAACTCATCATATTTACAAAAACAAGAGAGGTCGAGTTCGTACCAACTTTTCTCATCTCAGTCAGTCCATCATATATCATCATAATTGCCTTTCACTTGCACGACCGAACGATGTGAATAATAATAAGAGTGCACGTGCATTGGACTAAGCTGGAATCTGCGAGCATTCAATAAACAAGAGAAGACAAGGCAATCTGGGCTTTTGGTTAAATTCAACAATAAAGCATATAAGAGCCACTTCAACAATTTAATCATGGTCTTCTCCTGTCGACCCCCAAAGAAATGAAAAGGAATAAAACTATTTACACGGGAAAGCTCCCAACAAGCAAAAGAAGAACGGGAAATATTTTTGGGTTTTCTTTTTAATTATTACTACTACAGCAGGAAAAATAAACTACTACTAATTTTTTTGTTGTTTTCTTAAAGTTTAACAAACACACAAGAAGAAAGCAGGAAAAATAAAATAAACTAGCATGGATATTACAATGAAAAAGTATGAGCACCAACATCTAGCAATGAGTGTGTGTAAACATAAATGTAATGTCGATGGGAAATACGTACTCCCCCAAGCTTAGGCTTTTGACCTAAGTTGGTTCATTGCCAGGGATAGCCTGGCTGATACCCTTAGGTGTAGCTGGGGTCGTACTGCGATGCAGCGGCTATCGCCTCCTGAGCTGCAGCGTGGCATCGAGCCGCCTCCGCTCTCCTCTCGTACTCATCTGCCTCCTCTCTGGTAATAACGTATCTTCCTTTTGTCTGAGAATGAAACAAGGCAGGAGCAGGAAGGGTAATATGGACAACGTGCCGTTTGTTAAAGATTAGTCGATACTGGAGAGGTGGTTCAGTCCTCTCAACAAACTGGTGGGAAACCATAGAATCAAAATCTAAATAAGTAGGGGGTAACTCCATATCACCCTCACGAGTGTCTATCTCAAGAAATTTAGCTAAGCGGGTTGCATAAATTCCTCCAAAGAAATCTCCGTTATATCTATTATGATGCAACCTACGAGCTACAATGGCTCCCATATGATAAGATTGGTCTCCTAACACAACACTCCTGAGAATGCTGAGATCAGGAACACACATGTGACATGCTTCATCTTTAGCATTTATGCACCTACCGATGAAGAGAGCAAAATAATGTATAGCAGGAAAGTGAATGCTCCCTATAGTGGCTTGCGTTATATCTCTAGATTCCCCCACAGTTATACTAGCAAGAAAGTCTCTAAATTCAAATTTACGGGGATCAACAGTACTACCCCATTGTGGGAGTTTGCAAGCAAAAGTAAAATCCTCTAAGTCCATGGTATAAGATTTGTCATACAGATCAAACATGACAGAAGGGGAATTACGTGAAGATGAAAATTCAGACCTCCTCACAAATGAACTAGCGAGATCATGATACTGTGGGCATTTGTCTGCCTCGAAGTCCACAAGACCGGCATTACGCAAATATGCGTCAAATTCTTCTTTGATTCCCGCTTGATCCATAAAATTTTCTGAAGGCCATTCACAGGGCCTCACAAGAGCGTCTCTTGGTGGTTCCTCGTCAGCATCACACATTGCAAGCCTGGGACCTTGCTTCCTTGAAGAACCACCTTGGAACATCTTCCTAAACATATTGTTTTCTCTGAAAAATTTCTGAAATTTTTAGTAATTCCAAACAAAAGTGACCAGAGCCTATATCAAGCATTAGAACTACTTGGAACCATATAAATTTGACATGCAAGCTCAAGAACATGGTCACCTATGCAGCACAAATTTGCAATAATAAAGCACTAGAACAAAAACTAATTGGACCAATGGAGGAGTCACATACCAAGGAACAATCTCCGCAAGCATTTTTGTGAGAGGTGCTTTGAGCAAGGAGATCGAAAATCACAGCAACGGGGGCTGGAACTCGTGTTTGAGCTGGTTATTCGTGTTTGTGGGAGGAAGAAGAAGAGGATGGGTGCAGGAATAAGTGGAGGAGGGCCACCGTGGGCCCACGAGGCGGGGGCGCCCCAGGGGTAGGCGCGCCTCCACCCTCGTGGCAGTGGCAGCTCCCCAGCGTAATTTTGCACTAAAATCCTCAAATATTCCCGAAAAAATCATATTAAATAGGCATGGCATTCTGATGACTTTTATTTTCGGGATATTTTTATATTGCACGAATAAATTAGGAAACAGACAGAAAAATACTATTTTTACTTTATTTCAACTAAATAACAGAAAGTATAAAGAGGGTACAGAAGGTTGTGCTTCTAGTTTCATCCGTCTCATGATCATCAAAAGGAATCCACTAACAAGGTTGATCAGGTCTTGTTAACAAACTCATTCCGATTAACATGGAACGGGAGAAATTTCGAATAACACTATGTTACCTCAACAGGGATATGCACATCCCCTATAATAAGAATATTATATTTCTTCTTGACAGTAGGAAGAGGAAATTCAAAACCTCCAAAAATAATCGATGGAACTTTTCCAATAGAGTTGATGCTATAAACTTGAGGTTGTTTCCTCGGAAAGTGTACCGTATGCTCATTACCATTAACATGAAAAGTGACATTTCCTTTGTTGCAATCAATAACAGCCCCTGCAGTATTCAGAAAAGGTCTTCCAAGAATAATAGACATACTATCGTCCTCGGGAATATCAAGAATAACAAAGTCCGTTAAAATATTAACGTTTGCAACCACAACAGGCACATCCTCACAAATACCGACAAGTATAGGAGTTGACCTATCAACCATTTGCAAAGATATTTCAGTAGGTGTCAACTTATTCAAGTCAAGTCTACGATATAAAGAGAGTGGCATAACACTAACACCGGCTCCAAGATCACATAAAGCAGTTTTAACATAATTTCTTTTAATGGAGCATGGTATAGTGGGTAATCCTGGATCTCCAAGTTTCTTTGGTATTCCACCCTTAAAAGTATAATTAGCAAGCATGGTGGAAATTTCAGCTTCCGATATCTTTCTCTTATTGGTAATGATATCTTTCATATACTTAGCATAAGGATTTGTTTTGAGCACATCAGTTAATCGCATACGCAAAAAGATAGGTCTAATCATTTCAGCAAAGCGCTCAAAATCCTCATCATCCTTTTTCTTGGATGGTTTGGGAGGAAAAGGCATGGGTTTCTGAACCCATGGTTCTCTTTCTTTACCATGTTTCCTAGCAACAAAGTCTCTCTTATCATAACGTTGATTCTTTGATTCTGGGTTATCAAGATCAACAGCAGGTTCAATTTCTACATCATTATCATTACTAGGTTGAGCATCATCCTGAACATCATCATTAACATTTTCACTAGGTTCATGTTCATTACCAGATTGTGTTTCAGCATCAGAAATAGATATATCATTTGGATTTTCAGGTGGTTCAGCAATAGGTTCGCTAGAAGTTTGCAAAGTCCTATCATTTTTCTTTTTCTTCCTTTTATAAGAACTAGGCACATCAGTTTTATTTCTCTGAGAATCTTGCTCAATTCTCTTAGGGTGGCCTTCAGGATACAAAGGTTCCCGAGTCATTCTACCAGTTCTAGTAGCCACTCTAACAACATAATCGTTTTTCTTACTATTCATTTCATTGAGCAAATCATTTTGAGCCTTAAGTACTTGTTCTACTTGAGTGTTAACCATAGAAGCATGTTTGCTAACAAGTTTAAGTTCACATCTAACATCAGCCATATAATCACCCAAGTGTTTAATCATATAAGTATTTTGTTTTAATTGTCTACCAAAATAAGCATTGAAGTCTTCTTGCTTAAACATAAAGTTATCAAACTCATCCAAGCACTGACTAGCAATATTAGTAGGAGGGACTTCAGCTTTATCATATCTATAGAGAGAATTTACCTTTACTACCTGTGTCGGGTTATCGGGATCGGAGGTTCTTCAATAGGTAATGGATCAAGATCATATGTTTCTTCAACAAAGTGTAGATTAAGACCATGTATTTCTTCAATAGGAGGTAAATTCTTAACATCTTGGCTTTAATACCTTTTTATTTCATAGATTTCTTTGCCTCTTGCATATCTTGAGTATGATAAATAGAACACCTCTCTTCTTGAGAGTTGGTTTAGGAATAGGCTCAAGAATTGGCTCAGAGCTGGCTCAGAGGTGACCAATTATTTTCATTTGTCAACATATTATTCAATAGAATTTCAGCTTCATCCGTGTTCTTTCCTGAAAAAGAACCAGCACAACTATCCGTAATCTCTGGAAGCATCGGTTAGTCCATTATAAAAGATATCGAGTATTTCATTTTTCTTAAGAGGATGATTGTGACGCCCTCGATTCAATCGTACACTAATCATGCATGCAAATATGTACGATCAAGATCAAGGACTCACGGAAAGATATCACAACACAAATCTAGACACAAATTAAAATAATACAAGCTTTATATTACAAGCCAGGGGCCTTGAGGGCTCGAATACATAAGCTCGAATACACAAGAGTCAGCGGAAGCAACAATATCTGAGTACAGACATAAGTTAGACAAATTTGCCTTAAGAAGGCTAGCACAAAAGCAACAACGATCGAAAAGGCAAGGCCTCCTGCCTGGGAGCCTCCTAACTACTCCTGGTCGTCGACGGTCTCCACGTAGTAGAAGGCACCCTCGGGGTAGTAGTAGTCGTCAAAGGTGGCATCTGGCTCCTGGGCTCCGACATCTGGTTGCATCAACCGAAAAGAAGAAGAAAGGGGGAAAAGGGGGAGCAAAGCAACCGTGAGTACTCATCAAAAGTACTCGCAAGCAAGGATCTACACTACATATGCAACATTATCAAAGGAAGGCTGTATATGTGGACTGGGCTGCAGAAATGCCAGAATAGAGAGAAGGCCTAGTACTATCGAAGGCTAGCATCTTCGGGAAACCACCATCTTGCAGCAAACAGGAGGGAGTAGAGTAGCGCAAAGTAAGGTAGAAGTAGTGTTATCAACCTCGGCCGGAGATCCTTTCTTGACTCCCTGCGAGAAAGAAATCCCAGAGCCATACTATCCAGTTATCATCACAATCCAATTCTCATCACCATCCAGTTCTCATCACCAGTATCCAGTTCTAGTTGTATCGATCGGGATACAACTCCAAGTGTCCGTTACCGTAGGACAGGCTATCGATAGATGTTTTCTTCCCTGCAGGGGTGCACCAACTTACCCACCACGCTCGATTAACTTCGGCCGGACACACTTTCCTGGGTCATGCCCGGCCTCGGCCAAACAATACGCCGCAACCCGACCTAGGCTTAATAGAGAGGCCAGCACGCCGGACTAAACCTATGCCCCCAGGGGTCATGGGCCATCTCCCCGGGAACTCCTGCACGTTGCGAGGGCGGCCGGTGAGCAGACCTAGCTACCTCCTTCAACAAGGCAGGCGCTTACGCAGTCCAACCCGGCGCGTGCCGCTCAGTCGCTGACGTCTATTAAGCTTCGGCTGATGCATACGACGCAGAACGCCCATACTATGCCCACGTGATGGTTAGTGCTATCAGGCCAGAAGCCCCTCGAATCAAATATCCAAATCGTAGTGGATTAGGAACGCGCGATAACAAGCAGAGACTCACGAAAGATGTGACCCCGTTGCCCCGTCTCATGGACTTGCGGCAAGGGCTAGGAATGCCCGGCCACGCCTCGTATTTATCTCGCGGGCACCCTCCAGGTCAACCCGACTCCCTATCACTCGCAATTAAGCTCGCGCGGGCACCCCTCAGGGTTGACCCGTCTTTAATAACATGGCTCAGTGTAAATTCATAGTAATCATAGTAACTGTGTGTCTAACACATCAAGGGGAAAGCCCGAGGAATCACCCCCGGTGAATTCCACTCGATGTAATCATCAAGGTGAACGTAAGAGGATTCACCCTCGAGGTCCACACTTGAGGGGTTGCACGACAGAGTCGTATCGGAAGTGGTTAAAGAGGAAATCACCCTCGATGACCACGACCGAATAGCTACACTACAGGGTTAACATCAAAAGTGCTGATGAGGTCTCACCCTCGGTACTCGATAGTAACCCAGTAGTGTCGAGCAACTAAGGGGAAGTGATGTGCGGTGTCGGGGCCTGGTCTTCGATCCCGTTGAATGGGTCTTCGATGATGAAGCAGTGGCAACAAGGACAAGGTGGGGGTCACTGATGTATCACTAACCAACCTATACTAAGCAGTTTAGGATAAGCAGGTAGGTATCAATAAGCAGGTTACAAAAGCAGGCTATGTATCAGAATAGGAGAAAACAATTACAGTAGCAAAATCTAATGCAAGCATGAGAGAAAGGAAATGGGCGATATCGGGATGGTCAAAGGGGGGGCTTGCCTGGTTGCTCTGGCAAGGAGGGGTCATCGTCGACGTAGTCAATCACAGGGGCATCAGCAACGGTCTCGAGGTTTACCGGAGAAGAAGAGGGGGGAGAAACAGTAAATACACACAAACATAAGCATAACAAGACAATAAGCGGTGCTACATGTGTTCTAACGCAGCGCTAGGCGATACTGGCGAAGGAGGATAACATCCGGGAAAGTTTTCCCGGTTCCGGACGTCTGCCAGACAGATGAACCGGAGGGGAAAATTTCAACGTTTGCTATGCTAGGGACGTGTGATAGACGAACGGAGGGCGTATTCGGATTCGTCTCGTCGTTCTGAGCAACTTTCATGTACAAAGTTTTTCCATCCGAGCTACAGATGAATTACTATGAATTTCCAAAGTTTTAATGATTTTCTGGAATTCTGGAATATACCTAAATTCGACTTTAAACAGTGTATTACTTTTTATACACACACGAAGCTAGCCTATTAGAATGACAGGTGGGTTCCAGTGGCTGAGTCAACATACACAATCAGCAAGTCCACAGTCAATGTTTGACCTGGTCAAAGTGTGAATAGTGGCCGTGGGGCCTACTTGTCATTGACCACTATTTTAACTAAAGGGGGATTTAGTGTGAGGGACCACCTGTCACAAACACATTAGGCTATTTAACTTAAGGAGTAGCAGCCTAAACTAATCTAATTAGTACTAACTAATCTGGATAGGGCCGACCTCATACCCAGAATACACGCACGCACACCACACAAGGCCATGGCAGAGAGTCAGCCGGCCACCAGGCCGTGCCCACGCATGGGCGCACTAGGGGCGCCGGTGGCTGAACCTGCAACGGCAATAGCATGTGGCGGCACTAGCAGCACAATAACAGGCAGCAGGAAGTGGCACTAGCAGCGGCGACTACTCGCGGGAGTAGCGGCGGCAGCTGCTGCGACTTCAAAGACGAAGCGGCAAGCAGAGGTGCGGGCTGGCACGCTGGGCGGCCAAGGTCAGGCCCGACGCGCGCCGAGGCCTAAGCGCGGCTAGGGGCGCGTAAATGGAGCAGCGAACAGGGGCGCGCCCGAGCTCCCTGTCATGGCGGCCAATGTGTGGGGCGGACAAACGACGACGAATTTGAGGGAAAAGAAAAGGGGAACGGAGAGAGGAGCTCACATCGAGCCTGTAGGTGAGCAAAGCGGGCTCGGGGAGGTTCTGATGAGGCCGAATCGAAGACGGCAAGCAGCGGGGCGGAGGTTGAAGATGACCTCGATCCGGTCGATGTGGGGGCTCCCGGCTTGACCTCGTGGCCGCAGACGGCATAGTGGACGGCGACGGTCCTCCTGGACTCGCCTGCGTGGAGAGGGGCGTGCAATGGCCGCGGCAACGACGGGGAGGAACTTGGTCACGCGGAGCTTACGTGTCTGAGATCGAGCAGAAGGGGATGAGCAAGACATGGGATCGAGGGGAGAAGGATGTGGGCGGTCTAGGGTTTCGCTGCAGGGGGTTTGGGATCGGCCTTATCTCCTGCGGAGCTCGGGTGGATGCCCGACGTGTGTGCATCGCCGGCCATGGTGTCGGTGGATGGGCGACACGCCCTCCCTGTGTACAGGAGAAAGGAGATGTGGAGTAGGTGGGCTGGGCCATAGGTCAGAGGCCGAGTAGGCCCTTACTCTTTTCTGGTTTTCTGTTTTTTTAGACAGAGACAACTAGGGAAAGGTTTGGGCTACCAAAATACTTTGAAAATTTTTGGGACTAGGCCACTTAAATTCTTTGTAGTGTTTGAAGTTTGAGGGGCAACCGAACCGATTTGGATTTTACACAAATAAAATAGCATTTTGAAATGCCGAAATGGCACAATTTTAATTGCTATAGTCCATCTTGGCTTGGAGGTGATGTTGTTTTCCTTAACAATCATTTGTTATGGAATGTTTGACGAATGATGAACATTTTAGTTTTCATGTCTGACAAATATGACTTTTTTTATGCTTTAGATTGGATTTGAATTATGATTTGGATCAAGTGAAGATTAGCAAAAGTAACATGATGACATGGCACCATTAACAGGGGATTACTATAGCATGACACTGGGGGTGTTACAATGATCAGGCAAAGCATTAAGAAACTTGAGAAGCCTCCCCCAAGCTTGTGGGAGACTCTCTTCTTCAATTTGCACAAAGTTGTATATTTCCTTTAAAGCAACTTGTTTCTTATGAGCAGGGAAATATTTAGCAGAGAAGTAATAAATCATATCCTGGGGACTACGCACACAACCAGGATCAAGAGAATTGAACCATATCTTAGCATCACCCGTTAATGAGAACGGAAATATTTTAAGGATGTAAAAGTAGCGAGATCTCTCATCAGTCGTGAACAGGGTGGCTATATCATTTAATCTAGTAAGATGTGCCACAACAGTTTCAGATTCATAACCATGAAAAGGATCAGATTCAACCAAAGTAATTAAACCAGGATTAACAGAGAATTCATAATCCTTATCGGGAACACAAATAGGTGAAGTAGCAAAAGCAGGGTCAGGTCTCATTCTGTCTCTAAGAGATTCTTTACTCCATTTAACTAACAGCCTCTTAAGTTCGTATCTATCTTGGCATGCAAAAATAGCTGCAAAAGATTCCATATCAAAAAGATAACCCTCAGGAATAGCAGGCATATCTTCATCATCACTTTCATCAATATTATTAGTTTCAATAGTTTCTCTTTCTCTAGACCTAGAAATTTGTTCATCAAGAAATTCACCAAGGGGCACAGTAGTATCAAGCATAGAAGTAGTTTCATCATGAGTATCATGCATAACAGAAGTGGCATCATCAATAACATGCGACATATTGGAACGAATAGCAGAAGCAGGTTTAGGTGTCACAAGCTTACTCATAATAGAAGGTGAATCAAGTGCAGAGCTAGATGGAAGTTCCTTACCTCCCCTCGTAGTTGAGGGATAAATTGTTGTCTTAGCGTCTTTCAAATTCTTCATAGTGTCCAGCAGATATAAATCCCAAGTAACTCAAAGAATAGAGCTATGCTCCCCGGCAACGGCGCCAGAAATTTTTCTTGATAACCCACAAGTGTAGGGGATCGCAACAGCTTTCGAGGGTAGAGTATTCAACCCAAATTTATTGATTCGACACAAGGGGAGCCAAAGAATATTCTCAAGTATTAGCAACTGAGTTGTCAATTCAGCCACACCTGGAAACTTAATATCTGCAGCAAAGTGTTTAGTAGCAAAGTAATATGATAGCAGTGGTAACGGTAACAGAAGTAATGGAAGCAAAAGTAATATTTTTGGTATTTTATAGTGATTGTAACAGTAGCAACGGGAAAGTAAATTAGCATAAACCAGTATATGGAAAGCTCGTAGGCATTGGACCGGTAATGGATAATTATGGCGGATGCGGTTCGTCATGTAACAGTCATAACATAGGGTGACACAGAACTAGCTCCAATTCCTCAATGTAATGTAGGCATGTATTCCGAATATAGTCATACGTGCTTATGGAAAAGAACTTGCATGACATCTTTTGTCCTACCCTCCCGTGGCAGCGGGGTCCTAATGGAAACTAAGGGATATTAAGGCCTACTTTTAATAGAGAACCGAAACAAAGCATTAACACATAGTGATAAATGAACTCCTCAAACCACGGTCATCACCGAGAAGTATCCCGATTATTGTCACTTCAGGGTTGTCGGATCATAACACATAATAGGTGACTATAGACTTGCAAGGTAGGATCAAGAACACACATATATTCATGAAAACATAATAGGTTCAGATCTGAAATCATGGCACTCGGGCCCTAGTGACAAGCATTAAGCATAGCAAAGTCATAGTAACATCAATCTCAGAACATAATGGATACTAGGGATCAAAACCTAACAAAACTAACTCAATTACATGATAGATCTCATCCAACCCATCACCGTCCAGCAAGCCTACGATGGAATTACTCACGCACGGCGGTGAGCATCATGAAATTGGTGATGGAGGATGGTTGATGATGACGACGGCGACGAATCCCCTCTTGAGTCCCGAGCGGACTCAGATCAGCCTCCCGAGAGGTTTTAGGGCTTGGCGGCTCCGTATCATAAAGCGCGATGATTTCTTCTGTCTGATTTTTTCTCTCTGAAAGCCAATATATAGAGTTGGAGTTCGCGTCGGAAGGTCTCCAGGGGGCCCATGAGGTAGGGGGCGCGCCCAGGAGGGGGGGGGGGCGCCCCCACCCTCGTGGACAGGGTGTGGGCCCCCTGGTCTTCATCTTTGGCGAGGATTTTTTTATTATTTTTTCTAAGATGTTCCGTGGAGTTTCAGGTCATTCCGAGAACTTTTTTTTCTACACATAAAACAACATCATGGCAATTCTGCTGAAAACAGCGTCAGTCCGGGTTAGTTCCATTCAAATCATACAAGTTAGAGTCCAAAACAAGGGCAAAAGTGTTTGGAAAAGTAGATACGACGGAGACGTATCAGGTATCTAGATACTTACGACTTCGCCAGGGGCTTGTCCCTGGGCAACCACTCGTCATCGCTGTAGGTGGCGGCCGTGGAGCAGTCCGAAAGGAGGGTCCTCTTCTTCTTGGACCCTTCGGCCTCCCCAGTTGGGGCGGCCTTCCTTTTCTTATCTCCCCCGGTTGGGGGGGGGGGGAGAACTTTCCTCCTCCTCCTCGTCTTCATGGGAGGAGTGCGTCTCGGAGTTATCGGACGATGAGTCCGATATCACCTGGCGCCGGAGACCCTTTCGGGTCCCTGTGGCCTTCTTCTTGGTCTTCTTCTCCGGCACCTCATAAGGTGCTGGGGTCAGCATCTCCCTCAGGAGAGCGTCTGCTGGATCTTCGGGCAGGGGGGCTGGGCAGTCAATCTGCTCGGTCGTCACCACCCAGTCCTGCCAAAGGCATGGGAGCTTAGATCTTGCACATGATTAAACTGGGGAAAATAAAATACCCTATAAGGTGTAGAGAACTTACCGGATTCGTAGGGCACTTCGCGCTATGTACACGGTCCTCGGTAAGGGAAGGAGGTACCTAGGCACCCTTGAACAGCACCCTCCAGACATCTTTGTGCATCGTGTTGAAGAGCTCGCACAGTGTCTGGTGCTGGGCCGGGTCAAACTCCCACAAATTGAATGCCCGTCGTTGACACGGGAGGATCCGGCGGAAGAGCATGACCTGGACAAGCTTGAGTTTCTTGCTTATCATGTTCCGGATACATTTCTGGAGTCCGGTCAGCTCCACCGATGGACCCCAGGACAGGCCCTTCTCCTTCGAGGAGGTGAGCCGTGTGGGGATTCCGGATCTGAACTCGGGGGCCGCCACCTAGTTGGTGTCGCGTGGCTTGGTGATGTAGAACCACCCCGATTGCCACCCCTTTATGGTCTCCACATAGGAGCCCTCGAGCCATGTGACATTGGGCATTTTGCCCACCATGGCGCCTCCGCATTCCACTTGCTGGCCGCCAACCACCTTCGTCTTGACATTGAAGGTCTTCAGCCATAGGCCGAAGTGGGGCCGGACGCGGAGGAAGGCCTCGCACACGACGATAAACGCCGAAATGTTGAGGAAATCCCAGTCCGCGGACGAAGTGGGTGAGGAAGACTACCCTCTCATAAGGTTGCGGGGTAGGGACGATCTGCCCCGCGTCGGGCAGCCGGTGCGCGATATCCGCGGCCAAGTATCCGGCTCTCTGCAGCTTCTTGATGTCCTCCTCCGTGACGGAGGATTTCATCCACTTGCCTCCCGCTCCGGACATGATTGGAACGGTTTGAGGAGAAAGACGCGAACTTGGGTGTTAGAGCTCGAGTGCGCGAGAATGGATATGCGAGGAGGAAGAAGGCGTGGGTGAAAAAGGTGAATCCTTATCCCTTTATAAGGGCGGACGGAGCTGTACGCCCCCACCTGCCTAGTAAACTCTCTTATTCCCCAAGCGCCGTAATTGATGGCGCGGCTGGGTTACCCACGTCCATATTGATGAGAATCCCATGATAAGGGGACACGATCTCTGCATCGACAAGACTTGCCAAGGAAACCGCCTCGCGATATGCGCCAAGGCTGGTTGAGAAAAACGGTTCGAATAATCACCGGGCCGTGGTGTGATGTCATGCTACGGAATACGTCACGGCCGGCAGATTAGATGTGTGGAAATATTATTCTCTCTACGGTGGTATGCGGAACTTGTTTTGCAGACCCGGACACTATCCTTGTGTTCAAAATCTTCCATGGAGTATTCGGAGGAGGAACCCGCCTTGCAATGTGGAAGACAATCTGCGCGCCGGACTCATCATCATTGAATCCTGGTTCAGGGGCTACTGAGGGAGTCCTGGATTAGGGGGTATCCGGACAGCCGGACTATATCCTTTGGCCGGACTGTGGGACTATGAAGATACAAGATTGAAGACTTCGTCTCGTGTCTGGATGGGACTCTCCTTGGCGTGGAAGGAAAGCTTGGCGATACAGATATGTAGATCTCCTCCCATTGTAACCGACTCTGTGTAACCCTAGCCCCTCCAAAGGTCTATATAAACCGGAGGTTTAGTCCAGAGAACAACAATCATACCATAGGCTAGCTTCTAGGGTTTAGCCTCTACGATCTCGTGGTAGATCAACTCTTGTAATACTCATATCATCAAGATCAATCAAGCAGGAAGTAGGGTATTACCTCCATCGAGAGGGCCCGAACCTGGGTAAACATTGTTTCCCCCGCCTCCTGTTACCATCCGCCTTAGACACACAGTTCGGGACCCTCTACCCAAGATTCGCCGGTTTTGACACCGACACACACGCTTGCGAAGAAGAAGCATGTCATTAGCATTGAAAATGTCAAATTCCTCAAGGATCACTTATGTGGAACCTGTGAAGCTGCGAAGATAACAAAGGCTAAGCATCCAGCGAAGACTATCATGACTACTACTCGACCATTTTAATTCCTTCACATGGATATCTTCGGTCCTAACCATTATTCTGTAGTTTCAACTGATGCATCTCAATATGGCTTTGTTATTTTTTATGATTACTCTCGATACACATGGGTACACATTGTAACTTACAAACATGAAGTGGAGGAAGTCTTCAAACGATTTTCCTCAAGGGCTTCAACCAACTTTGGTGTGAAGATCAAGCACATCAGAAGTGACAATGGAACTGAGTTCAAGAATTCGGGTCTCGATGACTATCTTGATGAACTTGGTATTGCTCATGAGTTATCTGCTCCTTATACTCCTCAGCAGAATGGCGTCGCGGAGCGCAAGAACAGGACTCTTGCTGAGATGGCTCGCACTATGCTTGACGAATACAAAATGCCTCATCGTTTCTGGATTGATGCAATTGATACTGCGTGCCACATCATCAACAGAGTATACCTTCACAAATTCTTCAAGAAGACTGCCTATGAACTCCTCACTGACAAGAAACCCAATGTGAGTTATTTCAAAGTCTTTGGTGCTAAATGCTGGATTAGAGATCCTCAGCACAACTCAAAATTTGCCCCGAAAGCACGTGAAGGTTTTATGCTTGGTTACGAAAAGGACTCACACACCTACAGAGTCTTCAACAACGTTCTTCACAAGGTTGTTGAAACTGTAGATGTGCGGTTCGATGAAACTAATTGTTCGCAAAGAGAGCACCTACCTTCTATGATAGATGAACCAACACCTAAGTAAACTATCAAGTTCAAGGCTACTGAGGATGTCATCCCTACTGAAGAATCTGCTGAAGAATTCATTCCAGAACGTGAAGAACGTCGAGCTAATGCACCTGAATAAAATGCTGAAGAAAATGGTGCAGAAGAAAATGTTGATCAAATTCCTCGACGTCAACCAACTCATCCTTGCGTTGCAAAAGAAGTGCAAGTTGAAAAGATCATCGATGACATTGAAGCACCAGGTCCTCTCACACGCTCAAAAGCTTCACATTTATCTAACTTTTGTGGGCACTATGCTTTTGTCTCTATCACAGATCCCACTAAGGTAGATGAAGCATTTCTGGAGCTTGAGTGGATTCAGGCCATGCAAGAAGAATTACATCAGTTCGAGCTCAACAACGTCTGGGAACTGGTCAAACGTCCAGATCCTCGCAAGCACAATATCATTGGCACAAAGTGGATCTACCGCAACAAGCAAGATGAAAATGGCCGTGTGGTGAGGAATAAGGCACGGCTTGTAGCTCAAGGCTACACACTGGTTGAAGGAATTGATTTTGATGAAACTTTTGCACCTGTTGCTAGACTTGAGGCTATTCACATATTACTTGCTTATGCTAACCATCATGATATCACTTTATATCAAATGGATGTGAAAAGTGCATTCCTCAATGGTAAGCTTGAGGAAGAAGTATATGTTGCTCAACCCCTGTGTTTGAAGATCCAAAGAATCTGACAAAGTCTTCAAACTCAATAAGGCCCTCTATGGCCTCAAGCAGGCCCCTCGGGCGTGGTATGATACTTTGAAGGAATTCCTCATGAAGAAAGGCTTCAAACCCGGTTCACTCGACCCTACTCTTTTCACTAAATCTTATGATGGTGAACTGTTTGTGTGCCAAATATATGTTGATGATATTATCTTTGGCTCTACTGACCAACGTTATAGTCATGGATTTGCCTATATGATGAGTGAAGAATATCAAATGTCTATGATGGGAGAGTTGAAATTCTTCTTAGGTCTTCAAATTCGTCAACAACACAATGGCATATTCATATCTCAAGAGAAATACCTCAAGGATGTACTGAGGAAATTCTGCATGCAAGATTGCAAAGGCGTCAAAATTCCTATGCCCAGAAATGGCCATCTGTGCACTGATGAAAATGGTATTGACTTCGATCATAAGGTATACTGCTCCATGACTGGTTCTTTATTGTATTTATGTGCATCTAGGCCAGATATAATGCTTAGTTTTTGTATGTGTGCCCGATTTCAAGCTACACCGAAGGAATCACACCATAAGGCTGTGAAGCATATTCTTCGATATCTAGCTCACACACCAACACTTGGATTATGGTACCCCAAGGGCTTGGCTTTTGATCTCATTGGATATTCTGACTCTGACTATGCTGGTGATCGTGTGGACTACAAGTCAACATCTGGTACATGTCATTTCCTCGGATAATCTTTGGTCTGTTGGTCCTCGAAGAAACAGAACTGCGTATCGCTATCTACTGCTGAAGCTGAGTACATTGCTGCTGGTTCTTGCTGTGCTCAATTGTTGTGGATGAAGCAAACTCTCAAGGACTACGGCGTCAGCGTGAAGAATGTGCCTCTCTTCTGTGACAATGAGAGTGCCATCAAGATTGCTCACAACCCACTTCAGCACTCGAAGACAAAGCACATTCAGATTCGTCATCATTTTCTTCGTGATCATGTGTTGAAGGGCGACATTTCTATTGAGCATGTGAAGACTGAAGAACAACTAGCCGATATCTTCACAAAGCCCTTGGATGAAAAGAGATTTAGCAAGTTGCGGTGTGAGCTAAATATCTTAGAATCTTTGAATATTCTTTGAAAAGGACACTCATCCTAACACTTATGCAAAATTGATGACTTAGATGTGCAACACATGAAGAAACGTTTTTCTTCAATCAATGAAGAATAACACTCTAACTGTGAAGAAATTAATGAAGAATTTGATTCTCAGAACCCTACGACAATTGTACGCGGTGTCTGAAATCATCATTCTTATACGGTGGGTCACGCCACCACAAAAGTTGAAAATCTTCAATTTGAGTTTTTCCTCAGTGTTGAAATTCACTTATTGCTAATTCTTCAAGTTGCCATTTCAGCTAAGTGAATGTGATCGGACCCTTCCCCCTCTATGCTATACTCAACCCAATCTATTCACAAATTCTTCATGTGCATTCTATTTGAAACTCGTTCAAAATCTTCACTGTGTCATTGTCAGCTGAAGAATTTGCGAAGGGAACGTTAAAACTTATCTTATCCAAATTTTTGGTTTTGCCGCTCAAATCGTTCCGCATCTCACGATATACTTATCTATTCACCCACGATCGCACACGATCTCCACTTCTAAGTACGTGGGTGACACATGTCAAGCGAATGAGAAGGGTCAGGGGCACGTTCGTCCAAATTCTTCGGGCGAACAGTTTTTCACCGTGGCTATAAATACCCCTCTTCCCTTCCTCACTTCCTTTACTCCGCTCGACCGCTCTTTCCAGCTCGAGCTTCTCAAACCCTAGCGTTGCCGCTACTTCATCGTTGCCAGTGAGGAAGAATTTCGCTGCCTCGACCTCGTCGCCGTCGTACTCGCGCCGGCCGGGGAAATCTTCACTCCGCCACTGTCGTAGCCGTCTTCCTCCGCCGAGTTAGGGCGTGGAAGATCTGCATTGACGAACTTCACATCTCTACCTCACAGTTCGTCGTGTTCTTCGTCCAGGGTAATTAAAAGTTACTTTTACTGCCCTCTTTGATTCAAATGATTCCCACAAAATCTTCAAAGGTGTTTTTCTTCAAATCATCACATACTAAAACACCTCACATGTCATCTGTTCTTGATTCGTTTCTCTAAGCAATAATTTTTCTTCAAGATTCCTCAATTGTGTGGATCTTCAATCTATACAACTCTGGAATCTAAGACTAAGAACGCTTAGTGAAATTCTTCAAGACCCGTCTGGTCAAATTCCTCAAACTTGTTCTTTTTACAAAACCATCTAAGAACGCATATGACCTCTCCAAATTCCTCGCAACTATACTCTGTTCACGGGTACTCATGTCCGCTGCTGAATCACTAGGTTCTCATCATCTTAACTCATTTGCAGTGTCCCTCGAAGAATAGTTGCATACTTCTTCAGAGAATTCAATTGTTCAAATTCCTCATCTGAAGAAAATGGCTGACGGTAAGAAGCCGCAGAAAGGAGGGAAGAAGCCTGAGGTCAACACAGCGTTTGAAATCCCTGAGGAAGATAAAAATCAGCGCAAGGTGCGCATTCAGAAGATAGAGAGGAGATGGGCAAGAGAGTGGAGGGAGTACAGATATGTTACTCCAAAATACATGAAGAAATTCGTTGTTACCCCTCCATGCTCAAGACCTCCATTGGCACCTGGCCAAATAGCTGATCCCACCAGCCTTAAGCGTGGTGAGGACTATCCTGAAGAATGGGCCAAGCGCCAGGCCAAGTTGGCCAAACAGGCAAAAGAAGCAGTGAGGAAATTCAATGAAGACTCTGCTGCTGATGCCTCTGCTGAGGCCTCTTCTGTCAAGCCAAAGAAGGCCATGTCAAAGAAGCCTGCTCACAAGTCAGGTGCTTCTTCTTCAATGCCCTCACGGCCAAAATCCTCAAAGCCCTCACGGCCAATTCCTCACGTTGCTCCTGCTCCTCCAAAGTCCTCAACTCCTCCGCCAAAGTCTTCGGCTGCTCCGTCAAAATCCTCAGCACATGTTCTTCTTGCCACGTGCCAAAGGACCGCAGGCATATCTATTGCCTCAGGAGCCTCTGCTAGTTCCTCTGCTGCTCCAAGTTCCTCAACTTGCCCCTCTCTGCTGAAGAAGAAGTCCACTGCTGGACGAGGTCCTTGACCAAGTCCTCACAAGAAGCAGGTGGCCTTCCAAGTACCCTCTGATGATGATGAGGCTGATGATGAAGAACTTGCCGAAATCATCAGAGACAGACAAGCCAAGTCCGCTAGTGCCAAAGGAAGCAATGTGCCACTGCTTTTGGATCTGAAGTTGATCCTTGACTATATTGATCTCTGGCACAAGGACCCAAACACTCCTATGCCTGATTTCAAGCTGACTCCTGGAAAAAATCATGTTCTGACCGCCTTCATCCAAGAAGAAAAATGGAAATACAAGAAGGCCGGGCAGATCAAGAAAGCGCAGTACAGGAAGGAGAAAATCCTGAAGAAAAACGTTATCTCTATGACAACTGAAGAACTAGTGAAGATCCAGGCTGAAATCAAAGACCTCAGTGATGAATTCAACGCTTACTATGTTGATTGGCAAGGAGCCAAGGTCAGGTTTGTTAAACTGACTGAGAAGTTCGCCTCCAATGTTGCAGCCCCATCGTGACAAGAAATTCCTCAGGCTGCAACATCTGCTCAGCAAACTAAAGAACATGCCAGCACCGCTGATGACAATCAGGCTGCTGAAGAAAATGTGAGTTCCAGGGATGATGACTGCATTCCAGCCGCTGATGAAATTGCCAGGGCGTCCACTAGTGGTGCGCCTGAAGAAAATGAAGAGGCCAGGACAACTGCATCAGTTGTGCCTGAAGAAAATCAACCACAATCCTCTGCTCTTCCTGCGCCTACACCAACTCCAATCCTTCTATCTGTATTAGATGTGAAGAAGACTAAGGTTGCAGAGCGTGCAGCTATGAAGAAAAGGAAAGCATCAGCTCCATTAGATTCTTCAAGTACGAAGAAGATGAAGCCTTTGACCAGCTCATATGCAAACCCTATTGATGCGGTTCCTCTCTCAACCATGCCATCAAAGGACCTTGTTCCTTATGATGAAGAATATGTGATTCCTAGTGAATCCGATGAAGAAAATCCTTCCGCTGCTTCGTCAGAGCAGTTGGATGAAGAAATTGAAGTGGATGCAATCCCTTCCACTCATGTTGTTTCCTCGCCTATGCCTCCGTTTATTGCTGAAGAGGCCGACATTGAAGAAATGGAAGATGAAGGCGTGGACATTGGGAGTACTACACCTTTGATGAATGATGTCTTTTGGGAAAGTCAGCATCCCAACTCCCCACTCTTCACCCCATTACAACAAATTCCTCAGTCCCTCGCACAAACTGTTCCATTGGGCCCTGAAGAAACTCACCCCACTTCGTCTGTACATGAAGAAATTCCAGCCACTAGTGCTGAAGAAACTGCTGCTGCTGAACATCTAAAGACGCAGACTGCCACTGAAGAGGAACCAGAAATTCCTCAGCCTGAAGAACCTAAGATTGCGATTCCTGAGGTTGTGATGCAACTCCCTGACACTCCTCTGGCCAAGCCAAAGGATCCATTCTCCAGGAAGCAAAAATTGCTGATGATTTCTTCGGCGAGCATGTATTCTTCACTAACTACAACCCCTATGACTCTACTTGCATTAGGAAGAGGCATTTCTGGACTGCCAGCCAGGCAAATTTCTATTCCTCAGTGCTGTTCAACAAATACAAAGTCTTCGATCATGCACACATTCCTCACGTGGATATGGAATCTCTACCGTGCTTCGTGCCAGTCCTCAGTGTTCTTCACGACGCTGGACTGTTAAATTTCTGGACTGATAGCTGTGATTGGAATGAAGAACTCATTCTTCAATTTTATGCGACGCTGCACATCACCGGAGATTCTGAAGATGTGAATTCATGGGTGCTGGACTGGATGTCTGAAAACACTCATTACAAAGCACCAGCTACTGAATTGCTTCGTGCTTTACCTCTCAGACCTCCCCTTGAAGCTGCTCGTTACGTCTACAATGAACCTGAGCTTACAGATCATTACATGCAAGTATTGATGAAACCATTGAAGCCAGGTCAGGCCCCAAGAAGCAAATTCCTCGTGAAGGAATTACTATATGTGCCTCAGACTGTCTATCGCATTCTGACGAAGACATTGAGTCCAATCAAGGGCCACGACTCGAATGAAGAAGAAGTCGTTGGCATCATGAAGAATCTGCTTTTCAATATCATTCATGGCGTTCCTGTCAACTTCCATGATTTCTTCATGAGGACTCTGGCCAATGTCGCTATGTCACCGTTTGAGCTGAAGCCTTATGCACCTTGGATTATGAGATTCTTCAGAACAAGGTCTTCACTCAACTATAAAGCTGATACACTGAACCATTGCAGCTACCTGCCCCCGATTGAAGTCCTCAAACGAACATTTTCCTCAGCTGACGACAAGGGCAAGGCCGCTGCTGTTATTGATGAAGGCATTCGTCCATTGGATGGTCAATTTCGCAAGGCTGCATCCTACTCCACCAATGATGACTCTGCCACTCATGACTCTGCCGCCAACACAACCAAGCAAAATCCTCAAGGCACAACACCCAGGGTGATGACTGATCGTGAGCTTCTCCTCAGTCTTCATCAGAAGGTTGATCGCAATCATAAATGGGTCAAGCATCAGTTTGGTTCAATTCTTCACAACATGATGACTACCCACAATGCAGTGAAGAAAAACCACTACTACCTCCATGAAACCTTCAACCGTACCTGGGCTGTTCTGTCTCATGTCTATAGCGCAGACGATCTGAAGAAAATGGGTCTCAAGGAAGACTTTGACTGGTCTACACCTCCACCGAAGAAATACAAGAAGGTCAAGGTTCCTTCCTTGGTGGCCAACTCCTATTCTTCATCGCGCGACACTGACGAGCATGAAGACTTGGACGACACTGCGGCAGGCCCAACATCAACAAACAACCCCAACAACGTTGGCGCTCCTTCATCAACTTGATATTCTTCAGGGGCGTTAGTCCTCATTTTCGATCCTTTTGGTCATTCGATGACAAAGGGGGAGAAATTTGAGTTAATCTTCAAGCGGGTCTATCTTATATGGGCGTTTTTGCTAAGTTACAACTCTCGTTCTTCTGATGACTTTGCTGGATCGAGTTGTAAACTTAAACTCTATGGTGACCTGCTACTTTTGCTATAGTTTTTCTGCATGCTTATTCCTCATTAATGTTTATGCACGCATGCTGAATTACATCAGTCACCATATTTCATCATGCATTTCAAATTCTTCATATTATATGTCAAATGCATGTATGAATTACAAGATATAGGGGGAGATCTCCATGATTCTACTCTTCAAGTGTGCATTGCTTCAAAAGCAAATTCCTCACTATGCACATCTTCAGGGGGAGTTCTTCTATATCTTGCAATCAAATTCCTCAATATCAGTATTTACACTTCATATGTTTATCCCCGTTGAAAACTTAACATATATTGTCATCAATCACCAAAAAGGGAGAGATTGTAAGTGCATCTAGTGCCCCTTACTGATTTTGGTGTATTGAAGACTTATAGGTTAAGGGACTAATGCGTTTGTGAGTGTACACAGGTCTATAAGTCTATGAGGAGTTTGATATTTACAGAGAAAGTCGACCCCTAAAAATGAAGTTCTTCGACTAAAGACTTTGGATTTCTGAAGACTTTATGAAGACTTTGAAAGTGAAGAAATTGGTGTGACCTTGAAGACTTGGTATTCATTCGAGGAACATGAAGCGTGAAGACTTTTGTTTTCGTAGTTTCATTTTCTCTTTCTTGAGTCATAGGAAACACCGTACTGTTAAAGGGGGTCGAGGAAATACTAAGGAAAAATTTCCATGTGATGCTCAACTCAAAATCCTACACCTACCAATCCCTTCGAGTGAAGCCATTGGAAATCTCATACAGTTCAGTCATATTCTTGATGTGAGACGAAGTTCTTCCGGTCTCTGAGGAATTTGTTCGACCGAGGAGTTAAAATTCGCCAGGTCGGATTGCCTACACATGAGGAACATGATAGCCACGAGGAATTTGATACTCAAATTTCCATTTATTCTTGTGCTACGCATCACCTGTCCCAAAATATCTACCCACCTAACGGTCATATTATTGAAGGCGTTTATGTCTTATCATGTCGCTGCTCCCTAGGCTATAAATAGCCGCCCCTACAACCACTAGTTGGTTGGCTGCTCCGAGAGAAACCGACACTTGTCATTTGAGAGCATCCCATCCTCCGAGGACTTTGGCGAAAATCATCAAGTGAGAAAACACAAACCCAAACACCTACAAACCCAAAGTGATTGAGCATCATCAAGAGATTGATCTGCATGGATCCGGCGCTTGTTACCTTTGAAGACTGTGCTTCTTCCAGACGGTTAGGCGTCATGGTCTAGAAACATCCAAGAGGAATTGTGGATCGCCGAGTGACCGAGTTTGTGAAGGTTCGAAGTCACC
This sequence comes from Aegilops longissima, assembly GCA_021605205.1. Lineage (NCBI taxonomy): Eukaryota > Viridiplantae > Streptophyta > Magnoliopsida > Poales > Poaceae > Aegilops > Aegilops longissima. The sequence continues at coordinate 543,303,326 of CM038682.1, forward strand.
AAGACTTACCACGAGTGATTGGGCAAGGTCATGTGACCTTAGCTCAAGGAGAATATGGTGAGGACTGTGTGTCCTCGGGTTTAAATACCTAACCGCTCCAACCAGATGTACAACTGAGACAACAGTTGGAACTGGTCTACCAAATCATTATCTTCACCAAGCCTGTCTTCACCAAGCCTACTGGTTCTATTTCCTCAACTCTTTCATTTCCTCATTACTGTGTTGTGAGCTTGTTCATATCTGTGTTTGAAGACTTTGACTGATGTGACGCCCTCGATTCAATCGTACACTAATCATGCACGCAAATGTGTACGATCAAGATCAAGGACTCACGGGAAGATATCACAACACAACTCTACAATAAAATAAGTCATACAAGCATCATAATACAAGCCAGTGGCCTCGAGGGCTCGAATACAAGTGCTCGATCATAGACGAGTCAGCGGAAGCAACAATATCTGAGGACAGACATAAGTTAAACAAGGTGCCATAAGATGGCTAGCACGAATGGGATCTGAGATCGAAGAGGAGCAGGCCTCCTGCAGGATCCTCCTAGGTCACTCCCCGTCGTCGTCGGCCGGCTGCACGTAGTAGTATGCACCTCCGGAGTAGTAGTCGTCATAGGCGGTGGCGTCGACTCCACAGGCTCCATCGTCTGGTTGCAGCAATCGAGTAGAGGTAGGGAAAAAGGGGAACAAGGCAACCGTGAGTACTCATCCAAAGTACTGCAAGCAAGGAGCTACACTACATATGCATGGATATATGTGTAAAGGCCATATCGATGGACTGAATCGCAGAATGCCGTAATAAGAGGGGATAGCTAGTCTTAACGAAGACTACGCTTCGGACACCGGTCTTGCAATGCATGAGAAGAGGACAACGGAAGTCCTCCAAGTAACATCATATAGCAATAATTCCTACCGGCAATCCCTGCTCATAACCACGAGCGAGAGCGACCACGGTTATATCGGCACTTGGAAGGGTGTGTTTTATCAAGTATCCGGTTCTAGTTGTCATAAGCTCAAGGTACAACTCCAAGTCGTCCTGTTACATCAAGATCACGGCTATCCGAATAGATTAACTTCCCTGCGGGGTGCACCATCTTACCTAGCACGCTTGATCCCATTTGGCGGACACACTTTCTGGGTCATGCCCGCCGCGGAAGATCAACACGTCGCAGCCCCACCTAGGCTGTGAGAGAGGCCAACACGCGGTCTAAACCTAAGCGCGCAGGGTGCAGGCCCATCGCCATGAGCACACACTGCGTTCGCTCTGTGACGGAAGCGCACCTAGCCCATCAGGCGTTCGGTCCAATCCGGCCGCGCCGCCCGTCGTGACGTCTGAAGTGCCGGTGATACCACGGCGGGATACCCATAACTACTCCCGCGTAGATGGTTAGTGCGTATAAGCTCGTAGCCAACCCAGATCAAATACCAAGACCTCGTTAAGCGTGTTAAGTATCCGCGAACGCCGAACAGGCCAGGCCCACCTCTCTCCTAGGCGGTCTCAACCTGCCCTGTCGCTCCGCCTCAATGATCCACTCGCGGGTGCTCCATCAGCCGACCCGACTTTAGTCTCACATGTATCATGTATAAATAATAGTATATACCCGTGATCATCTCCCGAGTGATCACGGCCCGATAGTATAGCACGACAGACGGACAAGAAAGTAGGGCCACAGATGAAAGTACTAGCATCCTATACTAAGCATATAGGATGTCGGGTAAAATAACAACGAAGTTACAAGGACGAGGCTATGCGGCGATAGGAGTATCCAAAACAAGAACATGCTATACTACTCTAATGCAAGCGGTGTAGATAAGAGTAGGCGATATCTGGTGATCAAGGGGGGGCTTGCCTGGTTGCTCGCAAGAGAGAGGGGTCGTCAACACCGTAGTCGAACTGGCCAGCTGCAGCGTCGGTCTCGTAGTCTACCGGAGAGAAGAGGGGGAAGAAACAATGAATACAAAGTAAACAGATGCATATCGATGCATGACATGCCAAGAAGTGATGCTAGACGTGCCCTAACGTGGTATGAGGGGGTACTGGTTAGGGGGGGAAAACATCCGGGAAGTTTTCCCGGTTCCGGACGTCTGTCAGACAGTTGAACCGGAGAGGAAAGTTTCATGTTCAGCATGCTAGGAGCATGTGACAGATGAACGGACCACGTATTCGGATTCGTTGGATTTTTACGAGCAACTTTCATATAGAAAACATTTTCATCCAGATTACGGTTTAAAAGATATGATTTTCTAAAGATTTAAATCATTTTCCGATTTTAATTATATATTTAATTCCAACCTTATCCAAAACAGTGTGTGTTGGCGTAGGCATGACATCGAGTGATGTCAGCAGGTCAACTGGTCGGTTGACCAGTCAAAATGACATGGGGACCCACATGTCATAGAGCAATGGGTTAAGCAGAGTTTAAACTAACCTAAAATTAGTTAGGACATCTCTGGGCCCACATCGGTGTCTAATTAGGTTTTAGTTAATTAAATTAATTAATTAGCAGTTTATCTATTTATTTTTATTCGTTTATGACATGGGGCCCGCATGTCGCTGGCAATAATCGCCACGTTAGCGATTATTTGGGTCAACCCAGCCAACTAGGACCCGCAGGCCCACCGGCGATGGCTCGGGTGGCCCGAACCAACCACGTGGCGGCGGCGGCGTTTGGCAGCCGGCGGCGTCGAAACGCCAGCGGGGCAACCGGGCCTCGTCGGGATTCGCTACTGGCGCCGTTCGGCGCGCAGCAACCTAATCGAGCGGCCACTCGATGCGCGTCGAGTGGGGGTGGTGGTATGGCGGACTTGGCGGAATCGGCACCGGCGGCAGCGAGGCGGCGGCGTCGTTCGGGACATCATCGGGATCGCGCTAGGAAGCACCAAACCGCGCGCAACAACTTGCGTTCGAACCGCAGAGGCATTCCGCGTCGTTTGGCGGTGGCGCTGGACCAAATGGTTGCCGGAAACACGGCCGGCGACGAGCTTTGGCGGCAGCGCGCTCGGGACGTCGATGGCAGAGGCTGCTACGTTGGTGGATCCGTGCGGGGGAGCGAGGGGAGAGACGCGGTGGCTCACCGGGAGCCGTAGGGAAGTGGCAGCGTGCTCGGGGACGGCGCGAGGTAGCCGGAATCGAAGACGATGGCGGCGGTGCCCGAGGAAGAAGATGAAGACGGGACGGAGATGTAGTGGCTCCCGTCCCCACTGGCTTGCTGTAGAGGACGTAGTTGACGACGGCGGTGCTCGGGAGCGCGTTGGAGAGGCGCGGTGTGGCCGGTGGCAGCGGCTATGGCGCAACCATGGCGGCAGCGGCCTTCGGGCGAAGCGAGCGAGGAGGTCGCAGACGGGGAGAGGAAAAGAGAGGCGGCTAGGGTTCGAGTGCGGGGGGCGCCTTGTTGGTCGGCGGGCGCGGCGGATGGCCGGCACGTGGCCATCGCGGCCACGGGCGGCTGCCCGGCGTCCACCTCCCCTCTGTGAACAGAGGAGGAAGGAGAGGGGCGAGCTGGGCTGGGCCGGGGGGGAGGGAATGGGCCAGGGGCGAGGGGCCAGGTGTGGAGGGAGCTGGCTGGGCCAGGGGTTTTCCCTCCCCCCTCTTTTTTTGTCTTTCTTTTTCTTTTATTATTTTTCTTTTCTGTTTTTAGTTTATTTAAAATGCCAAAGCATTTTACCAAAATTAGTGCACCCCACCATAATTAGGTTAGCTATTTTAGACAACCCCGAACATTTTTAGTCTTTGTTTTGAAACCCTTTTTCTTTGCTTTTGTTTTGATTTTCGTTTTAGAGCGGGTTGAATCAAAGAGAGGTTTGGCACGATAACGAGGTGATCACTGTTGCATAACCATCCGGCGTTACAAATCTCCTCCACTACAAGAAATCTCGTCCGAGATTTAGGAGGTAGAAGGAAAGAGTGCGGGATATTCATCTCAGTAGGCGATCCTCGCGTTCCCGGTGGCTTCATCTTGAGTGATTCGACCCTTTGGACTTTGAGAACTTGATCGCCTTCGGCGTGTGCGGCGTTCAGCTTGGTCGAGAATACGGACGGATGCTCTTTATAGGAGAGGTCTGTTGCAATTCGAGCACTTCATGGTCCATTTGCTCGGATTGGGTCCTTGAAGCAGCGTCGGAGTTGGGACTCGTGGAACACATCGTGAACACGAGAAAGGTTCAGCGGAAGCTCCAGTTGATAAGCCACTTTTCCGCCTTTCGAGAATAGTGAAAGGGCCAATATAGCGAGGAGCTAGTTTGCCCTTGATCCGGCGGTGAGCACCCTTCATTGGTGTAGCGAAGATAGGCCTTTTCGCCAAGTTGATAGACCATGTCTTTGTGATGACGGTCATAATTACTCTTTTGACGCGATCGAGCGGTCTTGAGATTCTCGCAAATAATGCGGACTTGTTCTTGACATGTTGGATAATATCCGGACGAAGAGTGGGCGTTCCCGATTTCGACCAGTTCGGAGGGTTGGCACTTTCGTCCATATAACACTTCAAGGGGCCATCTTGAGACTAGCTTGATAGCTATTATTATAAGAGAACTCAGCATACGGGAGAGATTCCTCCCATTTCTTGCGAATGAGGCGACACAAGCTCGAAGCATGTCTTGAGAATTTGGTTGACACGTTCAACTTGCCCTTGAGATCATGGATGAAACGCAGATCTTGAAAGATAAATGAGTCCCCATAGCTTCTTGAAAACTTGCCCGAATCTTGAAGTGAATAAGCTGCCACGGTCCGAACCGATAACCGGTGGAATACCGTGAAGTGAAACAATTCTGGACATATAGGCGTTGCAAGCTGGCTAGCGATGATCATTTCTTTGACCGCCGAAAATGTGCAACTTTAGAAAGCGGTCAATGGCGACAAGAATAGCATCATTACCTTTCTGCGATTTGGGAAATCCGGTGGCGAAGTCCATTTCAACATGGTCCCATTTCCATTCGGGAATAGAGATAGGTTGCGAGTTCAAAGAGGCCTTTGATGCTCTGCTTTGATCTGACGGCAAGCGTCACACTCGAAACATAGCGAGCAATGTCACGCTTCATATTAGACCACGTAATCTCGGCGAATGTCTTGATACATCTTTGTACTTGCCGGGATGGATACATAGAGGCGTATCATGAGCTTCTTGCATAACCTTCGAGTCATATTCAGATTTTCCTTCTTACGGCACCACTAGGCGGCCTTTGAAGTACAAGGCGCCATCATCGGCAATAGTGAAGGATGAGGATTTCCTTTCTTGATGTCTTGTTTAAGCTTATAGACCTCGAGTCAAATCCTGCATTGTCTTTATGGTGCCCACGAGATCGGGTTCAACAGCCAGGTAAAGAGGAACCACGGGGAACAACACGGAGATTCATCTTGCGGAACTCCGGAGGAGGGGAGCGAAGTGCACCGGAGGAACAATATGGAGGTTCAGCTTTCTGAATTCTTCAACAAGTGAGGCTGAACTTTGTGAACTCAAGGTGGTTGCAGAAGATTTGCGGCTCAAGGCATCAGCCATTACATTAGCCTTGCTCGGCGTATAGGAAATACCCAAATCAAAGTGCAGCAGTCTCCATCCATCTCTGGTGACGGAGGATCAGGTCTGGCTGAGTAAACAGATACTTCAGACTTTGGTGGTCGGTGAAGATCTCGCAACGATTACCGAGAAGGTAATGTCGCCACTGCTTTAGTGCATGAATGACGGCAGCAAGTTCGAGGTCATGAACTGGGTAGTTCTCCTCGTGAGGGCGCAACTGTCGAGAGGCATAGGCAACTACTTTGCGCTCTTGCATTAGGACACCGCCTAAACCTTGACGAGAAGCGTCGCGATAAATGACGAAGTCCTTCTTAGTATCGGGAGGAGCTAGCATTGGGCGAGGCGTCAACTTGTCTTTGAGTGCTGGAAACTTTCCCGACACTTATCATCCATTGGAATTTGGCGCCTTATACAGCAGGTTAGTCGAGGTCCGGCAATCTTGGAGAAGTTCTCGGCGAATCGGCGGCAATAGTGGCGAGACCGAGAAAACTTCGACTTATGCGTTCTTGGAGGAGTCAATCGAGAATGGCTGAACTCTCTCGGGGTTGACGGCAATACCATCCTTAGAAATGACATGCCCAAGATAGGTTACTTGGGAAGCCGAATTCACATTTGGAGAACTTGGCATAGAGTTGATGCTCTCGTAGCTTTTCCAAACAAGACGAAGATGTTCAGCATGTTCTTCTTCATTCTTGGAGAAGATCAGGATATCATCCAGATAAACCACCACGAACTTGTCGAGATAATCCATGAATATATAGTTCATCAGGCGGGAGAAGGTGGCTGGAGCATTGGTTAAGCCGAAAGACATGACGGTGTACTCGTAAGAACCATAACGAGTCACGAATGCGGTCTTGGGGATATCCTCCTCACGAACACGGATCTGGTGGTAACCCAACCTCAAGTCGAGTTTGAGAACACCGACGAACCAGCCGAGTTGATCATAAAGATCATTGATCCGAGGAAGAGGATACTTATTCGAATGGTAGCTTGATTTATGGGACGGTAGTCTTGGACCAATCGGTTTGTCCCATCCTTCTTCTTGACAAAGAGAGAAGGTGCTCCCCAAGGAGAGCAGCTTGGGCGAATGAAGCCACTTTGAAGAGATTTGTCGATTTCCTCCTTTAGCTCAAGGAGTTCATCGGCGGCATCTTGTAGGGTCGCCAGGCTATAGGAGTGGTGCACGGTTTCAAGTCGATGGCGAATTCGACAGCTCTAGCGAGGAATCCCGGAAGTTCTTGAGAAAGACGTCTTGGAAATGCAAAGCAGCAGAATGTTTTCAATTCCCTCGAGGGTGCGGCGTTCAATGCATTCAATGCATAGAGCCTTGCCTCGGCATCTTGAACCACACGAGCATTGTAGCTTACTATTTCATCGAAGGGTGTAGCAGATGGGCGGTCTTAGTGGCGCAAGCGATTGGCGCCAGTATCGCTTTCAACCAATCCATCCCCAAAATGAGGTCGATGTTAGGCGTCTTCAAGATAATGGGGAGGCATAGAATTCCAGCCCTTGATTTCCACGGGGCGTCGGCGCCAACCATGGAGGTTTGACATTGTCCCAATGGGGTTTTACCACTACCGAAGAGTTCATCTCTTCACACTTAACGTCGTGCTTGTATGCAAAGTCTTGAGACATGAATGAATCGATGCTCTGAATCGAATAAAACAGATCACGGTACTGAATTTACGAGTGTACCCATCACGATGGCAGGCTGGTCTTGAGCTTCGTTCGGATCAACGTGGTTGGCCTGAACTTCGACCATAAGGCTTGGCGGTGTTGATGCGGGGCTGGGTGTTTCCACGGTCGATCATTTGGAAGGGCGGTGATTCTGGTTCTGGTTGCATTCTCTAGCACGGTGCCTGGTTGTCCACACACAAGCACAAGCCATTATTGGGGGTGGGAGCAGGGCTTGGGGTGGTGGAGCTGGAAGCTTTGGCTGCTTAGTTGTAGGCGGATGAGGTGCAACATAGTTACGCCTTGGAGCAGGTGCATTCGGCTGGTACATCTTGTTGGGAATCCATATCTTGCGCTTCTGCGAGGACGGGCCCAAGATGAGCCCGTGTCACTTTTTGCGCTGTTAGAGCTCTGGTATTCCTGCAGACCAGTTTCGACATTGATAGCTTTGTTCACCAAGGTGGCGAAATCAGCAAAGTCGTGCACTAGAAGTGCGAGCTTGATGTCGACTTGAAGACCGTCACGGAACTTCTCTTGTCTGCGTGCATCGGTTGCAATATCCTCTTGACATAGCGAGACAAGTCCAAGAACTCTCGCCGATAGGCTTCAACAGTCTTGTTGCCTTGGGTGAGGTTATGAACTCACGCTTCTTCGGTCCATGACCCCTTGAGGATGAAGCGGGCACGGAAGGCAGCCTGGAATTCTGGCGGTGATGAGTGTTCCAAGCTGGCGAAATCGCGGTGGCTGTCCCACCATTGAGCTGCGGGTCCCTTCAGGAAGAAGGAAGCAAAGGTGACATAGCTGGCAGGGGCTACATCGGCAGACTCCATCTTATAGGTGATGTCACGGAGCCGATCATCGACATCCGATGGCTGGGTTGAGCTGCAGTACACGCTGGGGTTCAGCGTATGAAATCCTGCGAGTTGTTCCGTTTGGGTGCTGGTTCATATTGGGGCGAGGCTGAGCCATCATGTTCTCCATGAACTGGTGATTCATCTCGAGCTGTTGGATCATACCAGCCATGTACGCAGGCGGTGGTGGGAAGTTGGCACCACGACCACGACCTGCTGGCCTAACCATCCTGCTATTATATAACAGGGGTAGTTCAGCATTTGAGAAATTAAGCAAGAGACAGGAATCATTCAAGATGAAACATGCATAATGAAAGCAGCATGATGGGAACTACATAGTAGTTGGCATATCTTACAAAAGGAATCATGCATAGAGTTCGATACATAGAGTCCAGTACATAGACTACTACATCATAGGCGGCACGCAGGCTCGCGACGAATACATCAAACACTAACAAGCAAGTCTACATCAGTCCCACGCGGTACTGCGGAGGTAGCTGTAGCCTGAAAGCTGATAGTGCGGCAGCGGATAGTCCTCCACGTCAGTGACCTGGGGGCCGCGGATACTCACAGTGCTGAATCCGGCGTCCGGTGGCGAGAAAAGGGCCAAGTCGCGGAGAGTAGCCTCCCACGTCGGCCAACCGACACCTGGGGCATCACGGTCCTGGCTGGGTAGATCGCGAGAACGCGACAGCTCTCGGATCGGACAAAGGGTGCATCAGCGTCGAGCACGGTAGAGGTGCTGACGGGTGATGTACAACTCGTGGCGAAGAGCTCGGTTAGCTCGATCCAGCCCATCAGCATGCAGAACAAAGTTCTGATGGTGGAAGGGCTCTCTGGTGACAGTGGTGTAGGCAGCAGTGTAGTAACCCTCCTCACCAACATCGACGCGATAGCAATGTGCTCAAGGGGAGGTGTCCAACTCTCGATACTCGCACGAAGGCGTGTCGAGCAGCATAAGCAGCATCGTGGACTGCCATATCGATAGTCACTCCAACACCATGTGCGGTGTGCAGCACGAGAGTGGACTCGTACTCCGAGAGTAGAGGTGGGCGATGGCGCGCATACTGCTCCTGGTTATAGTCCCGGTACTCCTCATAGGCGGTGTACTCGGGGTGCCAGCGATAACCCGATAGGTCATCATCTCGGCTAGCACCGCAGTGATCCCGAGGCACCAATGGCCGTCGTGTGGCGCACGACCTGCCTCGTGGGTTCCATCTGAAAACAAAGACGTTTCAAAGGAGTCAAATGACAGTGTGGAAATTGCTCAAATACAATTCCAAAACAACTAAGGCTATATCCAACTTTGGGGTGAATTGCGATCACGGGATCCTAGTGATAGTTAGTAAAATCGTTTAACCCGAGTAGAAGAGAGTTCGAGCCCCGAGTAAAGGTCGAGGAGTAAAAGATCCTAGTACCACCCGATGGCGGCGTGGGCCCGTAAGGCACACATCCAAGTTAGTAAAAGTTTTGCAATGTCTAGACTCGACTTGGCCAAGGAGTGTGGAAGGGGATTCCTACAGCAATGGCTCGATACCAACTTGTGGCGCCCTCGATTCAATCGTACACTAATCATGCACGCAAATGTATGCGATCAAGATCAAGGACTCACGGAAGATATCACAACACAACTCTACAATAAAATAAGTCATACAAGCATCATAATACAAGCCCGTGGCCTCGAGGGCTCGAATACAAGTGCTCGATTATAGGCGAGTCAGTGAAGCAACAATATCGAGGACAGACATAAGTTAAACAAGGTGCCATAAGATGGCTAGCACGAACTGGGATCTGGATCGAAGAGGAGCAGGCCTCCCGCCTCGGGATCCTCCTAGGTCACTCTGGTCGTCGTCGGCCGGGCTGCACGTAGTAGTATGCACCTCCGGAGTAGTAGCCGTCATAGGCGGTGGCGTCGACTCACAGGCTCCATCGTCTGTTGCAGCAATCGAGTAGAGGTAGGGAAAAAGGGGAACAAGGCAACCGTGAGTACTCATCCAAAGTACTACAAGCAAGGAGCTACACTACATATGCATGGATATATGTGTAAAGGGCCATATTAGTGGACTGAACTGCAGAATGCCAGAATAAGAGGGGGATAGCTAGTCTTAACGAAGACTACGCTTCTGGACACCGGTCTTGCAATGCATGACAGAAGAGGACAACGGAAGTCCTCCAAGTAACATCATATAGCAATAATTCCTACCCGCAATCCCTCGCTCATAACCACGAGCGAGAGCGACCACCGGTTGTATCGGCACTTGGAAGGGTGTGTTTTATCAAGTATCCGGTTCTAGTTGTCATAAGCTCAAGGTACAACTCCAAGTCGTCCTGTTACCAAAGATCACGGCTATCCGAATAGATTAACTTCCTGCGGGGTGCACCATCTTACCCAAAGACGCTTGATCCCATTTGGCGGACACACTTTCTGGGTCATGCCCGCCGCGGAAGATCAACACGTCGCAGCCCCACCTAGGCACAACAGAGAGGCCAACACGCGGTCTAAACCTAAGCGCCGCAGGGTGCAGGCCCATCACCACGAGCACACACCTGCGTTATGTCTGTGGCCGAAGCAGACCTAGCCCATCGAGCGTTCCAGTCCAATCCGGCGCGCCGCTCTGTCACGACGTCTGAAGTACTTGGTGATACCACGGCGCGGGATACCCATAACTACTCCCGTAGATGGTTAGTGCGTATAAGCTCGTAGCCAACCCAGATCAAATACCAAGACCTCGTTAAGCGTGTTAAGTATCCGCGAGCGCCGAACATGGCCAGGCCCACCTCTCTCCTAAGCGGTCTCAACCTGCCTGTCGCTCGCCTCAATGATCCACTCATGGGTGCTCCATCACCGACCGACTTTAGTCTCACATGTATCATGTATAAATAATAGTATATACCGTGATCATCTCCCGAGTGATCACGGCCCGATAGTATAGCACGCAGACGGACAAGAAAGTAGGGCCACAGATGAAAGTACTAGCATCCTATACTAAGCATATAGGATTGCGGTAAGGTAACATCGAAGTTACAAGGACAGGCTATGCGGCGGTATAGGAGTATCCGAAACAGTAACATGCTATACTACTCTAATGCAAGCGGTGTAGATAAGAGTAGGCGATATCTGGTGATCAAGGGGGGGCTTGCCTAGTTGCTCGGCAAGAGAGAGGGTCGCAACACCGTAGTCGAACCGCCACCGCAGTCGGTCTCGTAGTCTACCGGAGAGAAGAGGGGAAGAAACAATGAATACAAAGTAAACAGATGCATATCGATGCATGACATGCCAAGAAGTGATGCTAGGCGTGCCCTAACGTGGTATGAGGGTCTTGGTTAGGGGGAAAACATCCGGAAGTTTTCCGGTTCGACGTCTGTCGACAGTTGAACGGAGAGGAAAGTTTCATGTTCAGCATGCTAGGAGCATGTGACAGATGAACGGACCACGTATTCGGATTCGTTGGATTTTTCTCGAGCAACTTTCATATAGAAAACATTTTCATCGGAGATTCACGGTTTAAAAGATATGATTTTCTAAAGATTTAAATCATTTTCGATTTTAATTATATATTTAATTCAACCTTATCCAAAACAGTGTGTCTTGGCGTAGGCATGACATCAGAGTGATGTCAGCAGGTCAACTGGTCGGTTGACCAGTCAAAACTGACATGGGGGACCCACCTGTCATAGACAGTGGGTTAAACAGAGTTTAAACTAACCTAAAATTAGTTAGGACATCTACTGGGCCCACCTGTCAGTGTCTAATTAGGTTTTAGTTAATTAAATTAATTAATTAGCAGTTTATCTATTTATTTTTATTCGTTTATGACATGGGGCCCGCATGTCAGTGGCAATAACTGCCACGTTAGCAGTTGACTAGGTCAACCCAGCCAACTAGGACCCGCAGGGCCCACTGGCAGTGGCTCTGGGGTGGCCCCAGGCCAACCACGTAGGCGGCGGCCGGCGTTTGGCCGCCGGCGACGTCAGAACGCGGCGGGGGCAACCGGGCCTCGTCGGGATTTCGCTACACGGCGCCGTTCGGCGCGCAGCAACCTAATCGAGCGGCCACTCGATGCGCGTCGAGTGGGGTGGTGGTATGGCCGGACTTGGCCGGAATCGGCACCGGCGACGAGCAGAGGCGGCGGCGTCGTTCGGGACATCATCGGGATCGCGCTAGGAAGCACCAAACCGCGCGCAACAACTTGCGTTCGAACCGCAGAGGCATTCCGCGTCGTTTGGCGGTGGCGCTGGACCAAATGGTTGCCGGAAACACGGCGGCGGCGAAGCTTTGGCGGCAGCCTTTCGGGACGTCGATGGCAGAGGCTGCTACGTTGGTGGATCCGTGCGGGGGAGCGAGGGGAGAGACGCGGTGGCTCACCGGGAGCCGTAGGGAAGTGGCAGCGTGCTCGGGGACGGCGCGAGGTAGCCGGAATCGAAGACGATGGCGGCGGTGCCGAGGAAGAAGATGAAGACGGACGGAGATGTAGTGGCTCCGTCCCCACCAGCTTCTTGTCAGAGGGGCGTAGTCGGCGACGGCGGTGCTCGGGAGCGCGTTGGAGAGGCGCGGTGTGGCGGTGGCAGCGGCTATGGCGCAGCCATGGCGACAATGGCGCGGCGAAGCGGCGAGCAGAGGAGGTCGCAGACGGGGAGAGGAAAGAGAGGCGGCTAGGGTTCCAGGTGCGGGGGCGCCTTGTAGGTCGACGGGCGCGGCGGATGGCGGCACGTGGCCATCAGCGCCCGGGCGGCTGCCCGGCGTCCACCTCCCTCTGTGAACAGAGGAGGAAGGAGAGGCGAGCTGGGCTGGGCGGGGGAGGAATGGGCGGGGCGAGGGGCTGTGGGGAGGGAGCTGGCTGGGCCAGGGTTTTCCTCCCCCTCTTTTTGTCTTTCCTTTTCTTTTATTATTTTTCTTTTCTGTTTTTAGTTTATTTAAAATGCCAAAGCATTTTACCAAAATTAGTGCACCCCACCATAATTAGGTTAGCTATTTTAGACAACCCCCGAACATTTTTAGTCTTTGTTTTGAAACCCTTTTTTCTTTGCTTTTGTTTTGATTTTCGTTTTAGAACGGGTTCGAATCAAAGAGAGGTTTGGCACAGTAACCGAGGTGATCACTGTTGCATAACCATCCGGGCGTTACAACTGAAGACTTTCACAATTTCCTCAGTTCAATTTCTTCAGTATGTTTGTCTTCATCCTGTGTTATCCTGTGATTACGCTTTCTATTCTCTGTGCTTGTCTTCATTTCATCATGATGACCATGCTTGTGTTCTGTTATGTTTACTTCTGAGTACTTATTCCGCTGCAAGTAGTTCTTCACTAAAGGAATTTCCTCACCCACAAATTCCTCAGTGAAGAATTCATAAAAATTGTGTATTCACCCCCCTCTAGTCGATATAACGCACTTTCACTTGCTTTTTCACAGCAGCATGTTATGAGGGTCGGATCGTGCTTCTTTTAATTGATTAAGGTAGATGCTTGTTTGCTTTTTTTTGTGCTCGCTCACTTGCATTTTTATCTTAGTATGCAAGCTTTCTATGTACTACATTGTCAATTAAGAGGACTGAGTTCTTTGGACAAAATTTAGTTATTGTGGTGAAAAGGCCATGTAAAAAGTAAATAACAATGGAACACGTAAGACAGACACACGAGTCGTATGCTGCAGAGTTTTGACGTGCTTCTTCGTTTTGGAATATGAAACAGAAGAACATATACCTGACATAGAACATATATAAAGCTTCAGCGTGGAATTCCAAAGAAACTAATATTTCTGTTAGATGTACTGTCAATAGCATTTTGAAGTCCATATTGACTATTCGATCAAATATGTAGGTAGGACTTCAGAGTTTTTATTGACGTGGTGGAGTTGGAGTTTAGAGTTTTTATTGATAGGACTTTAGATCGGGTTGAAGCAACAAAGCACTATTAACAAAGCGTGCTTCCATGTGTCCTTTCTCATCTGACTTGCGATCTAGGGTTCCGTGTGGTCAATCACAGTCTGGCTCTGTTCGCGTCACCCAGCCGACCTCTAAAACTCCCCTTAATGCCTTCTCTTTATTTTCTTTATTTCCCTCTTCGAAGGGTGACTTCCTTCTTGACCTTTGTTGACTTGATTTGTGATTAGCATTTCTAATCTTGAGCTCGATTTGAAGAGACCACGACGAAAGATCGACTTTAGTTAGTTCTTATTACATCACCAGTCAACTCAATTTTGAAACTACAGTTTACATGTGTATTTTGCTGTTGGGGGATTATGTTCAAGGTTTCATTTTTATCCCAACACTAAGTATTTTTAGTGGTGTATAACTGTACCAACTATTATTATTTGTTGCAATAGGGATTAATGTATATTGATGCAAAAGCATGCTGAATAGTAGGTCGTACCCTACTGAAAGATTCTTTTTTTTCATACCTAGGTACATCACCATATCATGTTAGTCCATATTTAATTCAAAGGTAGGACTTCCTTGTAGTTATATTTGCAGATAGCCTTGTATTTGTTACCAAGGTTCGGTTTGCAGTAGCTCAACTGTGATGTGGGAAATACCTTGTTTTATATGTTCTATATATAGGTTACTTTGATGATTTCATCTATTGTAGTGAATGGTTAGTTAGTCAGTCCGTTTGCATGAACTTTAGAACAAAACTGCAGTTTCCATCTCTTAGGACATTTTGCTTGGCTGTATGTAGAGTGTATGGTTAATGTTTCTCCCGTGATTATTGTGGTGTGGAACTGTGAGCCCTTGAGAAGTTGACCTCTAACTTGCTTTATAACTATATATAAATTATTAGTTCTAGCTCCTTGTGCATCTGTTTCCCCCTCACTTTTGCACTAGAGGCCCTTCTGAAGCTAACTGCAATATTTTCAGTTTACAATTCTTTCAAAAGAATTGATTGCACCTACATGCATTCTACCTCTTACATGTAGACTAGAAGACTTCTCTTTTTTGATGGACTCTAGATCTAAAGAAGCATAAGCATGCAGAGGAACAGGCCGCCCACCTTGGTACAAATGTACTACCCGATTTTATACATGTGTTGGATTAGATGATATTGATGATTTTGAGCCTTGTACTGATGGGATTTTCACAACACTACGTACAACGTAAACATTGTCTGAAAATATTTATCAGAGTATTTGTTTCAAACAAATAATTATGCAAAATATTACACTTATCATCCGGATGATGGTTATTAATTACAAATCTCATTTTCATTTTTAATTGAGGATAACACATATGACATTTTCATTTCTTTTCTTTACCTACTTGAAATAAAAAGAAGGTCTAGACGAAGAAACAACTACATGAAAAAACTAATTAAACAAAGGTGAAATTTGAAAAATCATTTGCATTGTGGAACGTGCATTGCACGTGCATGCTTACTAGTACAATTTAGTTGGCGGAACAAGTCGTGTCACGGCCGGCGGCTCGGTTGATTTGGGGATAGGCTTTGGACTTGCTGCAAAACGCTGATACGGTACGGACCCGGCGTCCAGGTGAGTGGATAATACGGGACACGTTCGCATCTCCGAATCCAGCAGAGAAGTCAAATCCGAGTCGAAAATGCTGCGCCTACGACGCTCAATCTGAATCCGAAAACAATCCGCAGCTCTGCTTACGTTAGTCTTCGTAGGCCTTACTAGGATTATTGCTTCAACATCCAGAGAAAGTCGAGCAGCACCGAAGGCGGACCTCCTCTAGTTCTATCGTAGGGCTGCCACCGCGTCGAACAGAACTCCCGGTGATCAGGGACGCCGCCGCAGGAGCAGCACCAAGCCCCGTCCGCTGCCATGGACGACGGCGCCGCCGCCGTCCGGTCAGTGTGGGCCGACAACTTCAAGGCAGAGTCTGCCGTCTTCTGCCAGATCGCGCCGGACGCCACGCACGTCGCGCTGAACGTGCAGTACCCGGGCTACGTGATCCGCGGCGACGCCCGGAAGAGCCACTACGACATGACCGCCGAGGAGCGGTACCAGGTGATCCATGCGAACGTGTCCCTCCTGAAGCCGCTCCAGGTGGGGCTCGCCATCCGCACCGGCGACGGCGGGCGGTTCGCGTGGGAGTTCAACCTGCGCGGGTTCGACGTCGCCTCGGACCTCGACGCGAGGGACCCCGACTCCATCGCCTACCTCGCCCGCTGCGGGGTCGACTTCGGCCGGCTTCCCAAGTCCGGCATCCACGGGCACGAGCTCCGCTGGATGCTGCGGACCTCCGGCCTGCGCAGGGCCCGGGCGTCGTGGGCGACGTTTGCCGGCGCGTACCACGTCGGCTATTTCATGACCATGATGTCCGGCGAGAAGCTTCCGGACGACGTGGACGCCTTCATGGAGATGGTGCGGCAGCTCCTCGGGCCGGCTGTGTACGACGTGAAGCGGCTGGCGAGGCAGCACGACCAGAAGTGCGTCGGCGCGCTGGCCCACATCGTGAAGCAGCTCGGCGTGGTGCAGCCCGATGAGCCGAAGTCGACGCCCGCCGGCACAGGTAGCACGCTGGCGCTCCTGGCCTTCGAGACGTTGAAGGAGAAGCTTGGCGCCAACGCGGAGAAGTACCGTGGCCAAATGTGTGGGCTGCAGGCTGTTTAACGATACTATAACACAAGACCAACCGATGTGTTGCAATAATAGCCCAAAGCAGATTATTATTAAGTGAACGTACTTTTTAGTAGTCAGCCGCTAAAAGCATTCATCTTATTCGTAGGAGCGCAAATGCATTGATCTTAAGTACTCCTCCGTCCCAAAATAACTGTCTCAAACTTAGTACAACTTTGTACTAAAGTTAGTATAAAGTTGAGACATTTATTTTGGAACGAAAAGAGTATGTACTACTCGACTGGATATGATGTATACGTGGCTTTCTTGTACTGTTGCATTTATTTGAAATACAGAAAATCCGATTGACGTTTTGTATGAATTAAATATGTATTTCATTTTTAGAAGAGGCTGGCTTATATCAGTAATCCTACACCTACGTAATTTTACTGGACTCCTAAGTAACTTGCCATAACCCCCCCCCCCCCCCACCCACCCTTCCTCTGATTTTCACCCCAGTGGAGCCCATCCTCTCCCCTATTCCCAATCACAAAACTCCACATAAGCGTATACGTAAAAACCTTACCTAACCTTGCGTGGGTGTAGCATTGCCCATCAATAATATATGCATATATGTAACCATGTGACATACTTCCTCCGTCTCAAAATAAGTGACTCAGCTTTGTACTAAAGGGAGTATGTGGTAATCAATCCAAATTATTCAAAAGTATATGCATATATGTATCTATGTATGTAATCGAATGAAGGGAATACTATGTTTACAAATGAAGTGCAATTCAAGGGTGCGTGGTTTAGAGGAATATCATATGAAGTTGAGCTGCACATAAGGTACGTAAGTTCAAAGATTGACATGACATGAAGTTCAAAAAAAGCAGAAAAGGCAACATCAAGTTTTGTGCAGCCATCAGCCATGCATCTCAGATCAACAACATCACAAAAATCTGAATGAGCTAACAGAACATTTACAAGAAAAGTATCCTCGGAGATTTGGACCAATATAAACTCCAACAAGAACAAACAATTTTGCACGTCTGATGTAATGTAACGTTCTATCAGAATGGCACCACATTGGAAAATGACATCCAAGTCATATGTTTCTTTTGGTTCACCATCAGCAGAACATGCTTCAAAATCATCACTACTGTATGAAAAAGGCAAGGGCAGCAAACACGCATGCTATGTTCATTCCAACTAAAACAGAGCGAGCGAATATAGATCCAATAGGAAATAATGTTTGCCTGAGATGACATGCCAATGTGTGATTCTATGTAATTTCACCTGTAGTGGGACCTGAATCATCAAATGCCTCCACTGGCCTTAGTCCTCATAAATGACACGCATCTGATCAGGCCTTATGCCACTATCAAGCAAGAACTGATTCACCCAAGGTAGCAACTCATTTCCCTCCGAGCATATGATTTCAACAATCTCAAGCTGCTCACATGTAAATGATCTATCCTCCAGCTCGCCAGTGATTGCACGTATAACCCCATTTTCATACCAAGGCTGGCAAATAAAAAGGAATAGTTTATCTTTACAGTAAATGCACCAACATTGATTGAAGGATAAATGCTATGGAGAAGACGATATACCTGGTATAGTTCAAGAGTTAGCTTCTTCATATTAGGTGAGTTCTGAAGGAAGACTATCACTGCATAGAAATCCCCATGCACACACCAACTATTAAGCGTCATGTCTGTAAGATTACGAAATGTTGGGCACCATCTATAATTATTTTCCATCTCCACCTGCAAATGATTGAAAGGATTAAGACAGAACATTAAACCCATGATAATCCATTTATTTTTTCTGTTTCAACGAAACTTGCCAAAATATCTGGAGGGAGTTAACAAAATGTGATTACACTTCTGACCGTGCGCCGTTGAAAATCTTAACAGCTATAGATTTGGAGCACGTTGAATATGAATAAATCACAACACAAATAGAGATCATGTTAAACAAAACAACTGTATTAGACAATCGTATACTTATTTTCTGTTCCTCAATAGTCATGGAGCACATATGATTAAATCAGCATGGTTGCGTCACATGATAATCTGTTGCTTTGGTCCAATCTGTTTGTAGGAGTTGGCAATGATGGTAACAATTGCTGAAGCACTTTACATTAGTATATGCTGATGAAGCTATATTATGACCCAGTTATTGCACTAAGAATGAGCATATGCAACTAAAAAAAGCATATGAAATGAGATATTTTGGTCAGCAATTATAATCCACTTATTGCTCCAGTTTAGTATGAAAACCTTAGATATTTTGGTCAATAATTTGATGAATCTACAAAATGGGCATATGAAATGGAATGTCTTGAGTGTAGACAACATTAGTCATCCTATCAAGTGGTTAGGTTTGCACTTATGGAACGAAATGACTCTTCCATTTTAACAATAAAGGCAAAAAATGTGCTTACGTGGCAGATTATATAGTATAGGTTGATATCTAGAGAAACGTGATCTACCAAAAAAGGAGGTGTCATAGATAGGCGTGTTAAACCTAGCAGCTCACCTTTTCGACGCCATAACAGAGGTCCAAACTTCTAACATGAGAGAGTTCTCCAAGAAACTGCTTGATATCACCAGCATTACAATTACTGATTAACCTCCATACAAGTACGAATGAAGCCGTCTCTAGAGATGTCATGTTCTTTAGTATAGGTAGCCTGGGCCCAGAAGGACTCCCGTCGATGGACAGAGAAATTAGCTTTGGAGTAGAAATAGAAGGCTGGTGATCATGCTCAGGTGCATGGAGAATGTCATCAGTGAGGGTCAAATACTTCAGTGTATTGGAGAAAATATCACGGTCCTGAATCCTGGTATTCGATACGAATAGATCCTCCAATACTGGGCAGCCCATGTCAAGGTGCATAAAGAAACCCTGGAGCAGAAAAGCATGGCAGATGTGCAGTCTTTTCAAGTACGCTGAAGTGAATACCGCAGGAGCGAGATGCAAACGATCGTTGTAATCGACAACCTTGACATCCTGAGCCTTGAGCTGTAACGCATGGGCGATCCATAGGTTGGCATCGGCGGAGTGATCTTCAGGGTACTCGGTGTCGGCCAGCAACCTGTACTCGAGCCAGAATGCCTCCAGGTCAACGGGTCTACGGAGCATTAGCAAACGGTTGATGAACCTCTTGAACTCACAGTCGTCTTCATCATCATCATCTTCATACGGCATGTCTGCGAATTCCTTGAAAGACACGTCGATGCAGGGCACCCACTGCCAGAGGTCTCGCCAGGGCCGTGCCAGCACGCATGTCTGCACAACTTTGCGTGAGCGCAGGTGGGATAGAACATGGATGAGGAGATCGTCCGGGAGGGCGCTAATCCTGTCTTCCACGCTCCCGTCGCCCAACGCCTCCGCCATGGGGTCAGAGCTCGGAGGAGTTTCGTCGAACACAGGTTGTGTGCAGGGAGGCTGCAACAACGGAAATGAACGAATGCAAGCTGTGAATCCGCAGCTCGGGACAAGATTTGGGACGGCAGGAAATGAGAGGAACGCGGAGAAACAAATTATCAGCAAAGAAATGTCGAGAGAATCAACGAGGGGAGGTGAAAGGGATCCAGAGCATACCT
Source organism: Aegilops longissima (assembly GCA_021605205.1). NCBI lineage: Eukaryota > Viridiplantae > Streptophyta > Magnoliopsida > Poales > Poaceae > Aegilops > Aegilops longissima. Next base: position 543,323,501 of record CM038682.1, read on the forward strand.
CCGATGGTGCTCGAGTGCTCTCAACTCTGTCCCACCCCAAATCCGGGTGGAGGCTGATGCCTCGACCCAGCTTTGATGAACAGCAAGCGTCGTCACTTCAATCGTCTAGTCTTTATTTGCAAAGAGAGCACTTTAATTGCCGAGTAAAGTGAAAAGAACACGTATACTACGGTTTATGCCTTCCCGGAGTCTGGAGAAGTGTTACTCTCTCGGTAAAAAATAACAAAGGACGCGTATAGCTGGCAATCGAGTGCCCTGTAGGGATTCCTGGCAACCTGCCCTATTAGGAAAGTTTTGGTCCTCATGAAAAAGTGAAAGTGATAGCCGCGATCACGCCCCGTGCGTTCCACCTATGGTTCCATCCGGGTTCTACTGCCCCACCCATGGTTCCATCTGCTGTAACTCCTTCCTGCAATAGCATGCGGCAAACAAGTTTGAAATGCGTCACGTACATTTAATTTCATGCCAAAAAGAATTCAAAAGGCTGCAACTTTTAAACCGAGCATCGAAATTAATTTTCGTTTTCACCATTAGGTTTCTCGTAGCAATATCTTCAAAACAAGGTCTCATATGGGTATGTTTCGATGAACTTTTTTTTCAAGCAACTTTGCAGCCATATGGGGCAACTTCGATGCCACAGAAAGCAACTTTGCAGTAGATTGCCTATCGCGATTACATATTTATCCCATTTCTTCTAAGTTGGCTACCGGTTTTATAGGAAGCAACTCAAGTGCTATATGGGGCAACTTTGATGCTACATGAAAAAAACTTAGAAGTAGATTGACTATCACGATTACATATCTACCCCCAAAGCACTCCTAAATTAGCTGCCACAACTAGAAGAATCAACTTTAGCGCTATATGGGGCAACTTTTCTATCGCCTAATATCACCTATGCTTCCCTCCAAAAGTTGGAGACCATGACTGCCAAGTTGCCTACCGTCATTTCTCAAGTTGCATAATATCATCTCTAAAGTTGCCTAACATGACTAGCAAGCATCATAACATTATCCTAACTTGCCTCGAAGTAGTTTCTAGTACTATAAGCAACTTAGCTTTAGAGGTAGACAAAACTTAGAAACAATGTTGGGCAAGTTTCATAGTACGGTAGGCAACTAATTAGTGATGGCACACAACTAAGCGTCATTGGTATAGGCAACCAGTTAGCAATTTCAAGCAACTTATCGGTCATAAAATAGGTGACAAAAAATCGCAATGGGAGACTACTAAGGATTGACACTAGGTACTTTGTACAATTGTAGACAAAGTTAGACAAATTCATTAGCACACACTATGTAATGAACTTTCTTATGTGTACCATTAAAGTTGCCTCCCTTAGCAAGAAAGTTGCTTTCAAAGTTTCGTAAACTTGCCACACCCAGGAAAAAATGGTGAGAAGTTGCCAATCCCCTAGCAACTTACCACTTGTAGTAGAAAACTAATGGTTTTCATTTAGAGAACTTTGCTTCTATCCACCTAGACAACAAAACTGGTGTGAAGTTTGTCATCCCCAAACAATAGGTATTTTTGTCCTAGATAACTAGTGGGTTTTTTAGCGAAAGATTTTTATTTAGGCAAATTTGCCTTTGACCATGACATAAGACTAGATGCAATGGGGTGGAAGCCGAGGAGCAAGGAGTTGTTGAAGATGACAACGTGGACGGGTCTTGTACCAGACAACTAATGGGTGTTGATTATGTTACAACCAAAATGGTTTGCTTGTTTGGTGAACCAAAATGAAAAGCTATTTCAGTGTATCAAATTGATGACAAAAAATCTATGAAACTTTGGTGATTTAGTAACTGATTCAATTATAAATCAATTTGCCTCTAAAATGTATCTCTAGGCAACTCACGCCAGCCTCTCTAGCAACTAACTTGTATGGTTTGGGCATGTTTTGGGCGAAATAAACCAAGTACTCTCGGGAGAGGATCTTTCGGCAACTCACGTCAGTATTTCTAGCAACTAACCATCATGCGGTGGGCAAGTTTTGGACACTTTCTGCTCAAATTGTCGATGATTCTAGCCCCCACACCTCCACACCGCAAACCACCCCCGCATTCAAAAATCATCGATTCACCCAAAAAATCTAAGACTCCACACCCCCTCTTCAACCTCCCTATGCCTACCTCTATCACATAGAATCGAAGATTTGGGTAAAAACACAGGCTTAGGGGGTCAATTTCGAGATACTTGACAACAATTTTCGGCCCAATTCCTCGACCGTTGGCAACAACACTTTCCTCGCTCTAGATCCTCTCCGCTAGGTGATCACGGCACACAGACAACACTGCCCCCTCGAATGTCGTCCTTCTTCGCTTGGGCGAGGCAACTTGTATGCTAACTTATGGCAATTGTCGACACCAAAAAATTCAAAGAAATCATACCGAGGAAATCTAGTTTCGCCAACTCAATTAGCATGGTTCAAGCAACTCGTATGCTAACTTTTGGCAACTGTCCACACAAAAAAAACTCGGAAAAAATCGTACTGAGGAAGTCTGGTTTTGACAACTCAATTAGTAGGGGCAGGAACTCCTACTCAATCTCATGGAAACTCCTATAAAAAAACTCCCCCACCTCTCCCCCACCTCCTCTCTGGTTTACATGGGGCAGGCAACTCAATATCAATCTTGAAGCAACTTCACATAAATCTCGAAGGAACTCACAGATCTGGCAAAAAGCTAACACAACCACTAATTAGCGTGGAGACTCGCCCCTGGCTCCTGAAATTACACACCACGGATCTAACAACTCCGACCCCCAGGATCTCAACTCTAGTCTCTACGCGCATGATCCCCTCCTCCCTCCCGGTGCCCATGCAAAATCCCCGACCCCCCTCCCCAGGATGCAACGAGCTAGAGGAACCTCGCCGGAGAAGAAACGGGAACGCAAAAAATGGCAGGAGGAACGAGTACTGTACCTTGGGATTTCTGCAGCGAGTCCCCTCCTTGCTCGCCGGAAACGCAGCGTCGCCGCGACCTTCACCCGCCCCTTGAGATGGAGACAGAGCGCACCCCACTACGCTCCCGCGCGCACTCCATTGCATCATCTCGCGCCTCCATCACAGAACTGCCGCCAGCACCCACGGCCTGTGAGCTTTGGCAATAAGTTGCCAATCCCCGCAATAGCCAACGTCAGTCGCCTTCGCGCGAAGCAAAAATGGAGCGGGAGGAAAAAACCATGCGTGCGCGGAGGGAGTGCTTCGCTTACCTCGCAATTTTGACCAGCGAACAGCCTCCTCTCTTGCCGGAACTTGTAGTGTCGCTAGCGACCTTCACCCCGATCCTTCTCCCCTCTTGTGGTGCTCTGTCGCCGCGCGCGTGCTCCTCCATCACCACGAGCACCACAGAACTCCGGCAGCCCGCGCCCTTCAATTTCCTCCATGGATTGGATTTGGCGTGGTGATGAACCTGGTGGATTTGGGCAGCGACGACCTGCGGTGGATTTGGGTGGAGATAGCCTGCGCTGGATTGGGGGAATTCAGCGGTGCTTCTGGCTTCCAAAACTGTGTAATAGGCAACGAGAGACGTGGGTAGTGGTGGGGCCTCCTGGCTGTAATGTGGTAGGACTTTTTTTGAATGTTTAATGCCCAGTGACTCGCACTAGTGGTTCCCTCCCAATAAAAATCTCCTGGAGTTGTGATCGTGCGTGCAGGGTTCGATCCGACGGCTGTCGCGGTGAGTGCTCGATCACGTCAACGAGCACGCATGCACTTTTTAGCATTTGGGAATAACAAATCATCCCATCAAGTAAAACTACTCCTTTCGTCCCAAAATAAGTTTTTTCTTCAAAAATGACGATAAACCTCGGTCTCTGCATCTGGACGATGCATGCAGCTATTTTATTAATTATTCATAAAGACCATACAAAATAATACATCAGTCAGCCTGAAGCCACCACCTAGGCAACCCCTGTAGCTACTCCTATTCCCTTGATGAAGGTGTGCTAACTATCTGGGCCAAATACCAAATGAACATCGCGCTAAACCCTAATATCTATAACCGGATGCCCCAGCCCAGCCACACACCGGGACTCGGTCCCATACTGGTTCGGCGCACTCTCAGAGGCTGCCGCCGCCATCTTCCCCCGGTCCATCTTCAGAGCAGGAGCTGACGCATCGACCTTGCCTAGCCTATCGTTGATGCCACCATGGCGCCAGACAACTCCACCATCCTTCACGTATCCATCCATATGCGCCCGTCGCCGAACCTCCACAGCGCCATGCCACCGGGATCCACCGTCGACCTTGCACTGAATGCGACACCGCTCCTCTGCTTGTCCCGTCCACCCAACATTTGCTCCAAACGATGCCCCCAGGTGGGAGAAAGGCATTGAAGGTGCCATCATCGTCCGATCTGGTAGATCCAAATCTAGAGTTTCCCCCGAAGCATCACGAGTAGGGTGCCACGACCTTCAAAAATGATGCTTCGAGAAGGGAACGACGTCATGGACGCCACCATCATCCGCCATGATCGAAGTCAGCGCGGTTTTCACTAGAAGTCACGTTTCCCCGAACTCGCAGTTGGGTGTAACCGAACGGAGCCTCGCCGTGGAGACAAGGGCCGTCTCGGCATGCCGGCAGGGAGCCTCCAGCCACCCTTGATCGGTCCTCCTCGCGCCACCAGCCGGCCACTACCAAACCGGGATGGATCCGGACAGGACGCCAAATCCGCAGCCTTCGAAGCCATCCATGAGCATGCAGCCGCCACAGCGCCGGTCATGAAGGCTCCAATCGCCGCTCGCAGCAGGGTCACTTCCCTGACTGCTGCCCTCGTTGTCTGCAACCCCCTGGATCCAGATCGGGCCAGATCCCGTCCAGATCGACAGCGGTGCAGATACACCCCTCCACTGCCGCGAGGTAGTCCGGCTGCTTCCCACCCACACCCCGCCACTGTAGGGGCACTGAGAACCGCCGTCCTCGACGCACCTCGCCGGTGTGCCGCCCTGGCGCAAGGATGCCGCCCCGCTGCAGTACCCCCGAGCGAGGAGGAAAAAGGCCCCGCCGCCGCCGATGCGAGCCATGCGTTGCCCGGCCACGCAATAAGTGACTCAACTTTGATTGGACGAAGAGAGTATTTCACATATATTTGGAAATACCATAGATTTTTTTTGCGATTCATGATTTCTGTACAATCATGCGCATGTATTTAATGGTACTAGGGTCGTACGATGCACGGAAGACTCCCATCAAGTCTGGTGCATAGCTTAACCCCCACCGTAATTTGCATCCATAAAAAGCTCTTTTACTTCCCGTCGAGGGTCACCATCTCGCCTCTGGGGCTCACTACTGCGTCGCGTGTGTGCATCTACCAACCCAGTGGCACCCACACACACATCCTCCCCGTGGGCTGAAGGAAATATGCCCTAGAGGCAATAATAAAGTTGTTATTTATATTTCCCTATATCATGCTAAATGTTTATTATTCATGCTAGAATTGTATTAACCGGAAACTTAGTACATGTGTGAATACATAGACAAAACATAGTGTCCCTAGTATGCCTCTACTTGACTAGTTCGTTAATCAAAGATGGTTAAGTTTCGTGACCATCGACATGTGTTGTCATTTGATGAACGGGATCACATCATTAAGAGAATGATGTGATGGACAAGAACCATCTGTTAGCTTAGCATTATGATCGTTTAGTTTTATTGCTATTGCTTTCTTCATGACTTATACATGTTCCTCTAACTATGAGATTATGCAACTCCCTAATACCGGAGGAACACCTTGTGTGCTATCACACGTCACACCATATATGGGTGATTATAAAGATGCTCTACAGGTGTCTCCGAAGGTGTTTGTTGGGTTGTCATAGATCAAGATTAGGATTTGTCACTCCGAGTATCGGAGAGGTATCTCTGGGCCCTCTCGGTAATGCACATCACTATAAGCCTTGCAAGCAATGTGACTAATGAGTTAGTTACGGGATGATGCATTATGGAACGAGTAAAGAGACTTGCCAGTAGTGAGATTGAACTAGGTATGATGATACCAACGATCGAATCTCGGGCAAGTAACATACCGATGACAAAGGGAATAAAGTATGTTGTTATGTGGTTTGACCGATAAAGATCTTCGTAGAATATGTAGGAGCCAATATGGGCATCCAGGTTAATCTATTGGTTATTGACCGAAGATGTGTCTCGGTCATGTCTACACAGTTCTCAAACCCACAGGGTCCGCATGCTTAAAGTTCGATGACGATTTGTATTATGAGTCATGTGATTTTATGACCGAAGTTTGTTCGGAGTGTCAGATGAGATCACAGACATGACGAGGAGTCTCGAAATTGTCGAGAGGTAAAGATTCATATATTGGAAGGTAGTATTCGGACACCAGAAGGGTTTCGGAGTGTATCGGGTACATATCAGAGTACCGGAGGGGTTACCATTACCCCCCGGGGAAATATATGGGCCTTATGAGCCATAGGAGGGATGCTAACCAGCCCACAAGGGGCTGGTGTGCCCCCCACAAGGGAGGAGGCCAAATTGAACTTGGGAAGGGGGCGCCACCCCCCTTTCCTGCTCCTACTCCCTTTCCTTCCCCTTTCCCCCCGGTAGAAGGAAAAAGGGTGGGGCCGAATCCTACTAGGACTGGAGTCCTAGTAGGACTCCCTCTCTCCCTGGCGCGCCCCTTGCTGGTTGGCCTCCTCCTCCACTCCTTTATATATGGGGGCAAGGGGGCACCCCAAAGGCACAACAGACAATCTCTTAGCCGTGTGTGGTGCCCCCTCCACAGTTCAACACCTCGGTCATATCGTCGTAGTGCTTAGGCGAAGCCCTGCGCCGGTAACTTCATCATCACCGTCACCACGCCGTCGTGCTGACGGAACTCTCCCTCGTCCTCAATTGGATCAAGAGCTCGAGGGACGTCATCATGCTGAACGTGTGCTAAACACGGAGGTGCCGTACGTTCGGTACTTGGATCAGTTGGATCATGAAGACGTTCGATTACATCAAACACGTTACTAAACACTTCCGCTTTTGGTCTACGAGGGTACGTGGACACACTCTCCTATCTCGTTGCTATGCATCTCCTAGATAGATCTTGCGTGATCGTAGGAATGTTTTTGAAATACTGCGTTCCCCAATAGTGGCATCCGAGCTAGGTCTATGCGTAGATATTATATGCACGAGTAGAACACAAAGAGTTGTGGGCGATAATAGTCATACTTCTTACCAGCAATGTCTTACTTTGATTCGGCGGTATTGTTGGATGAAGCGGCCCGGACCGACATTACATGACCGCGTTCATGAGACTGGTTCTACCGACGTGCTTCGCACACAGGTGGCTAGTGGGTGTCTCTTTCTCCAACGTTATTTGAATCGAGTTTGACTATGTCCGGTCCTTGTTGAAGGTTATAACTGCACACTTGACAAAAATCGTTGTGTTTTTGATGCGTAGCTAAGAACGGTTCTTGCTAGAAGCCCGTAGCAGCCACGTAAAACTTGCAACAACAAAGTAGAGGACGTCTAACTTGTTTTTGCAGGGCATGTTGTGATGTGATATGGTCAAGACGTGATGAGATATAAATTGTTGTATGAGATTATCATGTTTTGTAATAGTTATCGGCAACTGGCAGGAGCCATATGGTTGTTACTTTATTGTATGAAATGCAATCGCCGCGTAATTGCTTTACTTCATCACTAAGCGGTAGCGATATTCGTAGAAGCAATAGTTGGCGAGACGACAACGATGCTACGATGGAGATCAAGGTGTCAAGCCGGTGACGATGGTGATCATGATGGTGCTTTGGAGAAGGAGATCAAAGGAACAAGATGATGATGGCCATATCATATCACTTATTTTGATTGCATGTGATGTTTATCCTTTAAGCATCTTATTTTGCTTAGTACGGCGGTAGCATTATAAGATGATCCCTCACTTAATTTCAAGGTACAGGTGTTCTCCTTGAGTATGCACCATTTCTATAGTTCGTCGTGCCGATACACCACGTGATGATCGGGTGTGATAAGCTCTATGTTCACATACAACAGGTGCAAGCCAGTTTTGCACGTGCAAAATACTCGGGTTAAACTTGACGAGCCTAGCATATGCAGATATGGCCTCGAAACACTGAGACCAAAAGGTTGAACGTGAATCATATAGTAAATATGATCAACATAGTGATGTTCACCATTGAAAACTACTCCATCTCACATGATGATCGGACATGGTTTAGTTGATATGGATCACGTGATCATTTAGATGACTAGAGGGATGTCTATCAAACTGGGAGTTCTTAAGTAATATGATTAATTGAACTTTAATTTATTATGAGCTTATTCCTGATAGTATACGCATATCTATTTTTGATATGTTCCTAGAGAAAAATAAGTTGAAAAATGGTAGTAGCAATGATGCGTACTGGATCCATGATCTGAGGATTATCCTCGTTGTTGCACAGAAGAATTATGTCTTTGATGCACCGCTAGGTGACAAACCTATTGCAGGAGCAGATGCAGACGTTATGAACGTTTGACAAAGCTCGGTATGATGACTACTAGATAGTTTAGGGCACCATGCTTTACGGCTTAGACCCAGGACTTCAAAAATATTTTGAACGCCACGGAGCATATGAGATGTTCCAAGAGTTGAAAATGGTATTTCAGACTCATGCCCATGTCTAGAGGTATGATACCTCTGACAAGTACTTTTCCTACAAGATGGAGGAGAATAGCTCAGCTAGTGAGCATGTGCTCAGATTGTCTGGGTACTACAATCGCTTGAATCAAGTGGGAGTTAATCTTCCATATAAGATAGTGATTGACAGAATTCTCTAGTCACTATCACTAAGTTACTAGAACTTCGTGATGAACTATAATATGCAAGGGATATGACGAAAACGATTTCCAAGCTCTTCGCGATGCAGAAATCGGCAAAGGTAGAAATCAAGAAATAGCATCAAGTGTTGATGGTTAACAAGACCACTTGTCGGGGATATACCCCGCGGTATGAACCGGACGGACTTGGCGCTTCATCGTAACCCACCGGAGGATTGGCAACTCATGAGCCTGGCGACTTAATGATGGCCCCGATGGCGAGTCAGACGGATGACATGGGCTCAAGGCCCAATAGGCCGTCTCATGTTATTGTGGGTCAGCTTAAGACGGAAGGCATGAGGAATATTTCCTTCATGAGGAAGCAAGACCCGTACTTGTATCCGACTTGTAATAGAGAATAAGTTAGTTCTAATCCTACTAGGACTCTACATGTAAGCCGCCCTTCAACTTATATAAGGAGGGGCAGGGATCCCCAAAGAGGGACAGGCAACAAGAAACAATCTCTAGGGCTAGACACAAATAGCCGGCTTACCGGCGACGCCCTCATGAGCATAATGAGACCTAGCCACAAACAACATGTAGGCTATTACCGGATGATGTTTCCCGGGGCCCGAAGCTGTCTAAATCCTTGTCTTGTGTGTTGATCCGCCTCGCGTCTCTCGATTCCGACCAACCCCTTCAAGCTACCGCATAGATGCGTTGGCCTCACGACTAAGTCCTCACACTAGGACATCTGACGTGACAATTCCATGACAGTTGGCGCCCACCGTGGGGCCTGCGCACGGTGGTGTTGAGTTCTTGGAGGGATTTTTCCCAAGGATCGAGAAATTCGCAACTTTCCGGATGAAGAAGAGCCGATGAGGAAGGATCTACATCAGCGATGAATAGTCGGAACGACATATACAAGATTTGAGATCGAGGCAAGCTAGGGTTGCATAAATCACCGCACGCGATGTGGTGATCCGCCAGCCAGATTGTTTCGAAAGGCCGCCACAAGTTGCCGATCAGAGAGGGTCAACAGATTTTGGTGCAGTAGTCCCAATATTATTCTGTACGCCAGAACATATAGGATCAAGTCCCGTGGCAGCGTTCGGTGGCAGCCTGTTTTTTACCGGCGTGTTGACACCCCGTGTGTTTTTGTTGCTGACGCTGGGTGACTCCGCGTGTTTTGGTTGCTTTTGCTCGTACAACCTCCACACCATATCGGTGGACTATTATTTGTGGAGACAAAAAATACTACAGCGTGGAGTTATGAGATCCAGAGATCTGAACTGGGACAGAACCCATGGAGGAAGAATCAGATCAATAGTGCAACGGTGTGCACCGCCCCGTGCAAACTCCAACAAACCGCACGGCTATGCCAGGATTTGGAACCGGGTCGCGCCAAGCAACCACGTCCGCATCGGCTTCCGAAAAATTCCGTTTGAAAATCGTCCATCCGTCACCTGCGGGTCAATTGATCTCACTTCTTAATCAATGATGTGATGCGTAGGCTAATCAAAATATGAGTTGGACATGGTCTTTACATACACCAGCCAATTGATTGGTTAAACAATACTAGTACTCCGGGTCAACGTCAAAACCATCAGAAAGGTGCCTCCCTGGAGTAGTACTTGCAGATTGCCGCGTAAAACAAATCATGACCTCGCCATTGCATGGAGCCACCGTCCGGGAATTACGCGTCATCTCTGGTATACAGAAACTTGTCAACACGCGCTGTGTTGCCTACAACACGCTAAGTCGCCGGCAACTGTCCGAGTCGCTGCCCCATTTTTTCCTCTGCTTCGCGGCGCCTTGAGCCGACGCCTTCGCTGTGGCCGGTCCTGAGTCACTGCGAGGACACCGCCTTCTGCCTAGTGACCCAGTCCGATTCGCTCCTGCATGAGGCCGGTTCTGAGTATGGAGCAGCAGAACGAACGGAGTACTATGCTAAGCATGTCAGCCCGGATCAATATGATTTTTCATTATGCCGCAGTCAGATCACGTGTCGTCGATCACACAACAATCAAAGTACTAGTTCAAACAGTATTTCTCACGTGCTGCTATCCCTCTTGAGTGTCCATCGCTCGTTTCCATGAAGCAGAGCTGCCTTTGAGCTGCTGTTTTTAAGTCATCATGGCAATCTTTTTCCACCGCTGAGGTTCATCTTCCAAATCGCCATGCTGTGACCCGCCTTGCTCCGCCACTGCTCTGAATTGCTGAAGCTACCCCCGCGGGCCTGCTTACCTCTGCCACCGGAGAATCCCCCCGCGTTAATCCGCCATTGGAGAGCCACCGTCACACGATGAGCCGCCGCCTGCCCCGGGTCGACTCGCGCCCGTTTCAAGCTGTTCAAGTCGCCGCTTCTGCCGTCTCAACCACGCTGCCGCTTCGCTGCTGTGTTGAGCCGCCGGGGCCATGTTAAGCCGCCTCTGCTGTGTTGAGCCGCCCGGGTTATATTGGGTCGTCGGTCTGCCTGAGCCGCTACGGCGATCTGCGGTCTGCGGTGTTGAACGGGTGAAAGTGCGTTATATCGACTAGAGGGGGGGGTGAATAGGCGATTTTTAGAGAATTTTACAAATTCTTCACTGAGGAATTTGCTGGTGAGGAAATTCCTTAGCGAAGAAATACATGCAGCGGAATAAGTACTCAGAAGTAAGCATAGCAGGTTACATGCATAGTCATCATGATGAAATGAAGACAATCACAGAGTACAGAAAGCGTAATCACAGGATAACACAATATGAAGACAAACAGACTGAAGAAATTGAACGAGGAAATTGAGAAAGTCTTGATCAAAGTCTTCAAACACAGATATGACAAACACTCAACACAGAATGAGGAAATGAAAGGTTGAGGAAATAGAACCAGATTAGGTTGGTGAAGACAATGATTTGGTAGACCAGTTCCAACTGCTGTCTCGGTTATACGTCTGGTTGGAGCGGCTGAGTATTTAAACTCGAGGACACGCAGTCCGGACACCCGATCCTTGAGCACGCAGCTCAGGACACCAAGTCCTCACCGTATTCTCCTTGAACTAAGGTCACGCAGACCTCGTCCAATCACTCGTGTTAAGTCTTCAGGCGACTTCCAAACCTTCACATACTTGGTCACCCGGCAATCCACAATTCCTCTTGGATGCTCTAGACCGTGACGCCTAACCATCTGGAAGAAGCACCGTCTTCAAAGGTAAAAAGCATCGGATCCACACGGGATCAATTTCTTCAGTGATGCTCAATCACTTTGGGTTTGTTGGGGTTTGGTTTTTGGGTTTTTCCTCACTTTGGGTTTTTCCTCACTTGATGATTTTCACTCAACGTCCTCAGAGGATGGGTTGCTCTCAAATGACAAGTGTCAAGTTCTCTCGGAGCAGCCAACCAACTAGTGGTTGTAGAGGCGGCTATTTATAGCCTAGGAGCAGCCCGACATGATAAGACATAAATGCTCTTCAATGATATGACCGTTAGGTGGATAAGATATTTGGGACAGCCGGCGCGCAGCACAGCAACGGTCAGAACAAATTCCTCAGCGACCAGAAGAGCTTCTTCTCTGTCACTGAAGAAATTGACTGATCTGTATGAGATTTCCAAAAGCTTCACTCGAAGGGATTGGTAGGTGTAGGATTTTGAGTTGAGCATCAAATGGAAATTTTTCCTTAGTATTTCCTCGACCCCCTTTAACAGTACGGTGTTTCCTATGACTCAAGAAAGAGAAAATGAAACTACGAAAACAAAAGTCTTCACGCTTCATGTTCCTCAAGCGACTACCAAGTCTTCAGGATCACACCAATTTCTTCACTTTCAAAGTCTTCAGAAAGTCTTCAGAATATCAAAGTCTTCAGTTGAAGAACTTCATTTTTAGGGGTCGACTTTCACTGTAAATATCAAACTCCTCATAGACTTATAGACCTGTGTACACTCACAAACGCATTAGTTACTTAACCTATAAGTCTTCAATACACCAAAATCACTAAGGGGCACTAGATGCACTTACAATCTCCCCCTTTTTGGTGATTGATGACAATATAGGTTAAGTTTTCAACGGGGATAAACATATGAAGTGTAAATACTGATAATGAGGAATTTGATTGCAAGATATAGAAGAACTCCCCCTGAAGGTGTGCATAGTGAGGAATTTGCTTTTGAGGCAATGCACATTTGAAGAATTGAATCATGGAGATCTCCCACTATATCTTGTAATTCATACACGCATTTGTCATATAATATGAGGAATTTTAAATGCATGATGAAATATGGTGCTTGATGATATGCAGAGCATGCAAAATAATGCATAAAGAGTATCAGAGCCCAATGCGTATGAGGAATTTGAAACTTTTCATGAGTATCAGATCCCAAATCGATTTGAAGATTTTCAACGAGCTCATGAGGATCGAGCATAACAAATATCGAGCATATCAACACTCATGTAATCAGATCATAGAGCAAAAACATAATGCATCAAAAGTATCAAAGCACCATCGGGTTTAAGATTACAACTCGATCCAATAAAAGGTTTCGAAGAGCGAGTTGTAACTTAATAAAATATTGTATATAGACAAAAACGAGACCCGCTTGAAGACTAACTCAAATATCTCCCCTTTGTCATCGAATGACCAAAAGGATCGAACCGAGGACTAACGCTCTTGAAGAATTTCAAGTTGAAGGCGGGCGCCAAAGATTGTCGGGGTTGTTCGTTGAAGTAGGACCAGCAGCGGTGTCTTCCAAATCTTCATTTTCATCGATGTCGCGAGATGAAGAATAGGAGCTGGCCACCAAGGAAGGAACTTTGACTTTCTTGAATTTCTTGGAGGAGGTGCAGACCAGTCAAATTCTTCCTTGAGTCCCATTGATTGCAGTTCTTCCTCATTATAGACATGTGAAAGAACAGCCAGTGCGCTTGAAGGTTTCATGAAGATAGTAGTGGTTTTCTTCACTGCATTGTGAGTTGAGGTCAGGTTGTAAAGAAGAGTACCAAACCGACGTTTGACCCACTTATGATTGCGATCAACCTTCCGATGAAGACCGAGGAGTAACTCACGATCACCATCACCACAGGTGCGATTCCTTGAGGATTTTGCTTGACGGTGGTATTTCTTCTTGAGTCATGTGTGGCGAGTCATCATTGGTGGAGTAGGATGCTGCTTTGCTAAACTGTCCATCCAATGGACGTGTGCCTTCATCTATCACAGCGATAGCCTTTCCCTTTTCATCACCGAGGTAATTGGCCGTTTGAGGACTTCAATCGGGGCAGGTAGCTGCGAGTGGTTCAAAGTGTCGACCTTGTAATTCAGTGAAGATCTTGACTGATGAATCTCATAATCCAAAGGCGCATAAGGCTTCAGCTCAAAAGGTGACATGGCAATGTTAGCGAGTCCTCATGAAGAAATCATGGAAATTGGCGGAACGCCATGGATGATGTTGAACAGCATATTCTTCATGATGCCAACGACTTCTTCATCATTCGAGTCGTGGCCCTTGATAGGACTCATAGTCTTCGTCAAAATTCGATAGACTGTTCGAGGCACATATAATAATTCCTTGACGAGGAATTTGGTCCTTGGAGCTTGCCTTGGTTTCAAAGGCTTCATCAAGCACTTGCATATAGTGATTTGAAAGTTCCTTTTCTTCATAGATCGACGTGCACCATCAAGCGGAGGACTGAGTGGTAGGGCACGAAGCAATTCACTTCTGGAGCCTTGTAGTGAGTATTTTCGGTCATCAATCCAAGACCCATGAAGTTACATCTTCAGCGTCTCCGGTGATGTGAGGTTGCATAGAACTCAAGAATTAGCTCTTCGTTCGATCCACGGATATCGGTCAGAAGTTTAGAAGTCCTGCGTCGTGAAGAACACCGAGGACGGGCTCAAAGCTCGGCAGCGACTCCATATCCACATGAGGAATATGAGCATGATCGAAGATTTTGTCCTTGTTGAAAAGCACCGAGGAATAGAAGTTGGCTTGACTAGCAGTCCGAAGCTCCTCTTCCTAATTCGAGCGAGAATCATAAGGATTATATTCGATGAAGAACACATGCTCGGCAAAGAAATCTTCAGCCTTGAACTTTTGCTTGGTTGAGAGCGGATTCTTACGCTTTGGCGGAGGGTGTCGATAAGTTGCATCACCACCTCGGGAATCGTAAGTTCAGGTTCTTGACTTGAGGAATTTCTTGGTCCTCAACTTTTTAAGTCGAGGATTTTCAGCAGCAGCAGTTTCATCAGCACTAGTGGCTGGAATTTCTTCATGCACGTAACTTCGTGGGTTGATTTTCTTGATGTCTATTTGAGCAGTGCATGCGGGGAGTGAGGAACTTGTTGAAGCGGGGTGAAGAGAGGAGTATTGGGATGCTGACTTTCCCAAAAGTCATCATTGATCACTGGAGTGGTACATCCAATATCCACATCTTCATTTTCAATTTCCTCAGTACCAGCTTGAGGAATTTCATGGTCTGATGAGGGAATGACTGGGGTTGAAGGGATTGCTTCCACTTCAATTTCTTCATCAATTTTCTCTGACGAAGCAGGAGATTGATGTTCTTCATCAGATCCGGTTGGCACCTCATATTCTTCTCCAAAAGGAACTACTTCCTTTGATGGTATGGAGGAAATTGGAACAACATCAATTGGGTTCTCAACAGAGCTGGTCATTGGCTTCATTTTCTTCGCAGCCGAAGAATCTGACGCAGCTGATGCTTTCCTTTTCTTCACAGCAGCTCGTTCCGCAGCCTTGGTTTTCTTCACATCAGAAGCAGATGGAAGAATTGGAGCTGGAGTTGGCGCAGGAGGAGCTGAGGAATTTGGTGCAGTTTCTTCAGGAGCAACTGATGCAGTTCCCCTGTCTTGAGCAATTTCTTCAGGCGCAACTGATGCAGTTGCCCTGACTTGAGCAGTTTCTTCAGGCGCACCACTAGTGGGTGCCCTGGCAGTTTCTTCAGCGGCTGGAATTTCTTCATCAGCCCTGGAATCAGCATTTTCTTCAGTAGGCTGAACTGATGCTTCACCGAGGATTTTCACGTTGCACGGTGCAGCAACACTTGTGATTTTCTTCGTCGGATCGATTTAATCTGGTCTTGACTACTTGCCAATCAGCATAGTATGTGTCAAGTTCTTGCTGAGGTTCTGAATGTC
>CM038682.1:543339487-543389723 GCA_021605205.1 Aegilops longissima
TCGCTTCCATCGTCTGCTCCGGCCCAAGCCTCCCGGCGAACACGACCACGCATTCCGCTCCGACCCAGCCGGTTGGCTCCACGCGCTACGCTGCCTCCCGGCGAACACGACGCATTCCGCTGCCTCCCCATGAACACGCCGCATTCCGTTGCCTCCCATGAACACGACGACGACGCTGTTTCTCCGTTCCGACCCAGCCATGTACGCGAGCCCCGGCCGACGTGCGCGCGAGTAGGCGTCGAGACCCGCCAGATGTACACATACGCGGGTCAGATTTTCTTTCTTGCACCCCGCCGCTGTAATGACGCGTGTACATGCTACGCGCGCGCTTCTACTATGACACGACGCCTCTACTACTTACACGTGCGTGCCTCTACATCCACCAATATATATGTACGCACACGCTCGTGACCGTAATGACAACGCCACGCACGCTTTGACCAGGTGGGTCCCGACCGCCGTGCACTTCCTTGCTCGCGAAGAAGTAGCTGGTGGGTCCCAGCAATCGTGGGGCTAATCGCTTTTTTGCCCGACGCACTTCCTTGCGGCGAAGATGTAGCTGGTGGGTCCCAGCATGTGGGGAAACGTTTTTCATGAAATACAATGGCCCGCTTTGGTGGGTCCCAGCTATCGTGGAGGAATCATTATTTTCCGCGTAATAAGGAGTCACTTCCTTGCGCGCTATGGACCCACTGTCAGCCTCTCCACGCATACCCACGTCCGATGGAAGTCGCTCCTTGACCACGCTGACCACGCTGCGCCGAGAGCACCAGGGCGGTGGATGACGGTGAGGCCTAGGAAGGAGACGACGGGGAGCCGGGGAAGACGCAGCAGAGGAAGCCCGCGTGGAGAGGAGTACGAGGGTTCACTGGTTCGGCTGCGCTATGAGTCTGCCGTCGCCGCAGGGCCTGGCCAACGGTGGGAATAGTAGGGGCGGTGAGGCCTCAAGGCAAAGACAGCCGCCACAGGAGGCAGGACCATGCGGCACGACCGGCGCTGCTTTGGGCGGCTGGAGCAAGAAGACCAGAGGTTGAAGAAGCACTATGGCCGTTGGACGGACATCGTACAGTCACTGGAGCTAGAATCGTTCATATTGACTAAAGTTGACAAAGGCCCCCGGCCCAGTCAACTTACTAGGCCCACAAGCCAGCCTCCCACCATGGTGGGTCCCAGCTAGCAGGGGGAGTATTCATTTTTTTGTGCGTAATAAGGAGGCACTTCCGGTGGGTCTGAGCTTATAGCGGGGGGAACGTTTTTTTTCGTGAAATACGTTGGCCCGTCCGGTGGGTCCAAGCAGTCAGGGGGGAAACATTTTTTTCACGAAATAAGGTGGCCCGTCCGGTGGGTCCCTGCTGTCAGGTGGAGGAATAATTATTTTGCGCGTAATAAGGATGCACTTCCTTGTGGCCGCCTGGACCCAGCTGTCAGCCTCTCCACGTACAGTACTCTTCCGATGGAAGTCGGTCGTTGACCACGTTGACCACGCCGCGCCGAGAGCACCAGGGCGATGGTCTGGACGACGGCGAGACCTAGGAAGGGGACGATGCGGAGCCGGGGAAGATGCAGCAGTGGAAGCCCGCACGGAGAGGAGTACGAGGGTTCACTGGTTCGGCTGCGGTGTGAGGCTGCCGTCACCGCAGAATAACAGGGGGTGTGGGTGAGTAGAGGGATGGCCTGACCAGCGGTGGGAGTAGTACGGAGCGGTGAGGCCTCCACGGCAACACAACCGGCCACGGGAGGCAAGAGCACGCGACACGACCGACACTGCTTTGGGCGGCTGGAGCAAGAAGACCAGAGGTTGAAGAAGCACTACGGCCGTTGGATGGACATCGTACGATCACTGCAGCTAGAATCGTTTATATTGACTAAGTTGACAAAGCCCTTGGTACGCGTCAACTTAGTAGGCCCACAGCTCGGATTTGGCAGAGAACATATAGCCCATTTGCGATTTGTAAGAATGTACATCCCATTTTTTAATTCTAATGGAATTACTACAGCCCATTTACAGTTTGTTAAAAGTACAGCCCAACTTCTAGCTAGGTCAATCATTAATAATTTCAAACAACCGCTAAAACAGAATTAAAAAAATTCCCACATTTTGATGGGATCTGAAATATTTGTATCCGAAATTTCTAGTCAGGTTAAATATAATTTCAAAATAAAGTTGTATTACGTTAAAATCCAATGAAATATTGCTACAAGAATAAGTAATGAAATTAAAATTTCAAATTCCAAAAATAATATATTTTTCAAACTAATTACGTGTTTGGTGCATAGTAACTGTCTAGTTATTATAATTACATCCCATTTATTATTTCTTAAAGTCCATTTTGTTGTTAAGCCTAATGCATACCTACTAGGAAGTTTGCAGCCAAATGGGCGGAGAATAACAAGTTGACCGGATATTGTGTACAACTGTCGCCCAGCTTGCATTGCCGATGTTAAAAAAGGCATGTGTAGTACAGTACAACCTAACATGGTTACTCAGCCCACATTCAGCGACACCGGAAAGGCCCAAACAAGGCTTCCGTACAACTTTTTGAAGTCACTGAGCTCAATTAATAACTTAAGAAAAAATTTAGATTATAGTGGAACCTAATTAAAAGCTGTCACGAGCAAATAAATAATTCAATGGGTCCCACTTGTGCGTAAAGCGCGTGTGTGTGCGTGTGTGTGTGTGTGTGTGTGTGTGTGTGTGTGTGTGAGAGAGAGAGAGAGAGACCCATCGGTCGATGCTCAGAATACATCTTTCAGCCATATGCATTGCCGATGCTCAAGAAAACTTATATAGTTGACACAATCATATAGAACATCATAGTACACTGAACTTGCATACAAAAATTTCACGCAGCGCACAATCAGGATGGAAGCATTGGATCGCTACGGAAGGGCTATGTTGAAACCAACGAAGTCGTATATAACGGTTCATCGCCTTTATCAATGACGGGAAATATCTTGAATGTTGTGCAAAGAAAATGACAGACAACACAATAAGTTTTGCTAGCACATTAAGTTGATGTACAGCCCTTTCTAAAAAAGTTCAGGTACAAAATTAGAACAGGTCACAATCAAATGTACTAGCATATCAGTGCTTCACACCCATAGCTCGGATTTAACTAGTATCTGACAAGATTCAGTTGTTACCTCAAATTAGAGCAAATCCAGGCAGCCAGCCCTGCCTCTTCTCCCAAAGAAGCAGTGGCCTCCGCCGCGCAATGGAGTAGGCCCTGTGCCATCCATCGTTCCGAGCAACACGGGGAAAGTCTGATGTTGGCTCCTGTAATGGACGTCGTCGACGGACCCTGGCACCAGCGGCGGCGGCAGGACTTCGATTGATGGATTGACCACTACTTCGACATGCAGGAACACTCGATACAGGTACATCCCTAACATGGTTCGCGGTGGCCTTGGTGGCGACGAATAGTACAACCCCGGTTCCTGCACCGGTATCTCAACACCAATCACCTTCGGTATGGTGGAAGGCTTCTTCATCCATGCCATAACCGTCAGAGCCCAGCTGTCTGGAGGGACAAACATACTTACGAGCTCACCTCCAAGGTCGTTGATAAGCTCGTTCATGGACTCGCTATTCCAAGCACGTCGAGGCATGCCGTGGAAGGTAAGCTTTGTTAAAAACTCAAGCTCAGAGGGCACCGAGCCCCATCCTGGGTGCCACCGATCAAAGCTCACCAGTGCGCCATCGCAGAACAAACACCGGGAAGATTCGAACACACGACGGTAGTCGAAAGTTGTCCGGAACCTGATGAAGAAATCAGCCGGTGCCGGACAGACTTCGACGAGCAAGTCACTTATTTGGATGTCGTGTGCAATGCCAAGAGCTTTGACAAGGTCGTCCGGCGAGACGGGAGGTCGATCGCCGTTGATGGTTACCATCAGCACTTTGCCGCAAATGGTCGTCAAGCGCCGCCATGCCACCGTTGAGCGACGAAGATGCAGCGATCAAGGCAGGACGGACTCGTGATCTCCGGCTCGGAGATCCGCATTGACCGGCGACATGATAGTGTGCTTGAGTATGTGGAGTATAGGAGGGGATTTGGGGAACGAGTAGGAATCGAGATTCCAGAGGTGGGGAGGGCGGAGACTGGGATGAAAAGGTAGCATGAATTTCGAGCACGCGCTAATATGCTCTCGGCGCTAAGCACACGAAAACACCGGTGGCGCCCACATGTCGGCCTAAGAGTCCTTATTCTTTCTTTTTGGAGAGCCCGACCTTGTTTTTCGTGATCTTTGAGAGCCCGCCCGAGAGTCATAATTGACCTGTTTGGCATTATGCTACTACTCGCCCATATTCAACGACACCTCACCGCCCAAACAAGTGCACATCATCGAAAAGACATTGAGCTCAAATTATATAACTTGAAAAAGGAGATATACTCTGAACACCGGAGAATGGTGATGCCTCATTTAGCCCACCAAGAGTTCGAGACAATAAACAGTTCAAACAACGATATATACAACCTTCAAACACCGACTAGTGACTACTATCGACATAAACAAAGAAGACATGATAGTTCATAAGAAGTCTTGCTACACCACCAAAATGCACCCATCTCAGCAGCGCCGACTCTCATGATCCAGACGATAATGACATTCTAAATGTAGCAACTATTACATCGTAAGAGTGACATAGACGAGGATGACCAAATGACAAGGAATATGCATAACAAAAGAAAGAACTACCCATCCGTAACCAGCCACAAAGACAACAAAGTCATTCAAGAGATGATCCAACACCATCATAATTTGCAGCCCCGCTTCAATGAACGGTGATCCGGAGACACCAAGATTCCACCCTTTGATGCAACAGCCCAATTACCTATCAACCTGAAGGCTTGAACCACATCACTGCCTATCGTAATTGAGACATCCAAGGATCAAAGTTAATCCAGATGCCTTTGTCATTCTCACCTTCTTTTGGTTGCAGGCTGTATCGTTGACAATCAGGGGAGTTTGCTCCCGAACTCCTAGGGCTCGCCATGTAGACACAGTTTTCCATAGCAAACAGAGCCTCTCTGCCATCAAGGTCCTTGACAACGGTGATCTCCTAGTTAATCAATAATTGAGTTCGAGAAACAGAGAGTGTGAACCAAGGCTGTTTACCCGCCTCCAACTAAAAAATCATGAAGACCCCAACAAGCTGGTATCCTGCTCATAGATGTAACAGCCACTGTCCGGATACTCACGTATTACACGGTGCTTGTATTGTAGCGACCAGACCCAAATGGATCTAGCGCTCTGTGCTCAGTGTCATCCCTCGGATCAAGAATGCCGACACCACACAAGACATCAAGGATTTATAGCAGAGTAGCAATCACACACTTATTACATCGTTGTCCACAAGGAACTGAATACAAAATATGGCTTAAGGCCATCTAATGATAACAGCGAAGGCTTGGAAGATAAGCGAGTCCATCAACTCCAACGGCATCACCGAGTATAGAACCACGACCTAACACCTTACTCGTTGTCCAAAAGTCTGCAACGTGAAAAGTTGCAGCCCAAAACGGGTCAAGACATGGAATATGCCGCAATGTAACACATAAAGAGCAATGAATGAATAAGCCTATACTACATGCATATTTGGCTGGTGGTAAGGCTCTACGGTTACATTTGCATAAAGCTGATTTTTCCCTACATCAAAGGAATAATTTTATTTAACTATCATGGTGGTTGTTAAACATTGAGAATGGTTGACAAAGATCCTCAATCCCAATTAAAAAGTACTCATCAAAACCCAATAACTTTTATTTAGAAGTAACATGTTGAGATTCACATGATAATCAAGTACCGGATACTCAAATTGTCCATAACCGGGACACGGCTAATCATGATTAGTTTATACACTCGCAGAGGTTTATGACTTTTCCCCATTAAGACTCGATCGCCTCCGCTTGGTTCTCGTGACTACATGGTGTTTGAGAAACGGATGACCGAGACATAGTCTTCGAAGCGCTTAGCACCTTACATGTGGGTAGACCGTATCAACCTATATCCCCTACATCAGCTAGCCTACCCGTAAGAGTTCGTGACGACTTAGTCAACTACGCCAGAGCCCATAATTGGCTTGTGGCTGCACACGGAAGTTTCCAGTTTGAATAATTTTATGATCCCTTAGAGCCCGGGTGGCGGTCCAAGAAATACAGCAAGTCCTCGATAGAAACCAGTGCCTCAATCCACCCAGATGTGTGTTAGGTTGCCACCTTAGATAAACCATTAATTAAACAATCTCACATCTGTCATGGATATTCACTCACCCAATCCACGCCTACTAGCATAGCATAGCATGAACAAGCAAACGAGAAGTAACTCCCAAGGTTTCATAAGTAAAACAGTAATAGGTACTACTCAATCTACTTCCCAAACCCACAATTTAATTAGATCCTAATCATGCAAGTGTTTGAGGAATAGATCTAATGCATAAAACTGGGTATGAGAAGGGTATGATCAAAGTGTTACTTGCCTTGTCGATGATCCATGAGTCCTAGAGATTCAAGTAACAAGCGGCGACCGGTGATCTAACGCAGCATAAACAACAAGCATACAATAAGTACTCATCTAATGCACAGGAAATCTCGAATAAAAGATCTAACCAGAGAGTTCAACTTAAGAACCCTGGTTGCAAAAGAATCGAATCAAAACAAACTCCAAAAATCGAAACTCGAGAGAGAACGCCTCGGCTTAGCGATCTGAAATTAGGTCAAAATTTCACAGTGGCAAAACTCTGTGAAAGTAGGGTAATCGAACGGCGGTTTCATATTTAAACTCCAGCGCTTGAATCACCCGATTCGATAAACGAGCGAGAAATAAAACAGTTTTGAAAATCAGATCTCAAATCAAATCGAAAATAACGGATTAATTCCGATTAAAAGAAAAACGATTTAACGAGTTAAATTGCGAACGTCATAATGTAATCGAATCTAACGAACGCTGTTCATTGAAACGAACGGTTCGGTGAACGTCCGCTAATTAAGAAAACCGAAAAAACAAAACTAATCTAGGTTTTAAAAAACCGAACATATTTTTTTTTTAAAACCGGATCGGTTTAGGGAAAACGGATCGGGCGGCGGGCGGCGGCTACCTCCGGTGGCTCTCGCGGCGAGGTCCGCGGGCTCGGTGGGGCGGGGTGAGGGCGGCGGGTTCCCGGCGTCCAGGGACGGCGGCGGCGGCGTTCGGCGGCGCAAGGCCCTAGGCGGGCGGCGGCGCTGGTCGGGAGAGGCGGGCGGCGCTGCCCGGGCGGGGCTTGGGGGTGAGAGAGGGGCCGGGGGTATTTAAGAGGGGGGGGAGAGGCGGCGACTTGGGAGGGGGCAGGAGCCGGGTCCGGCAGGACTCGGGCGGCGGGCGAGGCGCAGGGGCGGCGGGCTCTCCGCCTGGCGGGCGAGCGCGAGGGAGGCGAGGGAGATGGGCCGGGGCTGGGCCTGGGGCCTGGCTGGCGCTGGGCCGGCTGGGCCTCGGTCCAGGGGGGGGCGCTGTTTTTTTTTAATAAAAATTAAACCAAAACAAATAAAAAAAATACCAAATGAACTCCAAATTAAATAAAACAAATTTTCCCCGACTCCTAAAAATGAGTCGAACAAAATGAACTTTAAAAACAATATACATGCATAAAAATTTTAAAATGCTCATTTTTGCCTAAGCAAATTAAATCTTCCAAAACCAATTTTGGTTTATTTATAATATCTTCATTTTTCCTAATTGTTTGGGAAAGTCATATTATTCCCTCTCAAGATATTTTTTATAGGAAAACTTTATGAAGATAATTTAAATAATCCAATGATCCTATTTTCAAAATTTGGAAAATCCCAAATATGAAAATAATGAAACTTCCAACTCTCTCCGAGGGTCCTTGAGTTGCGTGAAATTTCTAGGATCGGAAAAATATGCGAGAAAATATGATATGCATGATGACCTAATGTATAACATTCCAAATTGAAAATTTGGGATGTTACAAACCTACCCCCTTAAGATGAATCTCGCCCTCGAGATTCGGGTTGGCTAGAAAATAGGTGAGGGTGGTCCTACAAAACTTCCTCTCTTTCCTGTGGCTTCATCCTCAAGGTGGTGGCTCCACCGAACTTTGCAAAACTTGATAACCTTGCTGCGGGTAACTCACTGGCATAATCGAGAATCTTAACCGTTTTTCTTCATATGTCAAGTCATCCTTCAACTGAATTGCCTCCAGTGGCACTGTGGTTCTTAACGGTACCTCCGCTATCTCGGGTGACATTTCTTCAATCGAGAAACATGGAATACATCATGAACTCCCGACAGTCCTTCCGCAATTCCAACTTATACGCTAACTTCTCCCATGCGTTGCAAAATCTTATATGGTCCAACTAAACGGGTGCTAACTTTCCTTTAACTCCAAAACGCTTCACCTCAAGCGGGATACTCGAGATATACTCTGCTCCAACTTCATACTCGATTGCTTTGGCGCTTTGAATCGGCGTAGCTCTTCCGTTGGACTGGGCTACCTTGAGCCTGTCTCAATCAACTTAACTTTCTGCTCAGACTCCTTAATCAAATCTGGTCCAAACAACTGACGATCTCCAGTTTCGTCCCATGACAACGGTGTCCTGCACCTTCTTCCATACAAGGCCTCGAAAGGTGCCATCTTTAAGCTGGTTTGGTAACTGTTATTGTAGGAAAATTCTGCATACGGCAAATTGTCATCCCAACTAGATCCATAATCTAGTGCACAAGCTCTCAGCATGTCTTCCAAAATCTGATTGACTCTCTCGGTCTGTCCATCGGTCTGTGGGTGGAAAGCTGTACTGAATTCCAATCGGGTTCCCAATGTTTCGTGCAACTGGTTCCAAAATTTTGAAGTAAACTGGGTTCCTTCCGTTCGATACAATGCTCCTCGAACTCCGTAAGCACACAATTCTGGTCATGTATATTTTTGCCAACTTAGCAATCGCTATAGGTAGTCTTGATTGGAATGAAATGGGCTACCTTGGTCAAACGGTCGACTATGACCCAAATCGAGTCATATCCTCGAACGGTCTTTGGCAAACCTGTGATGAAATCCATGCCTAGTTTATCCCACTTCCATTCGGTATCGGCAATGGTTGTAATAATCTCGCTGGCTTCGATGCTCGCTTTTACTTTTCGACATACGCCGCAAATTGCTACATACTCCGCAATATCCTTCTTCATTCCGTCCACCGTAAAATATTCTTCAAATCCAAATACATCTTGGTATTTCTCGGTGAATCGAATAGGGTGAATCATGGGCTTCTTGCAAAATCAACTTCCTCGATCTCCGGGTCATTGGGCACATAAACACGGTCTTCAAACCATAGGGTATCGTGCTCATCCTCACGAAATCCTTTAGCTTTTCCTTTGCTCATTTTCTCCTTTATAGAGGCAACTTCCTTATCCGCCTTTTGGTCTTCTCTCGATTTTGTCCATCGTGTCGATCGAATTTCCAATGCTGCTACATAGCCTTCGAACTATTTCCAAACATAGCTCTCAAGGTCCTCGGCTAACTCATTGGGTATTCCTCCCATCATTAGGGTATTGACGGGTTTACGGCTCAATCGCGCTCGCTACGACATTAGCCTTTCCGGGTGATAATGCAATCTCATATCGTAATCCTTGATTAGCTCTAACCATCTCCTCTGTCTCGAGATTCAATTCTTCGTGTGAAGATGTACTTCAAACTCTTGTGATCCGTATATACTTCACTATGATTTCCAATGAGAAAATGTCTCCACGCCTTCAAGGCATGCACAACGGTTGCTAACTCCAAATCATGAGTGGCATAATTCAACTCATGGGGCTTAAGTTGTCTTGAAGCATACGAAACAACTCTTCCTTCCCTGCATAAGCACTGCTCCAAGTCCTCGACGTGAAGCGCCGCAAAACACCTCATAATCCTTAGTTTGATCCGCAATATCAAACTGGTGAGGTAACCAATCTTTTCTTCAACTCCTGAAAACTTGCCTCACAGTCCTTAGTCCATATGAATTTGTTTTCCTTCTTCAACAATTCTGTCATAGGTTTTGCAATCCTTGAGAAATTTCAATGAATCTTCGTAGTATCCTCGCGAGTCCAAGGAAACTCGAAGTCTCTCCAACTGTCGCTGGTGCTTCCCATTTGGTTACGGTCTCAACCTTTGTGGGGTCAATCTGCTATTCCTTCTCCGGATATAACATGTCCGAGAAATCCAACTTCCTTTAACCAAAATTCACATTTGCTGAACTTGGCATACAACTGGTGTTCCTCGCTCCAAAACCAATCTCAAATGTTCCTTGTGTTCCTCTTCATTCTTCGAGAAAATCAAAATGTCATCAATGAACACCACGATTTAACTTGTCCAAAAACTCCATAAACACTTTGTTCATCGTGTTCATGAAATAGGCTGGTGCGTTAGTCATCCAAATGACATAACGGTATACTCATACAGTCCATATCTCGTGGTAAATGCTGTCTTGGGTATGTCTTGCTCCTAATCTTCAATCGATGGTACCACGATCGCAAGTCGATCTTAGAGAACACTTTGGCTCCTTGCAAGCGATCAAACAAATCATTTATCATCGGTAGTGGGTACTTGTTCTTGATTGTTACTTCATTCAATCCACGATAATCAACAACCATTCTCAACGATCCATCCTTCTTCTCCACCAATAAACGGGTGATCCCCAAGGTGAAGAACTTGGGCTAATAAAACCTTTATCCAATAGTTCCTTAATCTGCTTCTTAATTTCTGCCAAATCCTTTGCGGGCATCCCAGACGGTCGCTTCGATATCGGGCCTGTTCCTAGCAACAGCTCGATCAAAACTCAATGTCTCTATCCGCGGCATTCCCCGCAACTCTTCCGAAATACATCAGATATTCCTTCACCATCGGTACTTCTTCCGCACTCACTCCTGTTAAGCAATTAACTTGTGCTCTCCTCGCTCGTGCCGTGATACATACTTAATCCTTCTTCCTTCCGTGTGGTGAGCAAAATTGACCTTGCGGTACAATCTATGTTTCCTCCATACCTTGATAACCAATCCATTCCTAATATCACATCCAATCCTTGGGATTCCGTAACTATTAGGTCCGAGGGGAAAACATAGTGTCCGATCCTTAGTGGCATCGATCACACCATTTACTAGCCATGTACTCTGCTCCCGTGAGGTTACTAGCATGGGTGACCTAAGGGCTTGGGTTGGTAACTTGTACTTATCCACAAATCCCTTGATATGTATGAATGCGATGCACCAAGATCAAAAAGAACAACCGCAGAAAAGACTTAACCAAAACTTACCGACATCGTGATCCGGCTGATCTTCAACCTCCTCCACATCAATGTGGTTCACTTGTCCCCTGTTGAAAGGGTTTGGCTTCTTTCCGAGCTTCCATTGCCATTTCCATTCGCCTTCTCGATAGTCATTTGCATAATGCCCAGCCTTATGCACTTAAAGCAAGTAATGTGACTCAGGTCTACCTTGGATGGTGTAGACGGGTTGGTGCGGTTCGTCTGCTGCTTCCTCCATTCCCGCTCCCATTCTTGGTGCCATTATGGTTGTGCGAATTACCTCCTCCATGGGTATGCTGAAACTGAATTCTGATTTAGGGTATAACGTGGCTTCGCTGGGATCCTGAGTTATACTTCCCTTGTCCATACTTCCGCTATGCAGTTCTCAATTTTCTCGCCGCTTTCCTCAATCATGAGAGCTCGGTCTACTAACTCCCGGTAGTTATTGAAACTTGCTACCATTAACGGCATGCTGAACTCATCATTCAGTCCTTCTAGAAACTTCTCCTGCTTAGCTGCATCCAGAGCAACGCCATCCGGGGCATAACGTGCTAATTTGCTAAAGTCATCCACGATCGCCAACAGTCCTTCCTCCTTGGCGAAGTTGCTAAACTCACGCTTCTTCATGGCCATGGCTCCTGCCAAACATGGGCTGTGCGAAAAGCTTGTTGAAACTGGTCCCATGTGACGGTGGTTCACGGATAAGTGGCTGTGAAATTCTCCCACCATGTCTGCTGCGGGTCCTTCAAGCTGATGTGCTGCAAACTTCACTCTTTCACCATCCGCATCCCGCAGAGTCAGCCCTTCCTATCTTGCGGAGCCACCACCGCTACAATTGGCTCGGTGCTACCGAATACACCGCGGGTTTAGTCTAAGGAAACGAGTCGATGATCCGCAGGTGGTGGTGGTGGCGGTGGGTTGTTGTTGTTGTTGTTGTTGTTGTTCTGCACCAATGTTTGAATCAGGGTATTCTGCTGCTGGATCAATTGGGTGATCTAACGCAGACAAACAACAAGCATACAATAAGTACTCATCTAATGCACAGGGAAATCTCGAATAAAAGATCTAACCAGAGAGTTCAACTTAAGAACCCTGGTTGCAAAAGAATGAATCAAAACAAACTCCAAAAATCGAAACTCGAGAGAGAACGTCTCGGTTTAGCGATCTGAAATTAGGTCAAAATTTCACAGTGGCAAAACTCTGTGAAAGTAGGGTAATCGAACGGCGGTTTCATATTTAAACTCAGCGCTTGAATCACCCGATTCGATAAACGAGCGAGAAATAAAACAGTTTTGAAAATCAGATTCAAATCAAATCGTAAAATAACGGATTAATTCTGATTAAAAGGAAAACGACGAACGAGTTAAATTGCGTAACGCTCATTAACGAGCTAATCTAACGAACGCGTTTCATCGAAACGAACGGTTCGGTGAACGTCCGTTAATTAAGAAAACCGAAAAAACAAAACCAATCTAGGTTTTAAAAACCGAACATATTTTTTAAAAAAAAACCGGATCGGTTTAGGGAAAACCGGATCGGGCGGCGGGCGGCGGCTACCTCGGTGGCTCTCGCCGGCGAGGTCCGTGGGGCTCCGTGGGGGGGGGTGAGGCGGCGGGTTCCCAGCGTCGGGACGGGCATGGCGTTCGGCGGGCGGGGCAAGGCTGGTCGGGAGAGGCGGGCGGCGGCTGGCTCAGTGGGCTTGGGGTGAGAGAGAGGGGGGGGGGGGTATTTAAGGAGGGGGGGAGAGGCGCGACTTGGGAGGCGGCAGGGAGCCGGGTCCGGCAGGACTCGGGCGGCGGGCGAGGCGGCGGCGGCGGGGCTCTCCGCCTCGAGGCGGGCGGCCGCGAGGGAGGCGAGGAGATGGGCAGGGGCTGGGCCTGGCCTGGTCAAGGCCAATGGCTGGGCCTGGGCCCAGTGGGGGCGCTGTTTTTTTTTTAATAAAAATTAAACCAAAACAAATAAAAAAATACCAAATGAACTCCAAATTAAATAAAACAAATTTTCCCGACTCCTAAAAATGAGTGAACAAAATGAACTTTAAAACAATATACATGCATAAAAATTTTAAATGCTCATTTTTGCCTAAGCAAATTAAATCTTCCAAAACCAATTTTGGTTTATTTATAATATCTTCATTTTTCCTAATTGTTTGGGAAAGTCATATTATTCCTCTCAAGATATTTTTTATAGGAAAACTTTATGAAGATAATTTAAATAATCCAATGATCCTATTTTCAAAATTTGGAAAATCCCAAATATGAAAATAATGAAACTTCCAACTCTCTCCGAGGGTCCTTGAGTTGCGTGAAATTTCTAGGATCGGAAAAATATGCGAGAAAATATGATATGCATGATGACCTAATGTATAACATTCCAAATTGAAAATTTGGGATGTTACATGTATATAGTGGGGTTTTTTGCAATATAACTTTTCCGGCTCATGTGTCCGAATGATCATTAGTCTTTTGCCGTCGTCTGATCGAGCGAGGAACCAGTTGTGCTTCCCTGTTTTTGGCAAAGGTGGTGTGATTACAAAGGGCAGTAGCTGTAGGGACACTGCATCATATCAAAAAGGACAGGCATTGTTAATGTAAGATCAGCATTGTTCAGAGTATGAGTAGGATAATGCGAGAAACAACATTGATATGTCCCTGTTGGAACTGGGAGGAAAATACAGGGAAACGTATACTGGGTTCGAAAATATAGAAGTGCCATGCATGGTTATACTCATGTTATCTCGCAATCGATTCTTCATAGGAAATTACCATGTCATGCATGTTATGTAATCATGTTCTGTCCTCACAAACAAATTCTTCAAGGTAACTAACAGACCATGCATTGCTATATACTCGTGTTCTGTGGGAAAATTTTTTGTGAGGATATTATTCTAGCCATTGATTGCTGAAGGGCGAATATAGGTATGTACACATGGTAAGCATTGCAGGATTTCACTACTTCCAAATATAGAGTTCTCCATATGCACATTTACTTCCCTAATGTATGGTTAGATGAAACCAACAGTGGTGCATGTTTCTACATCATGAAAATGAGGAAACTAACATGGCCATTGATACTCACTCATACTTAGTAGTAGTATATAGATTACTGTAAAATAAGGATAATATCCATATATTCCTAACCGTTTGATTATTCAGGGTACAAATTGGTTGTAATGACATGGTCACAATCGCATGAATTAACTCATTCCAAATATAGCTGATTTACGGCGTCTCTAATACATTGCCATAGTTCTACTCAAATTCTACTCAAATAGGGATATGCCAATCATCACAAAAGTTCAAACAGTGTCATGGCATCATTATTACCATGAGATGGAAACAACTTACACGCTGCCGTCTCCAAGCAATACGTGGTGCCATCTGCTTTGTCGATCGCGTAGATGATGCATTGTGTTCAATAGCATCACAGAAGTGTGTATCAGCTTTGACGATGATCCACTGCGAGTCGAGTTGTCTCCAGCTAAAGAAAGCACCGGCGTAAAGATAGGCGAGTCCGCGGTCGAACAAGGCAATTAGCTTGAAGTCTGCGTAATTCGCATGTCGTGTGGGCACTTGGCAGATTAAAATCTTCTGCAAAACAAGGTCCGTCCAACTGACGTAGTAATCTAGATGACTTGGACCGCAATGGTAATACTCTATATAATCCAACGGAGGAAGGATAATCTCATGGGAGGTCTGGAAGTTCACGAGCACCAACTTTTTACCCCTTCTCTGAAGGCAGCCATCCAGTGGGAGTTCATGTCGACCCAGTACATACCTGCCAAGAAGTTTCCGGCGATGGTGATTGGATCGATGTCGAAGGAAATGATGTACGGCGACCCACTACATACCTGCAAAGAAGTTTCGGCTAATGGAGATCGGATTGAAGTCGAGGGGCATCATGCACGCCTCTGTATCATGGTGAGCCAATCTCGCAAGACCAGATAGCAGCAAGCATGGTGTCTTGAAAAGCTTAGGCCTCGCTTCGACGATGGCCGTGTGCATGTCCCTCGAGCATGCAACCAGCCGCAGGGCGTTCAACATATCCATACACAAACAACAGAGGTCGAGGATGTCACTGGAGAGATTGCTCCAATCGCGACTCATATGGATGCTGCGCGGTTCGTGTTCGGCCATGGTGGAGTTTGGAAGGGGGCTTGATTTACTGGGGAGAAGGATGTCGGTGCTGGAGCGGCTAGCGAGGGAATAGTGGTACTGGGGAAGGCGAGTGAGGCGACGGTACACGAGGGCACAGTGAGATGGAGACAGAGACGGAGACGGAGAAGGAGATGGAGATGGAGTGGTGCTATGAGAGCGGAGAGGGAGACGAGGCGAGGCGCCAATGTGTTGTACAGTGGCGGTGACAGACTGCACAATGCATAGGGTGAGGCTGACTTTGGTAACCCGAACACGCCACCTGGACTAGTGTCAGGCGCAGGGTGTTGTCACTTCACTGTGAGGACCTGATGAATAGTATTTTGACCATCAAGTGTACCAGAGGCTGGGAGGGGATCGAGCAGGAAGTTAATGCTCCACGCCTAAAAGTTTTGGGAAAACCTGATTTTCATAAGGTGACTATACTCACCTAAACGGTGGGAGTATTCCTTAACCAGAGAATGTTGTGTCTCCCACTCACGCGCTCAAAAAAAATCTACGACACATTTTTTATCTGTTTGCATAGGTCCCACCTATCAGGAAGGATGGGCACGCATACACGAACAGGTACGACTCATCGATCTGCTGCATAGCCTTTTCGTTTAGTCTACCTAGCCGTCTAATCAATCTGCACTGCACGCCACTTCTCCCATTTACTTCTCCATCGGGAACCGATTCTCCCGGCTTCTTCACCTCCCTTCGTCTTCATTTGCATCCAAACCCCACTGCGTTCACATTGTTTTAACCTCTTTAAATAATCATCTACTACTTCAGTTAGACTAGCCATCTAATCCTAATTCTCCAAACCATAGCCCTCCGTTCAGCGGTTCCAAATGGCGAAAGAGATCGAGATGCAGGTTTTAGCGTCCAACATGTCCTCGTCAAAGGCTCGTCGCGCATAGTTGCCACCGTCACCGTCCACCCAAGGGTTGTTCGGCAGTGGATCAACAATGTATCCAACTCCCTCAAAAAGTTAGAGACGAGGGTCATCAGTCTCGACGCAGAGTACACGGAGCGTGCCCTGGAAGATCCAGGCGCGCCGCCCTTCACCGGTGTGCCTCAAGATGATGTTTTGGTGTACCACATCATACACTCGCCCTCCATACCAGGTGAGCTTCACGATTTCTTGTCTCGGGAGGACGTATACTTCTGTGGGGCAGCCATCGAAGGGGACAAACAGAAGCTGGAGCCGTACAACCTTGATTTGAAAAGCATCGCTGACCTACAAACCAGAATCAAAATTCACGTAGAAGATTGTGATAAACAGACACCATCCCTATTCGACATAGCAAATTTTGTGCTCGGTACAAATCTTCATAAGGGTGACGAGACGGTGGCATTAAGGTCGTCTGGATGGGAGAATTATCCCTTGACGTACGAGCGGATAAAATATGCTGCCCTCGATGCCCGTGTGAGTTTCGAGATATCTGCAAGGTCCAAAGAGCTTGTTGCAAGAAGAAGAAGAAGAAGAAGAAGAAGAAGAAGAAGAAGAAGAAGAAGAAGAAGAAGAAGAAGAAGAAGAAGAAGAAGAAGAAGAAGAAGAAGAAGAAGAAGAAGAAGAAGAAGAAGAAGAAGAAGAAGAAGAAGAAGAAGAAGAAGAAGAAGAAGAAGAAGAAGAAGAAGAAAAGGCTGCACCAGCAGGAGGGCATTTGTAATCTCAACATGTGATGGGGAGCTCTAAATTTGAATTTGAAACTTATAAAATGAAAAGATTCAAAACAAATAAACTGGGAGAGAGGGAGTATATCGTAGGATGTGTCCCATACAAAATAAGTCCCCTGGTTTGTCACCGCGAAGATGCGGTTAGAAAGGAGCACAGCCTTGCCCTGCTTTCCTCCGCTCATGTGGTGGGACCCATGCTTATGGGTCCCACATGTCGATGATAGAATGGTAGGATTGTTCACGCCGGGGATCCTCATCCCCGAGCGCGCGCCCTCATCCCTCTCGCCCCACCGCTCCTCCGCTTTTGTGTGCATGGCATGCGGGCCACCTGAACTGCAAGGCGACCATCAACTTTCTACCACAGACACACCCGATTGGACGCGATTTGCTCGCTCCGCTGCTGTGACACATTTAATCCTGGGCATCAATCCTCACTGGACTACTTATG
Organism: Aegilops longissima; assembly: GCA_021605205.1. Taxonomy (NCBI): domain Eukaryota; kingdom Viridiplantae; phylum Streptophyta; class Magnoliopsida; order Poales; family Poaceae; genus Aegilops; species Aegilops longissima. The sequence continues at coordinate 543,357,022 of CM038682.1, forward strand.
TACTACAGGTAGTACCCGCCGGTGGCCATCTACGCCAGAACGCCCGGACGCCAATTGTGGCACCTCGCCACGTCCATGCCACCACCGGCCGGTTCATCTCGAACGAGTGAGTCGCGAACCACGCCACCACCATGAGAATGACATGTGGGCCAGCCGCATTTAAGGTCCGCATGTCATTGACTCATAGGCCGGGCACTAAGCCACTGAAGTTCTGTCCCGTGGGCCCCGAGAGGGAAATGTAACTCCTGCGGCAGGCCTTATGGTGCCCCCGCAGTACGAGCTCATGCCAAAACTGGAATTAGTTTCTGTCGGATTTCGGGTTCCGGCAGACCCTTGAGGTTCGAACACTAGGGTGCGCGCGGAGATCCAAACCTCCACCCTCTCGCACCTCGCCGAATCGCTGGGACCTAAAACTACTAAACAGCATAAGAGACACGAGATTTATACTGGTTCAGGCCACCATTGTGGTGTAATACCCTACTCCAGTGTGTGGTGTGGTAGATTGCCTCTTGGGCTGATGAGGAACAATACAAGGAAGAACAGCCTCGCGAGGGTCTGTTCTTGGCGGGTGTGATGAACTGCTAGGTGGTGTTTAGTTGCTCTAGCTACTGGTTTCTTGATGAGGATCCGGATCTGGATCCCTTCTCTCCCTCTTTCAGATGCCCCTTCAAGCTGCTCCCTCCTCTGAGTGTGGCTACTCCTATTTATAGGCGAAGGCCCTGGGCCTCTTCCCAAATATTGAGCGGGAAGGGCGCCAACAATTGGCCATTTTGAAGGGGAAGAGTGGGTACACTTATCCTGACTAAAGTTGGTCCTCGCCTGCCAAAGGCTCTGGTGATGACGCCTACTTGGGCTCCATGATGACTCCCTTCCAGTCGTTGGGCTGGTCTTGGTCTTGTTGCACCGAAATGGATGCCTTTGCTTGATACTCCCGCCGGCGCTTGCTCCCTTTTCACCAAAGAGGAAAGGAGGACACTACGCGGGCTGGTGCCCGACTGGCGCCCTTGGTCGTCATGGCTTGCGTCATGGGCACCTCGCGAGGTACCCTGCCTTGGACTCTCCGCCTCCTCATGAGCCAGCCTGACGAGGCCGTGCCTGAGGAAGCTCCTTGTCGTCCGCCTCATGCAGGCTTGCCCCTCGCGAGGGTCTTGAGCTTGCGTTGATGAAGATGGGCTGTCCTGGGCCTCCTTTGAGCCACGCCGCAGGCCGCAGGCAGGCAAGTCTGGGAACCCCCGTTCCCAGAACGCCGACAGTTTCTTACTACTACCAACTAGTACTAGTAAGGTACACATGCATTGCACGCATGAGATTCTGGTGGTTTGTGCATTATGCTTCTACATGTGGAGCTTTCTGGATTCTAACATGTGGCAAAATCTGGTGGAATGTAAGGTTAGGCAAGTTTGATTAACTTAGATGAGTGTTTGGTTCAAGCCACACCTTAGGCAAGCCACACTAAGGCCCCACATGACATACACACAAAAAATGTGGCAAGATTCCCTTAGGCTTGCCAACTTGTGGCTCTCATTTTGAAGAACTAATAACTTTGCCTAAGCTTAGTTGTGGCAAAGTTAGTCATGAATTAAGTTCAACCATGGAGTCTTCTAGATTATACATGTGGCAGAATCTGGTGGATGATATCCAACGGCCAGTAGTGCTCGGATTTGGCATCTTTGTACCGTCGGATTGGCTTCATCCAACGGCCAACTTTCAAAGTTTTTCACACACTATATAGGGGGTATAGATATAGATGTGTCGGTCCGTTGCAATGGGTCCAAAGTATATCTATTTAGTGGAGTGCACTCTAAACACATTATATATTTATTTTTCTCTAACCTTCCGTAGCCATGCAACCAAGCCACATAAGCTTCATGGGTGCCCCCCCCCCCCACATCATATTATTCATACTACGTTGATTGAAAAAAAGATAAATCACCCAAAACAAGATCTTCCCGTTTTTTTTTTCCTATGATGTTGTTGTGTGCACGTACCTACTAGTTGTATAGTGGTAGTACTAGTAATATAGTATTAGGAGTACAAACTTGGTACTAGTAGGAGTAGTACAAATACGGAATGCTCCTACTCTATCAACGAGCCCCGTCTGACACCAAATTTCTTGGCTTCCGTGCTACAGCTAGATCTTCCCCTCGTTTCTGTTTTCCAACCCGGCGGGGGCGGGGTGTCGGTTTGCTCAACGGCGGTCCCACATGAAAGTGAAAATGCTAGGCAACACGCCTTCCCTAAGCTATGTGTCGTGCCGGACGGGCCGTGTTGTACTCCCAATTCCCGGGCGTGTGGGGGTGCGACGCGAACGCGACAGGCCTTTTCCTTTTACCAGCAATGTGCCCGTGCGTTGTGACGGATCCAAAGTAGTAGAATAGTAGTATTTGTTCACAAACTTGAAAGAAATCACTATTGTTTTGATATACTCCTAATATATTACTCCCTCCGTACCTAAATATTTGTCTTTTTTGAGATTTCAAATGGACTATCACATACGGATTATATAGACATATTCTAGTGTTTCTAGTAAGATGCACGCGCTGCACGAAGTTGATGGAAAAGGTAAGCACAACTTATAAATTGACGGATGGAGTACTAGTTACGGTGATGCATATAATTGCGAAGGATCGCACATGTCGGTATTGACCGAACGAGAATGCAACAGCACAATAAGAATTAAGGCCGCGATGATGCGATCGCAGTGGTGGTTACAGAAGGCAGGAAGAAAGATGGATCCACAAACGTACGACCTCCTCCTCCTCAACTTAGTGCGCCGGGCCACCGACCGGCGGCTAAGGAGCGGCGGCTTTTGTGGCGAGGTCGAGGTGCTTCTCAGCAAAGGCATCCAAGGCTTCCAGCCGATTGAGGAAGGCCAACGTCGTAGCGTCCTCACTGGCCTTGTAGATACCTATGTACACGATTTCCTCGTACACGTGGATGTGTAGGTCGACGAATTCTTGCAGGGCGAGGCGCCTCGTGGTGAGCGCGACCTCCAGGTGGACATTCTTCGTGGCGTCGGCGGGTAGTCGCAGGGCCACCAGTGCTTGAAAGAGGTTCCGGCCATGGAGGCCGATTAGGTGGCAGCAATGAGGAGCCCGGCCGCTGGCTGGAGGAGTACGGCGATGTCGTCCGCGAGCTTCTTGAGGACGGTGAACTTGTTGCTGGTGGCAACAATCATCTGGTCCAACTGAGAGTTGTAGTTGGCGTCGACGGCGGCCATCCACCAGCCGGTCTCCAACACCATCTAGACATGATCCATGGCGCCATGCCGCAGGCCGGCGTCGTGGACCATCTGGCGCAGTCGCTGGCCGCTCACGCGCATCTCCGCCATGGGTCTGGAGTGAGCTCTTTTGCGCTTAGTGTAGGTGCTTAGGCAAATGCTTAGGTGCGTACGATGTGGTACTCCTAGATGCATTGGAATGGAGGGGCGCGTTTATATGAGGGCAATGAGGGCAAACTGCGTTGCATTCACATCGAGCAGCCTCTTTTCCGGACCTCCTCCCATTACTTCCTCATGCATTAATTGAAGGAGAATGCATTGGCCGCTCAACATATCGAACCACTACTCCCTCCCTCGTCTGCATTAAAGCCGATCGGGAACTGCGCTACCACTGTCAAATCGAATACTCCCTCCGCCTAGGTGAGTATTAAGTCATCTTCTTAAAACCAAATAGTAAACACATAGGCGTGGTGCATTAACTCTCACGTTGTTTCTTATTTTTGACATAAATAGAGGAATCAACCAAGAAGAGATGTGGGGCTTGTATGCTTTTAATGACTTGAGACTATCAAACATGACATGCAAGTGGTCAGTTTGTTGCACAAGAACAAATACAACCCACGCCAAGACAAACGCATCTTATATAGCATCACATCCAATGGCTATAAAAGATGAATGAGTTATACTCCTCGCCATGTATCATATAATTTGGTCTCATCTAATACATGGCGCAGGAGTAGATCTTATATAGCAAAACTGTATTAATAATACTTAGTACTCCTGCGCCATGTAGCATGTATTAGTATCATGTAGTACTTTATTTATTTCCATGTATGGCACATAGTACTCAACTCTCTCTCTCTTTCTTCATTTAATTCTATGACACCTCATCAAAATTGCTAAGGCTAGTACCATTACAACCAGCCTTAGAAAATACTAAACATTAAGTTCTCTCGTTTTCCTCTCCACCTTGGTCACCTAGACGGAGGGAGTATACTGCGCGGGCTTTTCCTGCGTGGTAGGCGGGGCAGTTCCGCCTAGTCGGTTCAATATAGACGCGAGAAGACGAGGGAGTAGGTTGTTGCAAACGTAGGGTTGTGTGATTTGACAGCGAGTTACTGCTGGACAGGTGGGGCCCTGTGAGTTGACTTGCCATTATCATTTTAACTGCGGCGCTATGACCGGCGTGAGTCTCCTGATTCCTGACCACCTCCATATAAGTGCCTCTCCCAATGCTCCACCATGTAGTAGAGGCTGGATCTTGCATGAGAGCCCACTTCTCCACTTTTTCCTTGCCTCTCTTTCCTCCACATATGTAAAAATGCCATGTAAAGCGCACTATTGTACTTACTTGCTCCTACAGGTGCTTAAGCTTGCCACATAGGCATAAAGTCTGATGTGGCAAGTTAATCAAGAAGAGAGAGACTAGTTTGGTGACCCAAGAAAGAAACGGTGCTAAGTGCGTGTACCTAGGTGAAAAGACAATTTTGAGTCTATAGCTAATTAAATGAAGAAAACTTAGCAACACCATTTCATTGGAAGAGGTCACTGTTGGCAAATGCAATAAATACTAGTATTTCAGTGTCCCATAATATAAGAACGTTTTTGGCACTACACTAGTGTAAAAAACATTCTTATATTATGGGATGGAGGGAGTACGAAGAAAGAGATAGAGAGAAGTAAAAAAATACACTTATAGCCAACCTTATAGCCTAACCTTGTTGTAGTATGAGTGACTAAGTGATGACTATGTATGACATGCCAACATCAGATAGCCTAATGCACCGTGTTAAATCTCCAAGGGCGCGACCGCACGAGCGACGCGACAGTCGTGGTAGGCGCGACCACGATACGGGCTGCTAGCAGCCCTTGGATCTGAGATCAAACGGTCGCATGCTAAGTTGCTGAAAATTTGCAGAATAACCCTCCAGGATAGGATATTCACCCATAGGTCTAGAATCACGCCATGCAACCGTTCGATCTCAGATCCAAGGGCTCTCGGAAGCCCATATCATGGGAGAATGGAAAGCCACTACCCTGCCGTTCGCACGCTGGCAGTTCGCTCCTACTCGTCCCCACACGTCCTTCAATACTATGACGGTTCACTCCTAGTCGCCCCATCCATTCACATTACGGCAGTTCCACTAATCCTAACCCTCCTCCCAAATCCATGGCGCCCCAAATCTCCCGATCGGCGGTGAGTACAAGGTTAGAACCATCACCGACGATGAGTTCGACGTCATCTACACCCGTTCTTCCGCGACGGTGAAAGGATGCCTTTCGCCTCAGACGCATGTTCAAGACTCGATGATGAGTGGGTCGCTGGGCTAGATGTTGAGTACACCACAGTCCCGGACGAGAGAAGGATCTAAAGGACGAAGAGAGGAAGAAGCCCGCAGTGATCCAGGTTTGCGTGCATGACTTATGCTTAGTCTACCACATATGCCATGCCGACGTTGAGTGCCAGGATTTTAAGGACTTCCTCGAGAGCAACCTAGTCAAATTCACATCAGTTACTGTAGACTTTGGTAACGACAAAGAAGTCATGCGTCGGATAGGCCTCGTTGTAGGCAACAACTTCGACCTCCAGAAGAATCGGCTGGTGTCCTCTCGTCAGCCTTCAATGCTGACCCTCGCAGGAGCCATGGTTCATCCTTCGTACGGTAAACTGGAGAAGCCTCCATACACGTTTCATCGTTGAGGGAGTCCTGCACTAGGGGGTGTCCGGATAGCTGAACTATCATCACGGCCGGACTCCAAGACTATGAAGATACAAGATTGAAGACTTCGTCCCGTGTCCGGATGGGACTTTCCTTGGCGTGGAAGGCAAGCTTGGCGATACGGATATGTATATCTCCTACCTTTGTAACCGACTCTGTGTAACCCTAACCTATCCGGTGTCTATATAAACCGGAGGGTTTTACTCCATAGGACGAACAACAATCATACCATAGGCTAGCTTCTAGGGTTTAGCCTCCTTGATCTCGTGGTAGATCTACTCTTGTACTACCCATATCATCAATATTAATCAAGCAGGAGTAGGGTATTACCTCCATCGAGAGGGCCCGAACCTGGGTAAAAACATCGTGTCCCTTGTCTCCTGTTACTATCTCGCCTAGACGCATACGTTCGGGACCCCCTACCGAGATCCACCGGTTTTGACACCGACATTGGTGCTTTCATTGAGAGTTCCTTCGTGTTGCCACCGATAGGCCCAATGGCTCCTTCGATCATCAACAACGACGCGGTCCAGGTGAGACTTTTCTCCTCGGACAGATCTTCAGATTCGGCGGCTTTGCTTGGGCCAATTCGCTTGGCCACCGGAGCAGATCGAAAGCTAGGCCCCTGGCCATCAGGTCAGATTTGGAAGTTTGAACTATACGGTCGATATCCGCGGAGACTTGATCTTCGACGGATTCGAGCCACAGCCGAGCATGCCGCACTGTCTCGATGGGTATGATCTAGCTCTGCCGCCGAACAGTGCCCTGGAGGCCGCACCAGCATCCGCCCCGGCCCTTAGTCCGGAGCCGGACTCCCCGATCGAGGACGAATGGTTGGACACCGCCTCGGGGGCTACGATCTCTACGGTGATTGAGCCGAACTCCATCCCTGTCCTTGGCGAAGCTCGTGACTCCAGGGTGCCGGACTCCTCCCGGACTCCGAACCCTCGCCCCTGCCAATCGAATCTGATTGGGCGCCGGTCATGGAGTTCACTGCCGCGGACATCTTTCAGCACTCGCCCTTTGGCGACATCCTGAATTCACTAAAGTCTCTCTCTTTATCCGAGAGCCCTGGCCGGACTATGAACAGGAAGGTTGGGATGCGGACGACGAAGAAATTCAACGCCCACCCACCACCCACTTCGTAGCCACTGTCGATGATTTAACCGACATGCTCGACGTCGACTCCGAAGACATCGATGGTATGGACAACGATGCCGGAGACGACCAAGACCCAGCGCCTACAGGGCACTAGAAGGCCACCTCGTCATACGCCATATACATGGTGGACATCCCAAAAGATGGAAACGCCGATGGAACAACGGAGGATGACCCCTCCAAGAAGCAACCGAGCGCCCGACGCCAGCCGGCACCGCCTAAATCCGCCACAAGAAAACGGTGATTCCGCACGGGAGATAATAACACCCCGGATAGTGCCGAAGACAACCCCCTCCAGCAGGACTTAGCACAGGAGGAGGGAGAAGCAAGTCCGCACGACAGTGCGGCAGAAAGAGAGGTAGAGGACGATAATTATGCGCCTCCTACCGAAGATGAGGCAAGCCTCAACGAGGACGACAATTTGCCGTGCTCGAGGATCCCGCCAACAGGAGCGCTTTCAAACGCAGGCTTATAGCCACGGCAAGCAGCCTCAAGAAAAGCAGCAGCAGCTTAGATCGACCAAGACCTGCTAGCTGACAAATGGATTGAAGTCCTCGCAGCCGAAGAGTATGAACTCGAACGCCCCTCCAAAAGCTACCCAAAACGTCGGTCGTTGCCTCGATCAGAGGAGGAAGCACCCCAAGTCACCAGCGACGACATGGCAGACCGGCCACCCGTGGCAGCGACAGAGAAGCCTCTCGCCTCCGCCAAGCCACACCCCGACGCCGCCAAAAAGTACCAAGGCACGGAAAACGCTACCGACTTGCGAGATATATTGGAGGATAAGGCAAAACATACAAGATCGATCTACGGATCGCGTGAGCGCCCAACGACTCAGGATGATTACCGTCGCGACGGATACAGCAAACCCGGCCGGGCCGAACATAGTAGACAAAGCTCATATGAGCTACGCCGTGATATAGCCCAACATGAGGCGCCAAGACACCCACTATGCTTCATAGATGAAGTAATGGATCATCAAATCCTCGAGGGCTTCAAACCCAGAACGCCGAATCATACGATGGTACCACAGATCCTGCGGTCTGGATCAAGGACTATCTCCTCCACATCCACATGGCCCGCGGTGATGATCTACATGCCATCAAATACCTCCCACTCAAGCTTAAAGGACCAGCTCGGCATTGGCTCAACAGCTTGCCAGCAGAATCAATTGGTTGTTGGGAGGACACGAAGCCGCATTCCTTGATAACTTCCGTGGCACATATGTGCGACCACCGACGCCGATGACCTTAGCCATATAATTCAGCAGCCGAAGAATCGCCGCATAATTCGACATGGTTAATAACAAAGAAAAATCAAATCATTGACTGTCCGGATGCGAGGCCCTTGCAGCTTTCAAACATAACATCCGCGACGAATGGCTTGCCCGGCACCTAGGACAGAAAAGTCGAAATCCATGGCAGCCCTCACAACACTCATGACCCGCTTTTTGTGCGGAGAGGACAGCTAGCTAGCTCAAGCAACAACTTGGCCAAACACCCCGATAGTTCGGATACCAAGGATAGCAATGGCAGGTCGACGCAACAAGAACAAGCACCGCATTAACGGCGATAATGCTGAAGATACAACCATCAATGCCGGATTCGTGAGGCTCTAAACCCGGTCACGGAAGAAGCGGCCGGGTCAGGCGGGACTCGTGGCGGGCGAGGCGTCTTGTGGCGGGCTCTCCTCAGGCTTCCTGGAGGCGAGGCGAGAGATGGGCAGGGGGCTGGGCACAGGGGCTGGTAGCGCTCCAGGCAGCTGGGCCTCGGTCGAGGGGCGCTATTTTTTTTAATAAAATTAAACCAAAACAAATAAAAAAATACCAAATGAACTCCAAATTAAATAAAACAAATTTTCCCGACTCCTAAAATGAGTCGAACAAAATGAACTTTAAAAACAATATACATGCATAAAAATTTTAAAATGCTCATTTTGCCTAAGCAAATTAAATCTTCCAAAACCAATTTTGGTTTATTTATAATATCTTCATTTTCCTAATTGTTTGGGAAAGTCATATTATTCCCTCTCAAGATATTTTTTATAGGAAAACTTTATGAAGATAATTTAAATAATCCAATGATCCTATTTTCAAAATTTGGAAAATCCCAAATATGAAAATAATGAAACTTCAACTCTCTCAGGGTCCTTGAGTTGCGTGAAATTTCTAGGATCGGAAAAATATGCGAGAAAATATGATATGCATGATGACCTAATGTATAACATTCCAAATTGAAAATTTGGGATGTTACAAACCTACCTCTAAGATGAATCTAGCCCTCGAGATTCGGGTTAACTAGAAAATAGGTGAGGTGGTCCTTAAGCAAAACTTCCTCTCTTTCCCGGTGGCTTCATCCTCGGTGTGGTGGCTCCTTTGAACTTTGCAAAACTTGATAACCTTGCTGCGGGTAACTCTGCTTTGGCATAATCGAGAATCTTAACGGTTTTTCTTCATATGTCAAGTCATCCTTCAATGAATTGCCTCCGGTGTACTTGTGTCTCTTAGCGGTACCTCTGCTATCTCGGGTGACATTTCTTCAAGCGAGAAACATGGAATACATCATGAACTCTGACAGTCCTTACAGCAATTCCAACTTATCATAACTTCTCCCATGCGTTGCAAAATCTTATATGGTCCAGCAAGCAGGGGTGCTAACTTTCCTTTAACTCCAAAGCGCTTCACTCCTCAGGCGGGGATACTCTGAGATATACTCTGTCTCCAACTTCATACTCGATTGCTGCGCTTTGAATCGGCGTAGCTCTTACATGCAGGTGGGCTACCTTGAGCTGTCTCGAATCAACAACTTTCTGTTCGGACTCCTTAATCAAATCTGGTCCAAATAGTGGCGATCTCGAGTTTAGTCCCATGACAACGGTGTCCTGCACCTTCTTCCATACAAGGCCTCGAAGGTGCCATCTTTAAGCTGGTTTGGTAGCTGTTATTGTAGGAAAATTCTGCATCGGCAAATTGTCATCCCAACTAGATCCATAATCTAGTGCACAAGCTCTCGACATGTCTTCCAAAATCTGATTGACTCTCTCGGTCATCCATCGATGCGTGGGTGGAAAGCATCTTGAATTCAATCGGGTTCCCAATGTTTGTGCAACTGGTTCCAAAATTTTGAAATAAACTGGGTTCCTCATGCGATACAATGCTCCTCGGAACTCCGTGTAAGCACACAATTCTGGTCATGTATATTTTTGCCAACTTAGCACTGCTATAGGTAGTCTTATTTGGAATGAAATGGGCTACCTTGGTCAAGCGATCGACTATGACCCAAATCGAGTCATATCTGAGCGGGTCTTTGGCAAACTGTGATGAAATCCATGCCTAGTTTATCCACTTCCATTAGGGTATCGGCAATGGTTGTAACAATCCTGCTTGGCCGATGCTCTGCTTTTACTTTCGACATACGTGCAAATTGCTACATACTCCGCAATATCCTTCTTCATTCGGTCCACGAAAATATTCTTCAAATCCAAATACATCTTGGTATTTCCTGGGTGAATCGAATAGGGTGAATCATGGGCTTCTTGCAAAATCAACTTCACGATCTACGGGTCATTGGGCACATAAACACGGTCTTCAAACCATAGGGTATCGTGCTCATCCTCACGAAATCCTTTAGCTTTTCCTTTGCTCATTTTCTCCTTTATAGAGGCAACTTCCTATATCGCCTTTTGGTCTTCTCGATTTTGTCCATCGATGTCATTGAATTTCCAATCTTGCTACATAGCCTTTGGAACTATTTCCAAACATAGCTCTCGAAGGTCCTCGGCTAACTCATTGGGTATTCCTCCCATCATTAGGGTATTGACGTGGCTCTTACGGCTCAATAAATGCCTTCGACATTAGCCTTTCGGGGTGATAATGCAATCTCATATCGTAATCCTTGATTAGCTCTAACCATCTCCTCTGTCGAGATTCAATTCATACGTGTGAAGATGTACTTCAAACTCTTGTGATCCGTATATACTTCACTATGATTTCCAATGAGAAAATGTCTCCACGTCTTCAAGGCATGCTGTGACTGCTAACTCCAAATCATGAGTGGCATAATTCAACTCATGGGGCTTAAGTTGTCTTGAAGCATCTGAAACAACTCTTCCTTCCTGCATAAGCACTGCTCCAAGTCCTCGGCGTGAAGCGTCATAAAACACCTCATAATCCTTAGTTTGATCGGCAATATCAAAACTGGTGAGGTAACCAATCTTTTCTTCAACTCTGAAAACTTGCCTCACAGTCCTTAGTCCATATGAATTTGTTTTCCTTCTTCAACAATTCTGTCATAGGTTTTGCAATCCTTGAGAAATTCTCAATGAATCTTGGTAGTATCCTGCGAGTCAAGGAAACTCGAGTCTCTCAAGCTGTCGTTGGTGCTTCCCATTTGTTCTGGTCTCAACCTTTGTGGGGTCAACTGCTATTCCTTCTCCGGATATAACATGTCAGAAATCCAACTTCCTTTAACCAAAATTCACATTTCTTTGAACTTGGCATACAAGCTGGTGTTCCTCGGTTTCTCCAAAACCAATCTCAAATGTTCCTTGTGTTCCTCTTCATTCTTGAGAAAATCAAAATGTCATCAATGAACACCACGACGAACTTGTCCAAAAACTCCATAAACACTTTGTTCATCAGGTTCATGAAATAGGCTGGTGCGTTAGTCGATCCAAATGACATAACGGTATACTCATCTGATCCATATCTAAGTGGTAAATGCTGTCTTGGGTATGTCTTGCTCCCGAATCTTCAAGCGATGGTACCACGATGTAAGTCGATCTTAGAGAACACTTTGGCTCCTTGCAAGCGATCAAACAAATCATTTATCATCGGTAGTGGGTACTTGTTCTTGATTGTTACTTCATTCAATCCACGATAATCAACAACCATTCTCAACGATCCATCCTTCTTCTCCACCAATAAAGCGGGTGATCCCCAAGGTGAAGAACTTGGGCGAATAAAACCTTTATCCAATAGTTCCTTAATCGCTTCTTAATTTCTGCCAAATCCTTTGCGGGCATCACATGTCGATTAAACCGATATCGGGCCTGTTCTAGCAACAGCTCGATCAAAACTCAATGTCTCTATCCGCGGCATTCAGCAACTCTTAGGAAATACATCGAGGATATTCCTTCACCTGGTACTTCTTCTGTACCACTCTGTTAAGCAATTAACTTGTGCTCTCCTCGGCTCGTGCCGTGATACATATAATCCTTCTTCCTTACGGTGTGGTGAGCAAAATTGACCTTGTGGTACAATCTATGTTTCCTCCATACCTTGATAACCAATCCATTCCTAATATCACATCAATCCTTGGGATTCCGAACTATTAGGTCGAGGGAAAACATAGTGTCCGATCCTTAGTGGCGATCGATCACACCATTTACTAGCCATGTACTACTGCTCGGGTGAGGTTACTAGCATGGGTGACCTAAGGGCTTGGGTTGGTAACTTGTACTTATCCACAAATCCTTGATATGTATGAATCACGATGCACGGTATCAAAAAGAACAACTGCGATAAAAGACTTAACCAAAAACTTACGATTCTTGCATCGGCTGATCTTCAACCTCCTCCACATCAATGTGGTTCACTTGTCCCCTGTTGAAAGGGTTTGGCTTCTTTCGAGCTTCCATTGCCATTTCCATTACGCATACGGACAGTCATTTGCATAATGCCCGATCTTGCGGCACTTAAAGCAAGTAATGTGACTCGGTCTACCTTGGATGGTGTAAGCGGGTTGGTGCGGTTCATCGTTGCTTCCTCCATTCCGTTCCCATTCTTGGTGCCATTATGGTTGTCGAATTACCTCCTCCATGGGTATCTTGAAACTGAATTCTGATTTAGGGGTATAACGTGGCTCTTTGGGATCTGAGTTATACTTCCCTTGTCCATACTTCCGCTTGCAGTTCTCAATTCTGCTGCTTTCCTCAATCATCGAGCTCGGTCTACTAACTCCTGGTAGTTATTGAAACTTGCTACCATTGCGGCATCTGAACTCATCATTCAGTCCTTCTAGAAACTTCTCTGTTTAGCTGCATCATGTAGCGTCATCAGGGCATAACGTGCTAATTTGCTAAAGTCATCCACGTCTTGTGCAACAGTCCTTCCTCCTTGGCGTAAGTTGCGAAACTCACGCTTCTTCATAGCCATGGCTCCTGCTGAAACATGGGCTGTCTGAAAAGCTTCTTTGAAACTGGTCCCATGTGGCGGTGTCTCTGGGATAAGTGGCTGTGAAATTCTCCCACCATCTTGCTGCGGGTCCTTCAAGCTGATGTCTGCAAACTTCACTCTTTCACCATCCGTGCATCCTGCAGTAGTCAGCTCCTTCCTATCTTGCGGGCAGTCTGCTACAATTGGCTCGGTGCTCTTTGGAATACACCGGCGGGTTTAGTCTAAAGAAGCAGTCGGATGATCCATGGTGGTGGTGGTGGCGGTGGGTTGTTGTTGTTGTTGTTGTTGTTACGCACCAATGTTTGAATCGGGGTATACTGCTCTTTGGATCAATTGGGTGATCTAGCGAGACAAACAACAAGCATACAATAAGTACTCATCTAATGCAGGAAATCTCGAATAAAAGATCTAACGAGAGAGTTCAACTTAAGAACCCTGGTTGCAAAAGAATGAATCAAAACAAACTCCAAAATCGAAACTCGAGAAGAGCGTCTCGGTTTAGCGATCTGAAATTAGGTCAAAATTTCACGGTGGCAAAACTCTGTGAAAGTAGGGGTGTCGGGCGGCGGTTTCGTTCTGAAACTCGGCGCTTGAATCACTGATTCCGATAAGCGGCGAGAAATAAAACAGTTTTGAAAATCAGATCGAAATCAAATCGAGAAAATAGCGGATTAATTCTGATTAAAAGGAAAAGCGACGAGCGAGTTAAATTGCGAGCGTTAGATTAACGAGCGAATCTAACGAGCGCGTTCTTTGAAGCGAGCGGTTGGTGAGCGTCCGATTAATTAAGAAAACCGAAAAAAACAAAACCAATCTAGGTTTTAAAAAAACCGAACATATTTTTTTAAAAAAACCGGATCGGTTTAGGGAAAACGGATCGGGCGGCGTGGCGGCTACCTCCAGTGGCTCTCGCCCGGGTGAGTCGGTGGGAGCTCAGTGGGGCGAGGTGAGGCGTGAGGTTCCGGCGTCGGTGGGAACAGCGTTCGGCGCAGCCCATGGTCGGGAGGAGAAGGCGGCGGCGTCGGCTGGGGTGAGAGAGGAGGTGAGAGAGGAGGGGTATTTAAGGAGGGGGGGAGTGGCGACTTGGGGAGGCGGCAGGGGGGCAGGTCCAGGCAGGACTCGGGCGGCGGCAGGCGTCTTGTGGAGGCTCTCCTTTCAGGCGGCCTTGAGGAGGCGAGGAGATGGGCGGGGCTGGGCACTGGGGCTGGTGGCAGCTGGGCAGGCTGGGCCTCGGTCCGAGCGCTATTTTTTTTAATAAAAATTAAACCAAAACAAATAAAAAATACCAAATGAACTCCAAATTAAATAAAACAAATTTTCCCGACTCCTAAAATGAGTGAACAAAATGAACTTTAAAACAATATACATGCATAAAAATTTTAAAATGCTCATTTTTGCCTAAGCAAATTAAATCTTCCAAAACCAATTTTGGTTTATTTATAATATCTTCATTTTTCCTAATTGTTTGGGAAAGTCATATTATTCCCTCTCAAGATATTTTTTATAGGAAAACTTTATGAAGATAATTTAAATAATCCAATGATCCTATTTTCAAAATTTGGAAAATCCCAAATATGAAAATAATGAAACTTCAACTCTCTCGAGGGTCCTTGAGTTGCGTGAAATTTCTAGGATCGGAAAAATATCGAGAAAATATGATATGCATGATGACCTAATGTATAACATTCCAAATTGAAAATTTGGGATGTTACATGTATATAGTGGGGTTTTTGCAATATAACTTTTCCGGCTCATGTGTCCGAATGATCATTAGTCTTTTGCCGTCGTCGATCGGCGAGGAACCAGTTGTGCTTCCTGTTTTTTGGCAAAGGTGGTGTGATTACAAAGGCAGTAGCTGTAGGGACACGCATCATATCAAAAGGACAGGCATTGTTAATGTAAGATCAGCATTGTTCGAGTATGAGTAGGATAATGAGAAACAACATTGATATGTCCTGTTGGGCTGGGAGGAAAATCTGAGGAAGCGATATCTGGGTTGAAAATATAGAAGTGCCATGCATGGTTATACTCATGTTATCTACAATCGATTCTTCATAGGAAATTACCATGTCATGCATGTTATGTAATCATGTTCTGTCCTCACAAACAAATTCTTCAAGGTAACTAACAGACCATGCATTGCTATATACTCGTGTTACGTGGGAAAATTTTTGTGAGGATATTATTCTAGCCATTGATTGCTGAAGGGCGAATATAGGTATGTACACATGGTAAGCATTGCAAGATTTCACTACTTCCAAATATAGAGTTCTCCATATGCACATTTACTTCCCTAATGTATGGTTAGATGAAACCAACAGTGGTGCATGTTTCTACATCATGAAAATGAGGAAACTAACATGGCCATTGATACTCACTCATACTTAGTAGTAGTATATAGATTACTGTAAAATAAGGATAATATCCATATATTCCTAACCGTTTGATTATTCAGGGTACAAATTGGCTGTAATGACATGGTCACAATCGCATGAATTAACTCATTCCAAATATAGCTGATTTACGGCGTCTCTAATACATTGCCATAGTTCTACTCAAATTCTACTCAAATAGGGATATGCCAATCATCACAAAAAGTTCAAACAGTGTCATGGCATCATTATTACCATGAGATGGAAACAACTTACACGCGCCGTCCCAGCAATACGTGGTGCCATCTGCTTTGTCGATCGCGTAGATGATGCATTGTGTTCAATAGCATCACAGAAGTGTGTATCAGCTTTGACGATGATCCACTGCGAGTCGAGTTGTCTCCAGCTAAAGAAAGCACCGGCGTAAAGATAGGCGAGTCCGCGGTCGAACAAGGCAATTAGCTTGAAGTCTGCGTAATTCGCATGTCGTGTGGGCACTTGGCAGATTAAAATCTTCGCAAAACAAGGTCCGTCCAAGCGGCGTAGTAATCTAGATGACTTGGACGCAATGGTAATACTCTATATAATCCAGCGGAGGAAGGATAATCTCATGGGAGGTGCGGAAGTTCACGAGCACCAACTTTTACCCCTTCTCGAAGGCAGCCATCCGATGGGAGTTCATGTCGACCCAGTACATACCTGCCAAGAAGTTTCGGCGATGGTGATTGGATCGATGTCGAAGGAAATGATGTCTGGCGACCCACTACATACACGCAAAAAAGTTTGACTAATGGAGATCGGATTGAAGTCGAGGGGCATCATGCGCGCCTCAGTATCATGGTGAGCCAATCTGCAAGACCAGATAGCAGCAAGCATGGTGTCTTGAAAAGCTTAGGCCTCGCCCGACGATGGCGTGTGCATGTCCTCGAGCATGCAACCAGCCATGAGGCGTTCAACATATCCATACACAAACAACAGAGGTCGAGGATGTCACTTTGGAGATTGCTCAATCGCGACTCATATGGATCTTCTTGGCGGTTCGTGTTCGGCCATGGTGGAGTTTGGAAGGGGCTTGATTCTTGGGGAGAAGGATGTCGGTCTTTGGAGGCGGCTAGCGAGGAATAGTGGTCTTTGGGGAAGGCGAGTGAGGCGACGGTACACGAGGGCCTGATGAGATGGAGCAGAGGCGGAGGCGGAGAAGGAGATGGAGATGGAGTGGTGCTATGAGGCGGAGAGGGAGGCAGGCGAGGCGCCAATGTGTTGTCTGATGGCGGTGACAATTGCACAATGCATAGGGTGAGGCTGACTTTGGTAACCCGAACCGCCACGGACTAGTGTCGGTAGCGGGGTGTTGTCACTTCACTTTGTGAGGACCTGATGAATAGTATTTTGACCATCAAGTGTACAGAGGCTGGGAGGGATCGAGCAGGAAGTTAATGCTCCACGCCTAAAAGTTTTGGGAAAACCTGATTTTCATAAGGTGACTATACTCACCTAAGCGGTGGGAGTATTCCTTAACGAGAGAATGTTGTGTCTCCCACTCACGCGCTCAAAAAAAAATCTCGACACATTTTTATCTGTTTGCATAGGTCCCACCTATCGGGAAGGATGAGCACGTACGAACAGGTGCGACTCATCGGTCTGCTGCATAGCCTTTTCGTTTAGTCTACCTAGCCGTCTAATCAACTGCTGCACGCCACTTCTCCCATTTACTTCTCCATCGAGAACCGATTCTCCCGGCTTCTTCACCTCCCCTTCGTCTTCATTTGCATCCAAACCCCACTGCGTTCACATTGTTTTAACCTCTTTAAATAATCATCTACTACTTGAGTTAGACTAGCCATCTAATCCTAATTCTCCAAACCATAGCCCTCCGTTCAGCGGTTCCAAATGGCGAAAGAGATCGAGATGCAGGTTTTAGCGTCCAACATGTCCTCGTCAAAGGCTCGATCGCATAGTTGCCACCGTCACCGTCCACCCAAGGGTTGTTCGGCGGTGGATCAACAATGTATCCAACTCCTCAAAAAGTTAGAGCGAGGTCATCGGTCTCGACAGCGAGTACGGAGGCGTGCCACAGGAAGATCCAGTAGCCGCCGTCCTTCTTTGTGCCTCGAAGATGATGTTTTGGTGTACCACATCATACACTCGCCCTCCATACCAGGTGAGCTTCACGATTTCTTGTCTCGGGAGGGCGTATACTTACGTGGGGCAGCCATCGAAGGGACAAACAGAAGCTGGAGCCGTACAACCTTGATTTGAAAAGCATCGCTGACCTACAAACCAGAATCAAAATTCACGTAGAAGATTGTGATAAGCAGACACCATCCCTATTCGACATAGCAAATTTTGTGCTCGGTACAAATCTTCATAAGGGTGACGAGGCGGTGGCATTAAGGTAAATCGGATGGGAGAATTATCCCTTGACGTCTGGCGGATAAAATATGCTGCCCTCGATGCCCGTGTGAGTTTGAGATATCTGCAAGGTCCAAGAGCTTGTTGCAAGAAGAAGAAGAAGAAGAAGAAGAAGAAGAAGAAGAAGAAGAAGAAGAAGAAGAAGAAGAAGAAGAAGAAGAAGAAGAAGAAGAAGAAGAAGAAGAAGAAGAAGAAGAAGAAGAAGAAGAAGAAGAAGAAGAAGAAGAAGAAGAAGAAGAAGAAGAAGAAGACATTGTAATCTCAACATGTGATGGGGAGCTCTAAATTTGAATTTGAAACTTATAAAATGAAAAGATTCAAAACAAATAAACTGGGAGAGAGGGAGTATATCGTAGGATGTGTCCCATACAAAATAAGTCCCCTGGTTTGTCACCGCGAAGATGCGGTTAGAAAGGAGCACAGCCTTGCCCTGCCTTTCCTCCGCTAACAGGTGGGACCCATGCTTATGGGTCCCACATGTCAGTGATAGAATGGTAGGATTGTTCACGTCAGGGGATCCTCATCCCCCCGACGCGCCCCTCATCCCTCTCGGCCCCACCGCTCCTCTGCCTTTGTGTGCATGGCATGCGGGCCAGCTGAACTGCGGCGACCATCAACTTTCTACCACAGACACACCCGATTGGGCGATTTGCCTGCTCCGCTGCTGTGACACATTTCGTCCTGGGCATCAATCCTCAGCTGGAGTACTTATGTACTACAGGTAGTACCCGCCGGTGTGGCCATCTACGCCTCGTAACGCCCCGACGCCTAGCTGTGGCACCCTCGCCACGGCCATGCCACCACCGGTCGGTTCATCTCGAACGAGTGAGTCGCGAACCACGCCACCACCATGAGAATGACATGTGGGCCAGCCGCATTTAAGGTCCGCATGTCATTGACTCATAGGCAGGGCACTAAGCCATGAAGTTCGGGTCCCGTGGCCCCGAGAGGAAATGTAACTCCTACGGCAGGCCTTGTGGTGCCCCGCAAAGATCGAGCTCATGCCAAACTGGAATTAGTTTACGCCGGATTTGGGTTCGGCAGACCCTTGAGGTTCGAACACTAGGGGTGCAGCGGACATCCAACCCTCCACCGTCTCGCACCTCGCCGAATCGCTGGGACCTAAAACTACTAAACAGCACAAGAGACACGAGATTTATACTGGTTCAGGCCACCATTGTGGTGTAATACCCTACTCCAGTGTGTGGTGTGGTAGATTGCCTCTTGGGCTGATGAGGAACAATACAAGGAAGAACAGCCTCGCGAGGGTCTGTTCTTGGCGGGTGTGATGAACTGCTAGGTGGTGTTTAGTTGCTCTAGCTACTGGTTTCTTGATGAGGATCCGGATCTGGATCCCTTTTCTCCCTATTTCAGATGCCCCTTCAAGCTGCTCCCTCCTCTGAGTGTGGCTACTCCTATTTATAGGCGAAGGCCCTGGGCCTCTTCCCAAATATTGAGTGGGAAGGGCGCCAACAATTGGCCATTTTGAAGGGTAAGAGTGGGTACACTTATCTGACTAAAGTTGGTCCTCACTTTGCCAAAGGCTCTGGTGATAGCGCCTACTTGGGCTCCATGATGACTCCCTTCCGGTCGTTGGGCTGGTCTTGGTCTTGTTGCACGAAATGGATGCCTTTGCTTGATACTCCTCCCTTGGCGCTTGCTCCCTTTTCACCAAAGAGGAAAGGAGGACACTCTGGCGGGATGGTGCCATGGCGCCCTTGGTCGTCATGGCTTGCGTCATGGGCACCTCACGAGGTACCCTGCCTTGGACTCTCCGCCTCCTCATGAGCCAGCTGACGAGGCCGTGCACGAGAAGCTCCTTGTCGTCCGCCCATGCAATCCAGCCCCTCGCGAGGTC
The DNA here is from genome assembly GCA_021605205.1 of Aegilops longissima. Lineage (NCBI taxonomy): Eukaryota > Viridiplantae > Streptophyta > Magnoliopsida > Poales > Poaceae > Aegilops > Aegilops longissima. The sequence continues at coordinate 543,376,937 of CM038682.1, forward strand.
TTGAGCTTGCGTTGATGAAGATGGGCTGTCTGGGCCTCCTTTGAGCCACGCCCTTGAGCCGCAGGCGAGCAAGTCACAGGGACCCCGTTCCCAGAGCGCCGACAGTTTCTTACTACTACCAACTAGTACTAGTAAGGTACACATGCATTGCACGCATGAGATTCTAGTGGTTTGTGCATTATGCTTCTACATGTGGAGCTTTCTGGATTCTAACATGTGGCAAAATCTGGTGGAATGTAAGGTTAGGCAAGTTTGATTAACTTAGACGAGTGTTTGGTTCAAGCCACACCTTAGGCAAGCCACACTAAGGCCCCACATGACATACACACAAAAAATGTGGCAAGATTCCCTTAGGCTTGCCAACATGTGGCTCTCATTTTGAAGAACTAATAACTTTGCCTAAGCTTAGTTGTGGCAAAGTTAGTCATGAATTAAGTTCAACCATGGAGTCTTCTAGATTATACATGTGGCAGAATCTTGTGGATGATATCCAACGGCCAGTAGTGCTCGGATTTGGCATCTTTGTACCGTCGGATTGGCTTCATCCAACGGCCAACTTTCAAAGTTTTTAACACACTATATAGGGGGTATAGATATAGATGTGCCGGTCCGTTGCAATGGATCCAAAGTATATCTATTTAGTGGAGTGCACTCTAAACACATTATCTATTTATTTTTCTCTAACCTTCCGTAGCCATGCAACCAAGCCACATAAGCTTCATGGGTGCCCAACCCCCACATCATATTATTCATACTACGTTGATTGAAAAAAAGATAAATCACCCAAAACAAGATCTTCCCATTTTTTGTTCCTATGATGTTTCTTGTGTGCACGTACCTACTAGTTGTATAGTGGTAGTACTAGTAATATAGTATTAGGAGTACAAACTTGGTACTAGTAGGAGTAGTATTAATACGGAATGCTCCTACTCTATCAACGAGCCCCGTCTGACACCAAATTTCTTGGCTTCCGTGCTACAGCTAGATCTTCCCCTCGTTTCTGTTTTCCAACCCGGCGGCGGGCGGGGTGTCGGTTTGCTCAACGGCGGTCCCACATGAAAGTGAAAATGCTAGGAAACACGCCTTCCCTAAGCTATGTGTCGTGTCGGACGGGCCGTGTTGTACTCCCAATTCCTGGGCGTGTGGGGGTGCGACGCGAACGCGACAGGCCTTTTCCTTTTACCAGCAATGTGCCCGTGAGTTGTGACGGGTCCAAAGTAGTAGAATAATAGTATTTGTTCACAAACTTGAAAGAAATCACTATTGTTTTGATATACTCCTAATATATTACTCCCTCCGTACCTAAATATTTGTCTTCTTTGAGATTTCAAATGGACTATCACATACGGATTATATAGACATATTCTAGTGTTTCTAGCAAGATGCACACACGTTGCACGAAGTTGATGGAAAAGGTAAGCACAACTTATAAATTGACGGATGGAGTACTAGTTACAAGTGATGCATATAATTAAGCGAAGGATCGCACATGTCGGTATTGATTTGGAGCGAGAATGCAACAGCACAATAAGAATTAAGGCCACGATGATGCGATCGCGATGGTGGTTCTGAAGGCAGGAAGAAAGATGGATCCACAAGCGTCGACCTCCTCCTCCTCAACTTAGTGCGCCGGGCCACCGACCGCGGCTAAGGAGCGGCGGCTTTGTGGCGAGGTCGAGGTGCTTCTCAGCAAAGGCATCCAAGGCTTCCGGCCGATTGAGGAAGGCCAACGTCGTGGCGTCCTCACGGCCTTGTAGATACCTATGTACACGATTTCCTCGTACACGTGGATGTGTGGGTCGACAATTCTTGCAGGCGAGGCGCCTCGTGGTGGCGCGACCTCCAGTGGACATTCTTCGTGGTGTTGGCGGGTAGTCGCAGGCCACCGATGCTTGAAAGAGGTTCCGCCATGGAGGCCGATTAGGTGGCAGAGCAATGAGGAGCCGGTAGCGGGCTGGAGGAATCTGGCGATGTCATCCGTGAGCTTCTTGAGGACGGTGAACTTGTTGCTGGTGGCAACGATCATCTGGTCCAACTAAGAGTCGTAGTTGGCGTCGACGGCGGCCATCCACCAGTCGGTCTCCAACACCGTCTAGACACGATCCTCGGCGCCATGCCGCAGGCCGGCGTCGTGGACCATCTGGCGCAGTCGCTGGCCGCTCACGCGCATCTCCGCCATGGGTCTGGAGTGAGCTCTTTTGCGCTTAGTGTAGGTGCTTAGGCAAATGCTTAGGTGCGTACGATGTGGTACTCCTAGATGCATTGGAATGGAGGGGCGCGTTTATATGAGGGCAATGAGGGCAAACTGCGTTGCATTCACATCGAGCAGCCTCTTTTCCCGGACCTCCTCCCATTACTTCCCTCATGCATTAATTGAAGGAGAATGCATTGGCCGTTCAACATATCGGGAACCACTACTCCCTCCTAAATGCGCATTAAAGCCGTATCGGGAACTGCGCCGCCCGCTGTCAAATCGAATACTCCCTCCGTCTAGGTGAGTATTAAGTCATCTTATGAAAACCAAATAGTAAACACATAGGCGTGGTGCATTAACTCTCACGTTGTTTCTTATTTTTGACATAAATAGAGGAATCAACCAAGAAGAGATGTGGGGCTTGTATGCTTTTAATGACTTGAGACTATCAAACATGACATGCAGTGGTCAGTTTGTTGCACAAGAACAAATACAACCCACGTCAGCACAAACGCATCTTATATAGCATCACATCCAATGGCTATAAAAGATGAATGAGTTATACTCCTGCGCCATGTATCATATAATTTGGTCTCATCTAATACATGGCGCAGGAGTAGATCTTATATAGCAAAACTGTATTAATAATACTTAGTACTCCTGCGCCATGTATCATGTATTAGTATCATGTAGTACTTTATTTATTGCCATGTATGACACATATTACTCAACTCTCTCTCTCTCTCCCTTTCTTCATTTAATTCTATGACACCTCATCAAAATTGCTAAGGCTAGTACCATTACAACCAGCCTTAGAAAATACTACACATTAAGTTCTCTCATTTTCCTCTCCACCTTGGTCACCTAGGCGGAGGGAGTATCTTCTTGTGGCTTTTCTGCGTGGTAGGCGGGCAGTTCCGCCTAGTCGGTTCAATAGAGGCGAGAAGGCGAGGGAGTAGGTTGTTGCAAGCGTAGGGTTGTGTGATTTGACAATGAGTTCTTGCTGGACAGGTGGGGCCCGTGATTTGACTTGCCATTATCATTTTAAGCTGGGCGCTATGACCGGCGTGAGTCTCTGATTCTGACCACCTCCATATAAGTGCCTCTCCCAATGCTCCACCATGTAGTAGAGGCTGGCTCTTGCATGAGAGCCCACTTCTCCACTTTTTCCTTGCCTCTCTTTCCTCCACATATGTAAAAATGCCATGTAAAGCGCACTATTGTACTTACTTGCTCCTACAGGTGCTTAAGCTTGCCACATAGGCATAAAGTCGATGTGGCAAGTTAATCAAGAAGAGAGAGACTAGTTGGGTGACCCAAGAAAGAAAGCGGTGCTAAGTCGTGTACCTAGGTGAAAAGACAATTTTGAGTCTATAGCTAATTAAATGAAGAAAACTTAGCAACACCATTTCATTGGAAGAGGTCACTCCTTGGCAAATGCAATAAATACTAGTACTCCTGTGTCCCATAATATAAGAACGTTTTGGCACTACACTAGTGTAAAAACATTCTTATATTATGGGATGGAAAATCTGAAGAAAGATAGAGAGAAGTAAAAAAAATACACTTATAGCCAACCTTATAGCCAAAACCTTGTTGTAGTATGAGTGACTAAGTGATGACTATGTATGACATGCCAACATCAGATAGCCTAATGCACCGTGTTAAATCTCCAAGGGCGCGACCGCACGAGCGACGCGACGGTCGTGGTAGGCGCGACCACGATACGGGCTGCTAGCAGCCCTTGGATCTGAGATCAAACGGTCGCATGCTAAGTTGCTGAAAATTTGCAGAATAACCCTCCAGGATAGGATATTCACCCATAGGTCTAGAATCACGCCATGCAACCGTTCGATCTCAGATCCAAGGGCTCTCGGAAGCCCATATCATGGGAGAATGGAAAGCCACTACCCTGCCGTTCGCACGCTGGCAGTTCGCTCCTACTCGTCCCCACACGTCCTTCAATACTATGACGGTTCACTCCTAGTCGTCCCATCCATTCACATTACGGCAGTTCCACTAATCCTAACCCTCCTCCCAAATCCATGGCGTCCCAAATCTCCCCGATCGGCGGTGAGTACAAGGTTAGAACCATCACCGGCGATGAGTTCGACGTCATCTACACCCGTTCTTCCGCGACGGTGAAAGGATGCCTTTCTCGCTTGGGCGCATGTTGAAGACTCGAGATGATGAGTGGGTCGCTGGGCTAGATGTTGAGTACACCACAGTCTGGGACAAGAGAAGGATCTAAAGGACGAAGAGAGGAAGAAGCCCGCCGTGATCCAGGTTTGCGTGCATGACTTATGCTTGGTCTACCACATATGCCATGCCGGCGTTGAGTGCCAGGATTTTAAGGACTTCCTCGAGAGCAACCTAGTCAAATTCGTTATTGTAGACTTTGGTAGCGACAAAGAAGTCATCGTCGGATAGGCCTCGTTGTAGGCAACACCTTCGACCTCGGAAGAATCGGTGGTGTCCTCTCGTCGACCTTCAATGCTGACCCTCGCGAGGAGCCATGGTTCATCCTTCGTGCGGATGGCGGAGAAGCCTCCATACACGTTTCATCGTTGAGGAGTCCTGCACTAGGGGGTGTCCGGATAGCTGAACTATCATCACGGCCGGACTCCAAGACTATGAAGATACAAGATTGAAGACTTCGTCCCGTGTCCGGATGGGACTTTCCTTGGCGTGGAAGGCAAGCTTGGCGTCTGGATATGTATATCTCCTACCTTTGTAACCGACTCTGTGTAACCCTAACCTATCCGGTGTCTATATAAACCGGAGGGTTTTACTCCATAGGACGAACAACAATCATACCATAGGCTAGCTTCTAGGGTTTAGCCTCCTTGATCTCGTGGTAGATCTACTCTTGTACTACCCATATCATCAATATTAATCAAGCAGGAGTAGGGTATTACCTCCATCGAGAGGGCCCGAACCTGGGTAAAAACATCGTGTCCCTTGTCTCCTGTTACTATCCGCCTAGGCGCGCGATTCGGGACCCCCTACCGAGATCCACGGTTTTGACACCGACATTGGTGCTTTCATTGAGAGTTCCTCGTGCGTCACCGATAGGCCCAATGGCTCCTTCGATCATCAACAACGGCGCGGTCCGGTGAGACTTTTCTCCCGGACAGATCTTCGTATTCGGCGGCTTTGCTGCGGGCAATTAAGCAGCCGGTGGAGCAGATCAGCTAGGCCCTGGCCATCAGGTCATATTTGGAAGTTTGAACTATACGGTCGATATCGCGGAGACTTGATCTTGACGGATTCGAGCCACAGCCGAGCATGCCGCCTTGTCTCGATGGGTATGATCTAGCTCTGCCGCGAGCGAGTGCCTGGAGGCCGCACCGGCATCCGCCCGGCCCTTAGTCGGGCGGACTCCCGATCGAGGGCGAATGGTTGGACACCGCCTCGGGGCTACGATCTCTCTGGTGATTGAGCGAACTCCATCCTGTCCTTGGCGGCTTCGTGACTCAGTGCGGACTCCTCCGGACTCAACCCTCGCCCTGCTAATCGAATCTGATTGGGCGCCGGTCATGGAGTTCCTTGCGCGGACATCTTTCAGCACTCGCCCTTTGGCGACATCCTGAATTCACTAAAGTCTCTCTCTTTATCCGAGAGCCTGGCGGACTATGAGCAGGAAGGTTGGGATGCGGACGACGAAGAAATTCAACGCCCACCCACCACCCACCGTAGCCACTTGCCGATGATTTAACCGACATGCTCTACGTCGACTCGAAGACATCGATGGTATGGACACGATGCGGAGGCGACCAAGACCAGCGCCTACGAGGGCACTAGAAGGCCACCTCGTCATCGCCATATACATGGTGGACATCCCAAAAGATGGGAACGCGGCGATGGAACAACGGAGGATGACCCTCAAGAAGCAACCAAAGCGCCCGGCGTCGTGGCACCGCTCTAAATCCGCCACAGCAAAAGCGGTGATTCCGGCACGGAGATAATAACACCGGATAGTGCGAAGACAACCCCCTCGGCAGGACTTAGCACGGGAGGAGGAGAAGCAAGTCCGCCACGACGGTCTGCGGAAAAGAGAGGTAGAGGGCGATAATTATCGCCTCCTACGAAGATGAGGCAAGCCTCAACGGCGACTAATTAAATCGTGCACGAGGATCCCGCCGAACAGGAGCGTTTCAAACGCAGGCTTATAGCCACGGCAAGCAGCCTCAAGAAAAAGCAGCAGCAGCTTAGATCTGACCAAGACCTGCTAGCTGACAAATGGATTGAAGTCCTCGCAGCCGAAGAGTATGAACTCGAACGCCCCTCCAAAAGCTACCCAAAACGTCGGTCGTTGCCTCGATCAGAGGAGGAAGCACCCCAAGTCACCAGCGCACGACATGGCAGACCGGCCACCTCGTGGCCGCGACAGAGAAGCCTCTCGGCCCTCCGCTCAAGCCACACCCCGACGCCGCTCAAAAAGTACCAAGGCACGGGAAAAGCGCCGGACTTGCGAGATATATTGGAGGATAAGGCAAAACATACAAGATCGATCTACGGATCGCGTGGCGTAACGACTCGGGATGATTACCGTCGCGCGGATACAGACAAACCGGCGGGCGAACATAGTAGACAAAGCTCATATGAGCTACGTCGTGATATAGCCCAATACAGAGGCGCCGCACACCCACTATGCTTCATAGATGAAGTAATGGATCATCAAATCCCCGAGGGCTTCAAACCCGTAAACATCGAATCATACGATGGTACCACAGATCCTGCGGTGCGGATCAAGGACTATCTCCTCCACATCCACATGGCCCTTGGTGATGATCTACATGCCATCAAATACCTCCCACTCAAGCTTAAAGGACCAGCTCGGCATTGGCTCAACAGCTTGCGGCAGAATCAATTGGTTGTTGGGAGGACACGGAAGCCGCATTCCTTGATAACTTCCAGGGCACATATGTGCGACCACCAGACGCCGATGACCTTAGCCATATAATTCAGCAGCCAGAAGAATCGGCCAGACAATTCTGGACATGGTTAATAACAAAGAAAAATCAAATCATTGACTGTCCGGATGCAGAGGCCCTTGCAGCTTTCAAACATAACATCCGCGACGAATGGCTTGCCCGGCACCTAGGACAGGAAAAGCCGAAATCCATGGCAGCCCTCACAACACTCATGACCCGCTTTTGTGCGGGAGAGGACAGCTAGCTAGCTCGAAGCAACAACTTGGCCAAACACCCTGATAGTTCGGATACCAAGGATAGCAATGGCAGGTCGCATCGCAACAAGAACAAGCACCGCATTAACGGCGATAATGCTGAAGATACAACCATCAATGCCGGATTCAGAGGCTCTAAACCCGGTCAGCGGAAGAAGCCATTCAAAAGAAATACCCAGGGCCCGTCCAACTTGGACCAAATACTCGATCGCTTGTGCGGATACATGGCACCCCGAAAACCAGCCAATCACACCAACAAGGACTGTTGGGTGTTCAAAAAGCGAGCAAGTTAAGTGCGAACTCAATCACAAGGGCTGCATAGCGATGGCGAGGAAGAGCCCCGGCCGTCGAACAATAGAGGACAGAAGGGCTTTCCCACACAAGTGCGGACGGTGAACATGATATACGCAACCCACATACCCAAAAGGGAGCGGAAGCGTGCACTAAGGGGCGTATATGCGATGGAGCCAGTCGCCCCAAAGTTCAACCCATGGTCTTCCTGCCCGATCACCTTCGATCGAAGGGACCACCCCACTAGCATTCGTCATGGCGGTTTCGTTGCATTGGTTCTTGACCCAATTATTGACGGATTTCACCTCACGAGTCTGATGGACGGCGGTAGCAACTGAACCTGCTTTATCGGGATCTGATGTGCAAAATGGGCATAGAACCCTCAAGGATTAAACCTACAAAGACGAACTTTAAAGGCGTCATACCGGGTGTAGAGGCCAATTGTACGGGCTCAGTTACACTCGAAGTGGTCTTCGGATCCTCGGATAACTTCCGAAGCGAAGAGTTGATCTTTGACATAGTCCCGTTCATGGCGGCTATCACGCCTTTGCTCGAACGAACCGCATTTGCAAAGTTCAATGCGGTGCCGCACTACGCATACCTCAAGCTCAAGATGCCAGGCCCTCGAGAAGTAATCACGGTCAATGAAAACACCGAACGCTCTCTCCAAACGGAGGAGCACACGGCGGCCCTCGCGGCGGAGGTGCAAAGCAGCCTCTCACAGCAATTCTCGAGTCCGGCCATTAAACATCCGGACAACATCAGCGCGCCTCGAGTAACCTACAACAAGACCGCTGGCACGATCCAAGCCGCAGCGTAGCAATCCGGCCCCAACCCCAGCCCTCGCGAAATTGCGAAGCCAGTACTACGCGTACATAACTACGCTCTGGAGATACCATGGGCATAAGGGGAGGGGCACGACCACGGCACGCCCAGAATGCGGCTAAACCGCACCAGGGGCTCCCGATTGTGTCATTCTTTTTCTTTTTTCTTTTTTCTTTTTTCAGGACTCCGTTTTCCAGAAGTCCTGTCCGGCACTAGAATCGCCGAACTCACGATGCAACAGCCAGGGAAGCAGAAAGCTACGTCGAGTGTTCAGGTGGTCTCTATTACGAGCATTATACCTGTTTTACATACCATCCCGCAGCTTACCCCTGGAGGGGGACATGTTAAATAATCCCATCCCTTGCTTATCGCACTATTTGTATCGTTCTGCTTTCATTGTAGTACCTTTTTGAATAAACAATACATAGCTTTTGCTTATTATTGCACTCCTTTATTTATCTATATATATGTTCATTTCATGACATGTTGCACCCGTACACTTTGGTACGGCCAATACACCGAGGGCTTAAGTACCCCAAAATTATGGTGTGATAAGTCGAACACTTTCACAAGTGCGGCACCCGAACTTATAGCATTATATGCATCGGCTCGAATCATGTCTTGGGTCAATAGTTGGGTTTGCCCGGCTCCTATGTTTTGGTACCTTACGTTCCGTTATATCGGCTAAGGTAGCACTAGGAGAACCACTGCGATTGTGCCCCAGTTGAGCTGGGTTGAGCACCTCGGTGGAAAGCTAAAACTGACCGTCATGATAGAGGCGAGAGCGATCGCTGTTCGAGAGGTTTTTGGGTCCCTAAAGACTTATGCCTCTTAGGCGAGGAACCGGAATTGTCCGCAAAGGCGTGGATAGCGCCCGAACTCGGTCTTCGAATACTAGGGGCTTCGCCGAAATTTAAAATTATAGAATTCTATGGCTAAGTGAGAGTGTTCAAGCATTATAAGTCCGGTTGCCTTGTTCGTTGCGTTGAGCGCCTCCCTAGATGGACCCAAGAATGGGAACAAGAGTGCTCAAGTTTATCCCTAACACCCCAGCACTCGTGGCATGGGGGCTGAAGCCAGACTTGCCATCTCTCAAATTTGATAAACAGCCGCACATAAGGTAATATTTTAAATTAACAAGCGTTGCTTAGCGCATATGAACAAGTTTTCAGCGTACAGGATAACAAATGCGAGTCTATTCAAAAATTACATCTTTAGAGCACTCATCCGCTATTCGGCGGGCACCCTTCAGGAGGCCCTCATAGTACATTTCAGGCGTGCGATGCTCCTTGCCCTTCGGTGGCCCGTCCGTCACAAGCTTCTCTGCATCCGGCTTGCCCGGTGCACTTTAGCACGGGCAAGGGCCCGACAGGCACCTTCAATGTAGGCGGGCGCTTGATGACTTCAATCCGTGGACAAAGGCGTCCACCAGCCGCCCGACTAGCCCAAAGTAGCTCCCAGGCATGGCTTCCAATGGCCACAGCCGAACTATGAGGCCCCTCATGGCCTGTTCGGCGACCTTGTCGAGCTCGACCAGCTGCTTCAGCTGGTCGCTTAGGGGCACGGATGTCCGGCCTCGACATCTTGAGACAGAACACCTTCTCCGTCGAGCTCCCTCCTTGCACGGTAGAATGTGGCAGCATCGGACACACTGGGCAGATCTGCGAGCAGCTCTGGAGAGCTCGAATCCGGGTAAGTAATAGGTAATTCACTTTCACATGCTTGCTTTGCATAAAGAATGCCTTACCGCCGCTATCTTCTTTAATGATTGAATTTCTTGGAGGGCTTTTGGGCTTGGCCTTAGCGGCTTTGGCACTCTCAAGATCCGAGGCGAGCTCGGACTCTCGAGTCTTGAGTCACGCTCCAAACTCGTATTTTTCCACAAGAGCACTGGAGCTCTTGCCATAACAGCCAGCTCGCCTCCCCTTCTCTCGCTCGGTGCGCTCATGGCCGCTTTGTTTCGACCCACGGACACGCTTCCTTGTGGTCGCCACCTCGTTCGTGGCCCTGCAGTACCCATGTTATTCTGTTATTTTTGGCAGCGAAACCTTTCTATAAGGTATTTCTTTATTAAGGTATTACTTACCTTCCTTGTCCTCGAGCTGCTTCTTGGCAAGGCCGAGCTCGTTCTTGGACTGCTCGAGGCTCTGCTTCAATGCATTGACATCCATGATCGGTCTGGGAGAGGTCAGCAGCGCAGCCTGCATTCCCATATTGACATACTTATGTTAGACTCCTGCGTATATCTTTTTAGATCCTTAGTCCGGCTTTTCTTTCGAACACCGAACTAAGCATCGAGAACTCTGTCTATGCGGTAATATTTTTACATATTCTAAACTTACCTCAAAGCATGTTAGAAGGCTGGTACAGGCTTGATCAGCCCGCTCTTGGCGGACTGAACTTTCGGATCACCACACTCATAGCAGTGCGGTGCTCCTCCTTGATGGAGGCGCTGTTAAGCGCCTCGATGCTATCCGGTGCCTCGGTTGGGCCGGAAGACACCGGCGTCTTACCCTTCCTCTGAAGGACCGCTTGCGGACTCGGAACCGCTGAAGGTTCCGGCATGGAGTCCGTACGAGGGTCGGGCTTAGAGCCCCTGGGGGTCTCGCCCCCCACGCGCCTGAAGTCCGGGAGGTTGCCTTGTGGCACCTCCTGTGCCACCTCCTCTTGACCAGGCCCCCCTTGGGGCACCACCTCGGTGTCGTCCGCAGCGTGAGGCGATGAGGCGGCGGAAGTGAAGTACTCTCCATTTCCGGCGAACTCGGGGACCCGCTCGGCAAGCGGCGAACTTCGCCCTTGGGCGGGCTGCATGATTGTTCGGCATTAGAGAACACTATGCAATAAAAAGTCATGGGTACCGGACACTTACGATCTCGCCAGGGCTTGGCCCTTGTTGGCCAATCCTCCTCGTCGTTGTCGGCGTTGGTGGAGAAGTCCGGAGGAAGGTTCTTCCTTCTTGGACCCTCCGGCCTCCCGGTTAGGGCAGCCTTCCTTTTCCTCTCCTCCCCGGCTGGGGAGAGGCTTCTTTCCTCCTCCTCGTTCTCGGGAGAAGATTACGCTTCAGAATCGGCGGCACCCAGCGTCGGGAGCTCCTTGAGTTCCGTTGCCTCCTTCTTAACCTTCTTCTCCGGCACTACATGAGGTGCGGAGCCAGCAGCCCGTCAATCGAGGCGTCCGCTGGGTCTTCTGGCAAAGGAGCCGAACAGTTAACCTGTCCGGACGTCTTTAGCTAGTCCTGTTAAAGGTTAGGGAGTTTTAGATCCCGCATAGAGTCAAACTATGAAAAAAAAGAGTCCCATAAAGGGTAAAATAACTCACCTCGCTGGCTTGACGCTGCGATCTTCGGTAGCGGATGTGGGAGCCTCGGCGCCCTTGAACAGCACCTTCCAGGCATCTTCGTACGTAGTGTCGAAGAGCCTTTTCAGAGTTGGGTGCTGTGCCGGATGGAACTCCCACAATTTCAAGTCCCGTTGTTGGCATGGGAGAATCCGGCGGATGAGCATCACCTGGATTACGTTGACAAGCCTGAGATTCTTGTCCACCATTTTTCGGACGCATGTTTGGAATCCGGATAGCTCGTCCGAATTCCCCCACGTCAGGCCCGTCTCTTTCCATGACGAGAGCCGTGTGGGGAAGCCAGATCTGAATTCGGGGGCCACCGCCCATTTGGGGTCGCGCGGCTCGGTGATATAGAACCACCCCGATTGCCACCCCTTTATTGTCTCCATGAAGGAGCCCTCGAGCCATAGGACTTTGACCATCTTGCCAACCATGGCGCCTCCGCACTCAAGCAGCGGCCGCCCACTACCTTGGCTGACATTGAAGATCTTCACCATACGCCGAAGTGGGGCTGGATGCGAAGGAAGGCCTCGCTTTACGACGATGAGCGCCAAGATGTTGAGGATGAAATTCAAGGCCAGGTCGTGGAAGTCCAGGTCGTAGTAGAACATGAGCCCCCGGACAAATGGGTGAAGTGGAAAACCTAGTCCGTGGAGGAAGTGGGGGAGAAACACCACCCTCTCATGGGGCCTAGGGGTTGGAATGAGCTGCCGGCGCCGGGCAGCCGGTCTGTGATGTTGCTGGACAAGTATCCGGCCTCCCGCAGCTTTGTGATGTGCCCCTCCGTGACGGAGGAGGCCATCCACCTGCCTCCCGCTCCGGACATAGCTGGAGAAGGTTGAGGTGGGATGTGTGGACTTGGGCGCTGGAGCTCGAGTGCGCGGAAATGGATGAGAAAAGGAGGAAGAAGGCATAGGTGAAAAAGGTGGATCCTTATCCCCTTATAG
>CM038682.1:543391593-543632820 GCA_021605205.1 Aegilops longissima
GAAGGCCGTGAAGTTTGAACAGCCTCACTTAACCCTGGTTCGGTAACCTTTCTAGCGCCCAGGTAAGCTCTCACTTTAAAGTCCCTGCCAGCAATACCAATCCCATGCCCTTTGATGGTTCTTACGCTCTGAAAAGAATCCTTCTAAGCTTCTGATCGAGATTCCTAATCAATAGGGCGAAGAGCTCTTTGCATGATCTAGTCCTACCTTTTGTCTACGCTATTTTTTTGTCCCTTCTCAGATGCTGTCCTTACTCCGGATAAATTGGAACACATTGATTCCGTTCGTTCCTGCCCTTCGCTTCAGGCCATAGTGCTTCTAAATTATTTCTATACCCCTTCAGATCCATAATCCTAATAACGCTTTTGGCTACTCGTAGTTGATCAACTAACCAAACTTTTCCCTTGAATCAAAAAAAAGCAAGTGTAGGTAGTAAGTATCTAATCTAATATGTCCATGAACTCAGTAGAATCTCCGAAACCCACCTTAATCCATTTTATAAGGAATCTGTCTCCTTCCGTAATCCATTCCTTGGACGAAGCTATGCGTCCCCCACCAGCCTGGTAAAACTTGCTTATCTCCCAAGCGCCGTAATCAATGGCGCGGATGGGTTACCCACGTCCGTATTGATGGGAATCCCGGAATAAGGGGGCATGATCTATGCTTTGATAAGGCGTGCGGAAACCGCCTCGCTAAACGCTGAGGTGGAGCAGTAAAAAGCGATTCATATAAAGGCCTGGTGGTGGTGTGATGTCACGCCGCGGAATCGTCGGCAGATCTGTGCAAAGTTATTCTCTCTACGGTGGTATGTGGAACTTGTTTTGCGAGCGGACACTATCCTTGTGTTCAAAACCTTCTCTGAAGTATTGGAGGAGGAACCCGCTATACAATGCGAAGGCGATATGCGCGACCGGACTCGTCGTCATTGAAGCCTGGTTCGAGGCTCTTGAGGAGTCTGGACTAGGGGTGTCCGGATAGCGAACTATCATCACGGCCGGACTCCAAGACTATGAAGATACAAGATTGAAGACTTCGTCCCGTGTCCGGATGGGACTTTCCTTGGCATGGAAGGCAAGCTTGGCGATACGGATATGTAGATCTCCTACCTTTGTAACCGACTCTGTGTAACCCTAACCTATCCCGTGTCTATATAAACCGGAGGGTTTTAGTCCGTAGGACGAACAACAATCATACCATAGGCTAGTTTCTAGGGTTTAGCCTCCTTGATCTCGTGGTAGATCTACTCTTGTACTACCCATATCATCAATATTAATCAAGCAGGAGTAGGGTATTACCTCCATCGAGAGGGCCCGAACCTGGGTAAAAACATCGTGTCCCTTGTCTCCTGTTACCATCCGCTTAGACGCACAGTTCGGGACCCCCTACCCGAGATCCGCCGGTTTTGACACCGACAATCGTCATGCATGGCAGCGGAATGTACTAGATATAGACCACATCCACTACGCTGCAATGGATGGCTACCTTTGCTTCAATATCTACAAGGGTTGGATGAAGAGCAACAGCCAAGTGTGCGGTTCAAGTAAAGAAATATTGGCCAAGAGGAAGAGGGACAAGGACGAAGTCGAGGACGTGGACGAGGACTCCGAGTAAGGTGGCAGTGTCATTGCTCATGGTGGTTCTAATGCAGTGTCTACCGGAATAGTTGCAAAGTTTAATTTCGGTGTGCTTAATTTAATTTGAGGGATGTGTTGTGCTGAGCCCCCAGCAGAACTATGTTATGTTTCTTCTTGTTACTTTAACTCTTCAGTACGTACATACTAGTATTTCTTACATTTCATCTTTTAGTTGGTATAGTACTACCACTCGTTTCTTCACATTATATTCGTACAATATATATGGCCAACATCATATAGCCAGCAGTTTAGTTGTCAAAGAATTTCAAGGTGCTTAGTTTTGTCAAAGAATTCCAGGGTGCTTAGTTTTATTTGAGGGGTGGGTTGTGCACTTGTGCTGGACACCATTATTGTGACAAGCCTTTTTAATAGTACTATATGCATAATTTGGCGACGGGCACTCTCTATATGTACCACCTTTTTTTAATTTCAAGTTTTTCTCCATGGCGCAATCCATCGATACTACTACTGTACAAAAGTGGAGTATATACATTTTTTAAAAGGCTAGAGGGCGGGGCAGTCTAGCTCGGTCGGTTTCACGAGGCGAGGCCTTTGTGATTTGTCGGCTCATTATTGTTGTCAAATCAAATAATCAAGCGCCGCCGCTGCTGCCTTGGCGCCTCCATTAAACCCTCCATTAAACCCGCATGCAAAGCGAGAATCCTACTCCGGCCACACGTCCGTTCATGGCGGACCGAATTAAATGCAACACCGCCGAGATCCTCCCGTTCGCCCTCGGTTTAAGCGAGGCCGACGCCGCCAAGCTCTTACCGTTCGCCCTCTATTTACGAGGCGAGACGGGGACGGGCAAGAATCGCACCCTCCGCCGCTCCCCATCTCCTCCTTCACCATTTTGTCCACTCTTCCAATGGCTTCCGATGAGCCTTTCTCCGGCATATTACCCGGCTGGGTGGCCCGCCGAGCCCTCCGGATCTGGGCGAGGCCGCTCGGTGCTTCACCAACCTTGTTTGGCCCGACGGAGCGATTGCCGCTAAGCGGTAGCGTGGTTCAGCAACTTCGCCGCTCCAGTTCAGCTCGATGAGGAGTGGCGAGTTGCTCCATGCCGCACGGCGGGCGAAGCACGCCTTGTCTGGCGTCGTCGCTGCCGCGTCGTCGCGCCACCGATGTCTGCGGTGGCGCGCCTCCGTGTCGTGGGTGCACCTCCCGTGCTGCGGCAGCACCATGCGGCGAGCGAAGCCGGGTGCGTGGAGAGCGACGAGTCGGTGGCCAGCTTCTCCGTGTCCGCCGCCATCATCGAGGAGAAGTAGAACACGGGAGGCCGCCGCCACTTGGGACCCATGAAGGCCACCGACGAGGCGACGACCGCGGATTCAGGTGGTTTCTTTGCTGCTTCGTCTCTTCCGAGTACCTTCGTCGACCCCGCAAGTGTCTAACGGACATGAGAAAGACAAAGGGATCCACGGGCGGCCATTTAGAACTAAAATAAGTCTAGATACATCCATTTTTAGGACAAGTATTTCCGGACGGAGGGAGTATTAATTATACAAGAGAGCCGGACTGGCACCTCTTAGTTCATGTAAATGTAATGAAATCCATCATGTTTATATGAAGATCCGACTTTTTTATACGAAATCCTTCATGCTTATATGAAATCAGTCCGTATTTGCACGAATTTCATCTGGTTGGTTAGAGTTGTAAAATGTATGCATTGGCGTTTGATGTAAATCCTCCGCTTAAGGAAGCGGAGGAAATTTGCCAGCTGCCGTTGGAGATGCTCTTTATGCTGGAACTAATAGAGTGACATCCAATCCATTTGAGTTAATTGCCTATATGATTGTCCCTCAATAAAAAATTAATTGCATGTATAGTATACACGTGACTTGCAGGGTGGCTACAGCTTCGTACAGAAAGTTAAAAAGAAACAAGTCCATCCTTAATCTTGTATTCTAAGTACTCTGTGGGTTCCACTGTCGGTACAGTAGCGAAATAAGTATATATTAAATAAGTAGAGTAATATATAATATAAAAATATAAAGTTAAAAGACAGAATTCGAACTCATGTCATCATGTTGCGAGCATCTGGCGCTAACCAGCCCAGCACATTTTTGTTGTAGACCATGCCGGAGATATATCTCCATGTCTACTCTTATATATACTCCATTCGTTCCTAAATATTTGTCTTTTTCAGATTTCAAATGGACTACCACATACGGATGTGTATGTAGACATATTTTAGAGTGTAGATTCACTCATTTTGCTCCGTATGTCTTTTCAGGAAGGGGTCAGGTTTGTCCTTGATTTATTTATGAGGTATCCAGATGGCACTGCACCGCCAAGAAAAGAGGGTAACATCAAAATTATGGACTACTTTTTTGAGTATGTTGGTAAGGTCCGATCATAGTCACTTGTTGAAATCTCTAAAAAGACAAATACTCCCTCCGTCCGGAAATACTTGTCATCAAAATGGATAAAAGGAAATGTATCTAGACGTATTTTAGTTTTAGATACATCTCTTTTTATCCATTTTGATGACAAGTATTTTTGGACGAAGGGAGTAGAAAACAGAGTTGGTGATGATGGTGTGCGTACCATCCTGCAATATAGGCCGTCGGATTTATATCTAACGGATAGGAAAGAAACTATGGCAATTTGCAAAAATATACCCACACGTCTCTCCACATTCGCAAATAAGGCCTTCCCTCGTTCAACCTTTTCTCTCACAAGATAAACTACTCATACAAATGCATCTTGATGTTCCGTGCAACGCACGGGCAGCTAGCTAATTTCTTTTAAAATAGTTGCTGCGATAATTGGGTTGAAGTGATATATTTTATGTCTTCCCCGAATGATTTCAGATTCACTAGTAGTAACAAAGAAAAGGTTGCCTTGTTAATTAACAGAAAACATGGTGAAAACTATCACATGAGGCCGGTAAAAACAAGGCACACTGGGTTCAGCGTCATCGTCACTACAGCCGTGCGCGTGCGACAAGTCTACATATCGAGGGGGCTACCGAGCGAGGCACCGAGACACAATGTTTGAGAGAGAAACTAGTTGACAAATTATGATCAGATTGAGATGTCACCCTTCTGCTGTCATTGTTGGGGGGAGGGAGAGAAAGACGTATCGAGAGTGTGCACGGTAGGCACAGAGGCACAACTAGCGAGTGTGTGTGTGTGTGTGTGTTTGAAAGAGGAGTAGATAGATTATTATCAAGATCGATGTGCCACCCTACTCCTTTGGTGCCGGGTAGTGTGTGTGTGTGTATGTTAGAGAGAAGCCAGTCGATAGATTAGTATCAAGATCGAGGTGTCATCCTACTCCTTTGGTGTTGGGAAGTGTGGGTGTGTGTGGGAGGGGGGGAGTGACACTCACATATCTCTACTCTTAAAAAAACAGAGTTGGTGATGATGGTGTTCCTGCCATCCTGCAATATAGGCCATCCGATTTATATCTGACAGACAGGAAGGAAACTATGGCAATTTTGCAAAAAGATACCCACGCCTCTCTCCGCATTTGCAAATAAGGCATTCCCTCGTTCATCCTTTTTTCCCACAAGATAAACTTCTCATACAAATGCATCTTAATGTTTCGTGCAACGCATGGGCATCTTGCTAGTAGGGAGAAGGCCGGAGTTTGTGTGACACATATCTAGCTATATTAAGGGATAGGTAGATAGCATATGTGTGAGAGACATTATTATACTTTGAGACATTGGTGGATGTGGGTGGGCGGAATTAAAGGGGTGGGCGTGTTAGACATAGAGAGTGTGTGTGTTTCTGTGTGAGAGACTTGTAGGACGGGGTAGAAAGACGAATTTAACCCTCACGGAGGGAGAGAAATACACGAAGTGCGTGTGTGTGATTCTGATGCCCACAGGGAAATGAGATATCTATGTGTGTGAGAGAGATTGCACAATTCATTCACGTATCACTATCTAGCGATCGTGGACTTGCATCGCTTGAACATAAGTCAATATCTACTTCGTATCGTGGCCAAAGGTACAATATCGATTCAATGCTATAAAGATTGGACACTCACATATCACATTTTTTTCTATTTAAACAAACCTTTTCAGTTGTGCATGCCAAAGTTACAGTGATGTTTCTTCAAACAACCAATGTAGCTATCATGTACATGCACCATTGTTACTCTTGCATTCAAATTCATTAGTCTTGGATGATTTAAGTTTCTATTTTGAAGTAATATACGTAATATTCATATATGAATTCAGCAGTATGCATAATTTATGAAATGGAGGCTATGTAATCATATGAGATAACACTTTTAAGTAGCTGACTACAATATCCATTTCTTTTTGTGCGCCTCTACACTAACACGTCAACGCAATATGTTTAAAGTAAATAACCAATGGCACTAAATTATCTATTTACGAGAAATACATAGGCTGAGCGTTTGATCCCTTTTTTGTGAGCAGCGCCACTACACCGTCACGATTGGCGCGCCCGTGTGAGCGTCAAGTTATCGGTGCATCATCCCGAGTTATTGTGTTTTTTTCTGGGGTGGACTTCACACCAGTTATTAACTGCTGACGCGTGCCCCGTGTACACAGTCTAGCATGACCTTCCCTCTAGCACGGTTCAAAATTAGTTGAAACTGGATCTGAATGATCTCTGGGCGGCAAAATCTCATGCCTCCTTCTAAAATTTTCGCCACCTTAGTCTTTAGCATGTGAAATCCCCTTTTGTCCTTGGTGCACGGAGACCAACAGTTACAATACCGCCCTCATCTACATGATAGGTCGGGCTGCTTTGGTAACTTCGGTTCCCCACTACACGACACCCCATTTCCTCTCCCCTCCATAAAAACGACTAACTCCACAGCACAGAGCATCTTACATCACGCCGTCCGTTCATCGCCCTTTCTCCCTCCCTCTGAAACCCTAGACTGCTCATCCACCGGCGTACCATAGCCCATTCACTGCCAGCGGCGTCCACCTCGCCGGATCTGCTTCTGCGGCCGCATCTACCCCTCCCACCTCCCCTAGAAACAAGTAGACTGCTCATCCACCACTATACCACAGCCCATTCAGTGCAGGCCTTGTCCACGGCACCGGATCTGCTTCGCCGGTACTCTCGTCAACCGCCACGCATCTGCAGCGGCTCATTAGTACTTCCCACCGGAGACGCTTCGTCCACACCCCCCGGAGCCGCCCCACCGACGCCCCCATCGACGGCCTCTGATCCTCTTTGCCGACACCTTCCTCAACCCTACCAGAGCCGCTTCACCGACACCTTCCTCAACCCTACCGGAGCAGCTTCGCCGACACCATCGTCAACCCTACCGGAGTAGCTTCGCCTATACCATTCTCAACCCTACCGGGGCCACTTTGCCAACTCATAAGTCCACAGCCTCATATCCGCTTCCTCGCACCCACATCCAACCTACCGGAGCAGCTTCTAACGCCCCGTCCACGGCCGCAGATCCGCATCGTCGAAACCACCCTTAACCCAACCAGCGGAGCAGCTTCTGACGCCCCGTCCACGACCGCAGATCCGCATCGTCAACACCATCCTTAACCCAACCACCGAAGCAGCTTCTGACGCCCCGCCCACGGCCGCAGATCCGCGTCGTCGACACCATCCTTAACCCAACCACCGGAGCAGCTTCACCTACGCCCTCGTCCACGGCTACAGATCCGCTTCGCCCACACCGTAGTCCACCCTACCGGAGCCGCTCCACAAACACCCTACTCGACGGTTCTAGATCTCCTTACCGGACCCCGACAGCCAGCGAAGCGTCATCACCTCGATGTTTCTAACCTGATTCCCACGTGCGGAGAGATGCCAAGCACCGCCACGGCCTAGGTACTTGTCACCTTTAAACCCGCCCCGGCATCACCCGCCCGATGTACTTCAAATATACTAACGGTCATTTGTTACTGTTATGCGGTGGCAAAAACTACAAGGACGATGTTTCTTCGGATCTAACAGCTTGGCCAACCAAGATCTGGTGAGGCATTGCTATGATCTTGTAAGCGCGTCTCTCTCTCGGTATTGTTACGTGCCTGCTTGGCGTGCTTTGCTAGGATTTTCGACCAATAATCCCTTTGTGCAAACAATGATTTCTACTCTGGCTGCTAAATTAGATATGTAGATGTCATACATGATACTACCTCGTACCTCCGTTCCTAAATATAAGTCTTTCTAGAGATTCCACTATAGGCTACATACGGAGCAAAATGAGTGAATCTACACTCGAAAATGCATCTATATACATCTGTATGTGGTCCATACCGGAATCTCTACAAAGACATATATTTAGGAACAGGGGCAGTACATTACACAAAATCATAGGTGGCATGTAGGAATTCCAGTGAACTACATTAGGCTCCCTTAGAGTGCCTGCTAGTCCAGCATACAGAGTCATGGCTAGTTTATGGTACGCACACAATCGTTAATTGGTGGTTTAAATATGTGCAAGGGATATGCAATGTAGTATCATGTAGAGATGTCTGAAATTAGCTGGGTCAACTTGCAGATAGGGTTACACAATGAAAAAGTACAAGATGTATGTGGCAATTTCATGGAACATCGCAAAAAAAGGAGAGGCAGCGGTGAGCCTATCTGATTGTGCTATGGTACGTCACTCCTCCATTGCAATCATCGTGACATGTTATTTGTATGCCAGTTCTATTAGCCAAGTTTCTTAGGGACAGTTATTACGAGTTATCCTAAGAAAATAAGCACCTGTGAATATAAGCTCCATGTAATAAGCCAACCAGTTCTTTTCATTGCTTTTTCAGCTTATCTTTGGTATGATCAGTGGAAATTCTAGATTGCATTATATTTTTTTCATTTTGCTGCCCATATGGAAATTAATTTGACTTGTAAACATCACAAATTGAACCCAGTGCAGTAATTAATATGATAGGAAAACATACCATCACTATTTGCTCAAAATGCAAATACAAAGATACCATCTACTTGGCACAATCTACTTTGGTCAATGTTTTCCATAGAGATCCCATTGCCTAATTTAAATGAAGAACACATGACTGATACGTCTCCAACGTATCTATAATTTTTGATTGCTCCATGCTATATTATCTATTGTTTTGGACTATATTGGGCTTTATTTTCCACCTTTATATTACTTTTGGGACTAACCTATTAACCGGAGGCCCAGCCCAGAATTGATGATTTTTGCCTATTTCAGTATTTCGAAGAAATGGAATATCAAACGGAGTCCAAACGGAATGAAACCTTCAGGAATGTGATTTTCTCATCAGATAAGATCCAGGAGACTTGGACCCTCGGCCAAGAAAGGAGGGAGGCAGCCACGAGGGTGGAGGGCGCCCCCCACCTAGGGTGCGCCCCCTGCCTCGTAGGCCCCCCGAAGCTCCACCGACGTACTTCTTCCTCCTATATATACCTACGTACCCCCAACAGATCAGATACGGAGCCAAAAACCTAATTCCACCGCCGCAACTTTCTGTATCCACGAGATCCCATCTTGGGGCCTGTTCCGAGCTTAGCGGAAGGGATTCCACCACGGAGGCTTCTACATCATCATCATAGCCTCTCTGATGAAGTGTGAGTAGTTTACTTCAGACCTTCGGGTCCATAGTTAGTAGCTAGATGGCTTCTTCTCTCTGTTTGGATCTCAATACAATGTTCTCCCCCTCTCTCGTGGAGATCTATTCGATGTAATCTTCTTTTTGCGGTGTGTTTGTTGAGACCGATGAATTGTGGGTTTATGATCAAGATTATCTATGAGCAATATTTGAATCTTCTCTGAATTCTTTTATGTATGATTGAGTTATCTTTGCAAGTCTCTTCGAATTATCCGTTTGGTTTGGCCAACTAGATTGGTATTTCTTGCAATGGGAGAAGTGCTTAGCTTTGAGTTCAATCTTGCAGTGTCCTTACCCAGTGACAGAAAGGGTTGCAAGGCACATATTGTATTGCTGCCATCGAGGATAACAAGACGGGTATTTATAATATTGCATACATTTATTCCTCTACATCATGTCATCTTGCTTAAGGCGTTACTCTATCTTCATTAACTTAATACTCTAGATGCATCTTTGGATAGCGGTCGATGAGTGGAGTAATAGTAGTAGATGCAGGCAGAGTCGGTCTACTTGTCTCGGACGTGATGCCTATATACATGATCATACCTAGATACTCTCATAACTATGCTCAATTCATCAATTTCTCAACGATAATTCGTTCACCCTGATAAAATACTTATGCTCTTGAGAGAAGCCACTAGTGAAATCTATGGCCCCCGGTCTATTCTCATCATATTAATCTTCCTACGCTTTATTATTGCTTTGCTTTTTTACTTTGCCTTTTATTTTACTTTGCATCTTTATACCAAAAATACCAAAAATATTATCTTATCATCTCTATCAGATCTCACTCTCATAAGTGACCGTGAAGGGATTGACAGCCCCTAATCGCATTGGTTGCGAGGAGTTATTTGCTTTGTGTAGGTACGAGGGACTCGCGCGTAGCCTCCTACTGGATTGATACCTTGGTTCTCAAAAACTGAGGGAAATACTTACGCTACTCTGCTGCATCATCCTCTCCTCTTCGGGGAAAACCAACGCAAGCTCAAGACGTAGCAATGACCCACATTTAAATGAAGAACAATTATTTATTGAAATTCGATGGTCCAAGTGGCTGGTTATTATCGTATAGCAGCACCACCTGAAAGCATCATATAGCAGCAGCAGCAGCTCATAGCAACTCATCATACAGCAGCAGCAGTCTGCAATTCATCATATACCAGCAGCAGCTCATAGCAATTCATCATATAGCAGCAGCAGGAGCAGCTCATAGCATTTCATCATATAGCAGCAGCAGCAGGAGTAGCTCATAGCAATTCATCATATAGCAGCAGCAGGAGCAGCTTGTAGCAACTCATCATATAGCAGCAACAGCAGCTCATAGCAACTCATCATACAGCAGCAGCAGCTCATAGCAATTCATCATATAGCAGCAGCAGGAGCAGCTTATAGCAATGCATCATATAGCAGCAGCAGAAGCAGCTCATAGCAATTCATCGTATAGTGGATCAGAATGAAAATTTGGCAAAAAATTAGAGGAGATCCTCACCTTGTTGGATGAAATCATCCTTCAACAGCACCTCGAGGCCATGGCCTGGGAGGAGGGGAGGGGGAATAAGATGCCTTCTGCCGCAGTGTGGCATTAGCCGTAGTTGTGCAGCGCCCACGGAGTAGTGCGTTCGACGAACCACGGTGGAGCAGCTCTTTGGAGAACATAAGAATGAGGGGCGGCGCCAGAGGGAGGAGCAGCCAGGGAGATTTGCCCCTACCCGCCGGCCATGTATCCTAGCTGGACATAGCATCGTCGAGGACCAGGCCAGATGGGACCAATGGCGACGGCTTGCTGGAGGAACCCTAGTGCTGCAGGCAGGGGATCGAGGTAGAGGGAAAGGGGAGAGGAGATGCAAGCGGGCAGGGCAATGAATGCTTGCGTGTTTGTTTTTACTTGAGGGCCAGGTGTGACACGGGCGTCAGCAGTTGCATTTTGAGTGTAGTATAGGCAGACAACAGAGTCATTTCACTATTCCCTTCCTTCAATTTTAGTGAGGTTCTACCCAAACACCCCCCCTCAAAGCGAAATTAGTTAAGCCCAAGCCCATAACTCAAAAATGACTTCTTTACATCTTTTATGGCTTATTTTGACAATATGCCCTGAAAAGGCGGAATCGAACTGGCCAATAAACTGCAATTCAATTGTGCGTGCAATGATGAATCACTCCTTCCTGCTATCTGTACATTTAGGCATCATCATACATGGCATAACCTAATACATGTGCATTCCATTGTAGAATCTGGAATATGCAATGTTTATGTTTGTTCATACGTTGCACATGATGTTTAAATGCCCCTTAAATATGGTCCGTCAAGTGATGGTCTTTAAGCCTCCTTCTTTGCTTCTTTTCTTGATATGTAAGATTTGCTCACACATCTGTTCAATTGCTTGTTTGCATCAGCCAGCCATACTAGGACTGTTTGCTTTGATTACTTGTTGTTCTTGACCTAACACTCTAACAGAGCTTGTCAACAATTTAAACACTAAGGGCTGCTATAGTGGGGCCTTGTCTAACTCATAGGTGACATAAAGATTTGGATGTACACTACAGTAGGCTCTCCAAGAGTACCTGGAGATTCAGTTCGAAGGTATGCCTAGTTTTTACATAGTGCAGACATAGAAAATGTTCATTTCATTGTGTGCAAGTGCAAGAGATGTGGCATGCTTCATTATGTGGTGTTGTTTTGTTATAATCTCACCCTTTTGTGTTCACAGACTAGAAAGTATGCATATTTATCTTCCAAGGAGACGAGTAACTAGTTTGTGTCACCTTGCGGAGGGGTGCAATGAAGATAAGATTGAGGATTTCCATGTACAAGATGTTAGGAAGGAGCCTTGCAAGAGAAGTAGGAGCTGCTTGAGCCTCTTCAACCTGCTAAGGTAAGTCACCGTATGCAACTCAACAGTTCAATTCCTTGTTTGTTTCAGGCATAGTTAATTTTCTCTTTTCAATTGCTTTATTTGTCCTCGATTAATGAGATGCCCAAATAATCATGCCCGATGTTCGGTACTTGTATCACTATTAGTTGACATAATTAAAGGCCTTACCATTTAATTACTCTACCGAAGTGTGCCTGAAGCTTTGAAGTCTATTAACCAACTATTATTGCATGAGGCTCACAATCTAGTTTATACTACGCTAATGATTGCATAATTTTGCCTATTGTAGTATGTTTATATGAAACCCTCTGCTGTTCATTATGCTCCCTAAGACTTTAGTTGAGGCACAGAATGGCCAACTGCTTGCTTACTTATACGCAACATGTTGTCTAAATTTGTAACTTGTCTGTGTTTTCGATTGGGCCCCAACATCATGCTCCTCTGGTGAGCTAAGAGGGAATTCTGTATGTAGGCTGCACAGACTATCTTTTTTATAATTTTTAAAATATCACCTGCTTATGCTTCATGACATGTAACATTTTTCTTAAAGTGACATGTAACATTACTGTTACTCCTGTTTTGCCATGTAGTACAAAATAGTGTCTTGTTCGCTTCACTGTTGTAACTATATTTTTGCCCTAGTCATGTGTACTTACAGAAACATTTCAGGATGAAGTGACATCAACACAAAGATCTGCGAGCAGTGCGACATGGCCGTTACCGAATGATTATGGATTGGAATTGGAATGTGCTGATGTTCTCAAGCATCAACTAGAGGTGGCAAGACAACGTGTACATGATTATCAACGTATAATCAACAAGTTGATACTAGACATGTAGGTATTAGATGCAGGAGTCAAAAAATGAAACAAGACACTGAGGTAACCATGAAGGAATTGGAGATTTTGCAGACTGAAATTTGTGCTATCTCAATCCGGCCAATCCTATTTTCTGAAGAGATTATAGTTCAAATGGAGTTAAGTTGATGCATGTCCATGATGTATGAGTTGTATTTGCCCAGTGTATGTAATTTGTTGTTTGTGTATGCTTTATTATCACTGTCTTTGAACCATAATGCTCAGTGGGTATAATCGGCTGTAATTTCTTTATTGTATAGTGTAGGATTATTCTACCTTTCTATGCCTTGATCTCTTTGTTGTATAGTGTATGCTTTTTAGAGGTGATAGTATTGAGTAGGATAATTCTTTGAATATGCTATATCGTTCAAACGGGGGCCAACTCGCCCGACCATGGCCCTTCACGGACCGTCGGATCCATGGGCCTTCTATGTCTCGTAGGATCCATGGGCCTTCTACGTCTCGTAGGATCCATTGGCCGCCGACTCATTTATTGGTCTTGTACGGGCCTTTAATGGGCCGTAGACGGGCCTTTAATGGAAATCGTACGTTTTATGGGCTGACCATAATGGGCCGTTAATAGGCCGTATTTAGTGATGCTATGAAAATGGCCCAACAGACTAACGGTCCACAAACAGGCCGACTATAACGAAGGGCTGAATTTGGCCCACAAGCAGAAAATGACAGTAACGGGCCGTAAGTAACCGAATGTTGCAAATGAGCCCAAGAATAAATGGGCCCTCAGAAGGCCGAAAGTTAACTTAGGCTGGAAATGGCCCAACGGAATAACGGGCCGTTAATGGGTATAAAGCGATACTTCGTTCATTACGGGCCGTTTCACCACGGCCGTTAATGGGTGTAAAGTAATACACTATTCATTACGGGCCGCCAAAGACGGGCCGCTAATGGGCCAAGAGTTACAAAGGGCCTCATATGGGCTGAAAGGCGTCATGGGCTATACATGGGCCGAAGTGAAAACGGCTGGAATCATATTGGATGACCCGGATGACGCTCTCGGGCCTAATTCGGATAGGGCGAACGGGCCTTGGGTTAGTGGGCTGTAAATGGGCTATATGCGAACAGGCCGTTAACGAAGCTTTCCATGGGCCGGCCCGCCAGCTTTTGACCAAGTCAAACGGGCCGGCCTTTTCACAGGAATGGGCCACTGTTGGGTCGTGCCATGTTTCGACGTATCATAGGCGCCTTCTGTCCAGTGAGTGTATGACATCTGTCCCAACGATGAGCCGACACGTGTTTCCTCTAGCCAATGATGATTTTACACATGGAAATCCCCATTGGTCGGGGCTGTTAATGGGTTATCGGATCCAAAACCCGACCCGATAGCTTAACAGTGTTCCCTTACGGTGGATGCCACGTGTCGGTCACCCTTGACGAAAGCACTTCTGTCACGCGCGATTTATCGTCATGGAAGTGGACACTTCCGTGATGATAATTTCGGTAATGTCATGGAACACTTCTACGACGACACATGTATGACTATCTTGATTCTGTCATAAATTTTTCATGGATGTACATGCATGACAAAAAACGCGACCTACTGTGACAAACACGTATCATCACGGAAGTGTATTTATTTTGTAGTGTGCGTCCGAAGTGCCTTTACGGCGGAGGCCGCTTCTCGCCTCCTGGCCTTTCCTCTTGGCCTTCTTCTCTGGCGCCTGGTAGGGCACCGGAACCAGCATATTCATCAGAAGTGGAATAGCTAGGTTTTCAGGCAGCGGGGCCGGACACTGGATCCGCTCCGCCTTCTTTATCCAGCCCTGAAAAGACAAGTGGAGAAGCTTAGACATCTTCCCTGGATGCATAGGTAGAGGATGCACCTTGAAATATGAGGACCTTACCGAACTGGCGGGATAAGTCAGGTTATAGCCATGGTCCTCAGTCGTCTTCGGCCAAGTCTGATTGGCATTGAAAAGCACCTTCCAGATACCTTCGTGCGTGGCGCCGAAGAACTGTCTCAAGGTCTAGTGCTTGGCCGGATCGAACTCCCACAAATGGCAGGCCCGACTTTGGCAAGGAAGGATCCGGCGAAAAAGCATTACCTGGATCACATTGAGAAGCTTGATGTTCTTGTCTACCATGCTCTTGATGCGCGTCTGCAGCGCTGACACCTCTTCCGTCGACGCCCAGTCCAGGCCCTTTTTTAGCCAGGAGGTAAGCCGCATTGGGGGCCCGGACTTGAATTCGGGAGCCGCGGCCCAGGTGGCATCGCGGGGCTCTATGACGTAGAACCACTGCTGTTGCCACCCTTTGACGGTCTCCACAAAGGTGCCTGTGAGCCATGTGACGTTGGACAGTTTGCTCACCATGGCGCCTCCGCACTCTGCATGCTGACCATCCATCACTTTTGGCTTCACATTGAAGATCTTTAGCCATAATCCGAAATGGGGTGGGATGCGGAGGAAGGCCTCGCACACGACAATGAATGCCGAGATGTTGAGGAAAGAATTTAGGGCTAGATCATAATCTAGCCCGTAGTAGAACATGAGTCCACGAACGAAGGGGTGGAGGGGAAATCCTAACCCGCGGATGAAGTAGGGGATGAACACCACCCTCTCGTTGGGCTCCGGGGTGGGGACGATTTTCTCCTTGGACGAAAGCCGGTGGGCAATCTCCTGGGCCAAGTACCCCGCTTCCCGGAGCTTCGCGATGTTCTCCTCCATGACGGAGGAGGCCATCCACTTGCCCTGCGCTCCAGATCCGGACATGGTTGGAGTGCTTTTTAGGGGTGGAAAGGATGGAAGCTTGGGCGCTGGAGCTCAAGAATGGATGGGCAGAGAGGAAGAAGGCGTGGGTGAAAGAATGGATCTTTATCCTCTTATAAAGGCAGCGAATATCAAGCGCCTCCCCACTCGCCTTAAAGCTCGCCTATTCCCCAAGGGTCGTGCGGACGGCGCGGTTGGATTACCCACACCCGTATTAATGAGAATCCCGCGATAAGAGGACACAATCTCTGCTTCGACAAGACGTGCCAATGAAAACCGCATCTTGAGACGTGGAGCGGGAGGCTAAAAAATGGTTCGAAATAATGACTTGGCAGAGACGTAACGTCCCGCTATAAAAGTTGTCAGTAGATGGGACTTGTAAAATATTATACTCATTGCGGCTGTGTGTGGTGGCTGTTTTGCAAAGCCGGACACATTTTCTGTGTTTGAGGACTACTTTGAAGTGTTCGGAGGAGGAACCCCCTTGCAATGCCGAAGACAATCTGCGCGCCAGACACATCGTCATTGAAGCCCGGTTCAGGGGCTACTGAGGGAGTCCTGGATTAAGGGGTCCTCGGGTGTCCGGGTTATGTGACGTGGGCCGGAGTAATGGGCCATGAAGATACAAGACAGAAGACTTTTTCCCGTGTCCGGATGGGACTCTCCTTTGCGTGGATGGCAAGCTTGGCGTTCGGATGTGAAGATTCCTTTATCTGTAAACTGACTCTGTACAATCCTAGGCCCCTCCGGTGTCTATATAAACCGGAGGGTTTAGTCCGTAGAGATAATCATAATCATACAGGCTAGACATCTAGGGTTTAGCCATTATGATCTCGGGGTAGATCAACTCTTGTAACCCCATATTCATCCAAGATAATCAAGCAGGAAGTAGGGTATTAACTCCATTAAGAGGGCCCGAACCTGGTTAAACATTGTGTCCCTGTCTCCTGTTACCTTCGATCCTCAGACGCACAGTTCGGGACCCCCTACCCGAGATCCGGCGGTTTTGACACCGACACCCGTCTCTCGCCGTCAACAGGAGGCGTTGACCATGACTCGCGAGCGTCGGTCGCCACCGCCGCCGCACATGATGCGAGCTCTAACCACCGCTGCCGGCCGCTCCTCCTCTGATGGACGCAAGCGCAGGGCGCCGCCGGCCGCTCCTCCTCTGCTGCCACACGTACACTGCCACCCTCCTCTATCGTGCGCGCGTGGCCGCTGATCTAATCCATGAGCCAGAGAAGCCAGTAAGTTTCCTCCCTTCGTGGTCGGTGTTTCATGTTCACAGGTGCCTACGGAGCTTCGCGGCACGGTTTAGATGGCGCCAAGGTACTAATTAAACTGGATAGTATGTATTTATCGAAAACCGGCCGTATTTCCACCATGATACTAGCGTGCTGGCCGCCTCCGCTACAACCGATCTGCACCCACGAAGCTGCAGCCTGCAGGTAATTAGTCTCATGGGAACCAAATAATTCTAACCGATCAAGGTCCAATTGTTAATTAAGATGGCTGCTTGCTTGCTTCTTTTGCCTACAAGTGTGCTCGCTTGCTTTTTCACAGCAGCATGTTCTGAGGGTCGGATCGTGCTTCTTCTAATTGATTAAGGTAGCTGCTTGTTTGCTTTTTTTGTGCTCGCTCACTTGCATTTTATCTTAGTATGCAAGCTTTCTATGTACTACATTATCAATTAAGAGGACTGAGTTCTTTGGACACAATTTAGTTATTGTGGTGAAAAGGCCATGTAAAAAGTAAATAGGCAATGGAACACGTAAGACAGACACACGAGTCGTATGCTGCAGAGTTTTGACATGCTTCTTCGTTTTGGAATATGAAACGGAAGAACATATACCTGACATAGAACATATATAAAGCTTCAGCGTGGAATTCCAAAGCAACTAATATTTCTGTTAGATGTACTGTCAATAGCATTTTGAAGTCCATATTGACTATTCGATCGAATATGTAGGTAGGACTTCAGAGTTTTTATTGACGTGGTGGAGTTGGAGTTTAGAGTTTTTATTGATAGGACTTTAGATGGGGTTGAAGCAACAAAGCACTCCACCGGTGCATGACAGTAGTTATTAACAAAGCATGCTTCCATGTGTCCTTTCTCACCTGACTTCGATCTAGGGTTCCGCATGGTCAATCACAGTCTGGCTCTGTCCGCGTCACCCAGCCGACCTCTAAAACTCCCCTTAATGCCTTTTCTTTATTTTCTTTATTTCCCTCTTTGGAGGGTGACTTCCTTCTTGACCTTTGTTGACTTGATTTGTGATTAGCATTTCTAATCTTGAGCTCAATTTGAAGAGACCACGATGAAAGATCGACTTTAGTTAGTTCTGATTACATCACCAGTCAACTCAATTTTGGAACTACAGTTTACATGTGTATTTTGTTGTTGGGGGATTATGCTCAAGGTTTCATTTTTATCCCAACACTAAGTATTTTTAGTGGTGTATAATTGTACCGACTATTATTATTTGTTGCAATAGGGATTAGTGTATATTGATGCGAAAGCATGCTGAATAGTAGGTCGTACCCTACTAAAAGATTCTTTTTTTTCATACCTAGGAACATCACCATATCATGTTAGTCCATATTTAATTCAAAGGTAGAACTTCCTTGTAGTTATATTTGCAGATAGCCTTGTATTTGTTACCAAAGTTCGGTTTGCAGTAGCTCGACTGTGATGTGGGAAATACCTTGTTTTATATGTTCTATATATAGGTCACTTTGATGATTTCATCTATTGTAGTGAATGGTTAGTTAGTCAGTCCATTTGCATGAACTTTAGAACAAAATTGCAGTTCCCATCTCTTAGGACATTTTGCTTGGTTGTATGTAGAGTGTATGGTTAATGTTTCTCCCGTGATTATTCTGGTGTGGAACTGTGAGCCCTTCAGAAGTTGACCTCTAACTTGCTTTATAACTATATATAAATTATTAGTTCTAGCTCCTTGTACATCTGTTTCCTCCTCACTCTTGCACTAGAGGCCCTTCTGAAGCTAACTGCAATATTGTCAGTTTACAATTCTTTCAAAAGAATTGATTGCACTTACATGCATTCTACCTCTTACATGTAGACTGGAAGACTTCTCTTTTTTGATGGACTCTAGATCTAAAGAAGCATAAGCATGCAGAGGAACAGGTCGCCCACCTTGGTACAAATGTACTACCCGATTTTATACATGTGTTGGATTAGATGATATTGATGATTTGAGCCTTGTACTGATTGGATTTCCACAACATTACGTACAATGTAAACATTGTCTGAAAATATTTATCAGAGTATTTGTTTCAAACAAATAATTATGCAAAATAGTACACTTATCATCCGGGTGATGGTTATTAATTACAAATCTCATTTTCATTTTTAATTGAGGATAACACATATGACATTTTCATTTCTTTTCTTCACCTACTTGAAATAAAAATAAGGTCTAGACAAAGAAACAACTACATAAAGAAAACTAATTAAACAAAGATGAAATTTGGAAAATCATTTGCATTGTCGAACGTGCATTGCGTGTGCATGCTTACTAGTGCAATTTAGTTGGTGAAACAAGTCGTGTCACGGCCGACGGCTCGGTTGATTCGGGGATAGGCTTTGGACTTGCTGCAAAACGGTGATACTGTTGGAAACCAGTACGGTACGGACCCGGCGTCCAGGTGAGTGGATAATACGGGACACGTTCGCATCTCCGAATCCAGCAGAGAAGTCAAATCCGACTCGAAAATGCTGCGCCTACGACGCTCAATCTGAATCCGAAAACAATCCGCAGCTCTGCTGCGTCTATATATACTTCAACATCCAGAGAAAGTCGAGCAGCACCGAAGGCGGACCTCCTCTAGTTCTATCGTAGGGCTGCCACCGCGTCGAACAGAACTCCCGGTGATCAGGGACGCCGCCGCAGGAGCACACCAAGCCCCGTCCGCTGCCATGGACGACGGCGCCGCCGCCGTCCGGTCAGTGTGGGCCGACAACTTCAAGGCAGAGTCTGCCGTCTTCTGCCAGATCGCGCCGGACGCCACGCACGTCGCGCTGAACGTGCAGTACCCGGGCTGCGTGATCCGCGGCGACGCCCGGAAGAGCCACTACGACATGACCGCCGAGGAGCGGTACCAGGTGATCCATGCGAACGTGTCCCTCCTGAAGCC
Source organism: Aegilops longissima (assembly GCA_021605205.1). Classification (NCBI taxonomy): domain Eukaryota; kingdom Viridiplantae; phylum Streptophyta; class Magnoliopsida; order Poales; family Poaceae; genus Aegilops; species Aegilops longissima. The sequence goes on from CM038682.1 coordinate 543,411,402, forward strand.
GCTCCAGGTGGGGCTCGCCATCCGCACCGGCGACGGCGGGCGGTTCGCGTGGGAGTTCAACCTGCGCGGGTTCGATGTCGCCTCGGACCTCGACGCGAGGGACCCCGACTCCATCGCCTACCTCGCCCGCTGCGGGGTCGACTTCGGCCGGCTTCCCAAGTCCGGCATCCACGGGCACGAGCTCCGCTGGATGCTGCGGACCTCCGGCCTGTTCAGGGCCCGGGCGTCGTGGGCGACGTTTGCCGGCGCGTACCACGTCGGCTATTTCGTGACCATGATGTCCGGCGAGAAGCTTCCGGGCGACGTGGACGCCTTCATGGAGATGGTGCGGCAGCTCCTCGGGCCGGCCGTGTACGACGTGAAGCGGCTGGCGAGGCAGCACGATCAGAGGTGCGTCGGCGCGCTGGGCCACATCGTGAAGCAGCTCGGCGTGGTGCAGCCCGATGAGCCGAAGCCGACGCCCGCCGGCACAGGTAGCACGCTGGCGCTCCTGGCTTTCGAGACGTTGAAGGAGAAGCTTGGCGCCAACACGGACAAGTACCGCGGCCAATTGTGTGGCCTCCAGGCTGTTTAACGATAACACATGACCAGCCGCGGCCGATGTTGCAATAATAGCCCAAAGCAGATGATTATTTTTTCAAGTATATGTAGTAGTACTAAGAGCAATGCTACATCTACGTAAAAGTCCTGCTCCCTCCTTCCATCTATATAGGGCCTAATGCGTTTTTTAAGACCGTCTTTGACTATTGATAAGATTAATAGTGCATGTGATGTATAATGTGAAAATTATATCATTGGAAGCTCCTTTCACATACGAATTTGACGGTATGCTTTGTGTAACTTGCATGTCATATATTATTGCTCTAAAATTTGGTCAAAGTTAGTCTCAAAAAACGTATTAGGCCCTATATAGATGAAAGGAGGGAGTACGTAAAGTTACGAAGAAGCTGACTTGGTCTGTTTTGGTTGGAGGAAAGAAAAAGCCCAGACCCACCCACTGGAATCAGAGGGGTATGATTGGTTGGTTAAGAAAAATCACGTAACATTACGTTACAGCTTTCATAGGTCTAGTATTATCGTTAGTACTACTACATATATTTACGTAAGCCTGCGGGTGGGCCTGGGCTTTTTTTTCCTCCAACCAAAACAGACCAAGTCAGCTTCTTCGTAACTTTACGTAGGACTTTTACGTAGATGTAGCATTGCTCTAGTACTAATTATTAGTGGCTAAAAGCATTCATCTTATTTGTAGGAGCGTCAGTATATTTGTCTTAAATATGTGACTTGACTGGATATGATGTATACGTGACTTTCTGCTGAACTACTATTGCATTTATATTTGAAAAACAGAAAATCCGAGCCATTGACGTTTTGTATGAATTAAATATGGTTTTCCTTTTATAGAAGAGGTTGACAACGATGTGTGCAGTGTGCATGCATATATAGATGTAACCGAATGAAGGAAATACTATGTTTACAAATGAAGTGCAATTCAAGGGTGTCTTTACAGGAGTATCATATGAAGTTGAGCTGCACATAAGGTACGTACGTTCAAAGATTGACATGACATGAAGCAATTTTTGTTTAAAAAAAGCAGAAAATGCAACATCAAGTTTTGTGCAGCCATCAGCCATGCATCTCAGATCAATAACATCACAAAATCTGAATGAGCTAACAGAACAGTTACAAGAAAAGTATCCTCGAAGATTTGGACCAATATAAACTCCAACCAGCACATGCAATTTTGCACGTCTCATGTAGTGTGACGTTCTACCAGAATGGCACCACATAAGGAAATGACATCCAAGTCATATGTTTCTTTTGGTTCACCATCAGCAGAACATGCTTCAAAATCATCACTACTATATGAAAAAGGCAAGGGCAGCAAACACGCATGCTATGTTCATTCCAACTAAAACAGAGCGAGCGAATATAGATCCAATAGGAAATAATGTTTGCCTGAGATGACATGCCAATGTGTGATTCCATGTAATTTCACCTGTAGTGGGACCTGAATCATCAAATGCCTCCATTGGCCTTAGTCCTCATAAATGACACGCATCTGATCAGGCCTTATGCCACTATCAAGCAAGAAGTGATTCACCCAAGGTAGCAGCTCATTTCCCTCCGAGCATATGATTTCAACAATCTCAAGCTGCTCACATGTAAATGATCTATCCTCCAGCTCGCCAGTGATTGCACGTATAACCCCATTTTCATACCAAAGCTGGCAAATAAAAAGGAACAGTTTTATCTTTACAGTAAATGCACCAACATTGATTGAAGGATAAATGCTATGGAGACGACCATATACCTGGTATAGTTCAAGAATTAGCTTCTTCAGATTAGGTGAGTTATGAAGGAAGACTATCAGTGCATAGAAATCCCCATCCACACACCAACTATGAAGCATCAGGTATGTAAGATTACGAAATGTTGGGCACCATCTGTAATTCTTTTCCATCTCCACCTGCAAATGATTGAAAGGATTAAGGCAGAACATTAAACCCATGATATTCTTCCATTTCTTTTTTCTGCTTCAACGAAACTTGCCAAAATATCTGGAGGGAGTTAACAAAATGTGATTACACTTCTGACCGTGCGCCGTTGAAAATCTTAAGAGCTATAGATTTGGAGCACATTGAATATGAATAAATCACAGCACAAATAGAGATCATGTTAAACAAAATAACTGTATTAGACAATCGTATACTTATTTTCTGTTCCTCAATAGTCATGGAGCACATATGATTAAATCAGCATGGTTGCGTCACATGATAATTTGTTGCTTTGGCCCAATCTGTTTGTAGGAGTTGGAAATGATGGTAACAATTGCTGAAGCACTTTACATTAGTATATGCTGATGAAGCTATATTATAACCCAGTTATTGCACTAAGAATGAGCATATGCAACTAAAAAAGCATATGAAATGAGATATTTTGGTCAACAATTATAATCCACTTATTGCTCCAGTTTAGTATGAAAACCTTAGATATTTTTCTTTTTGAAATATCCAGCACTTGCTGGTTTCCATTGATTTAGCAAAGAGAGGTTTACAAGGTTTGATCAAGTGATCAGGAGGCAGATAAGATTACATGCAGCCACGTTAGGGTCTGGCTGAGGCACCCTAAAACGTTTAGGTTTTTATCTCACGTTAGTTCCCTGAATGGGTGCTCTATGCATTTTGCTCCAGCTAATCTCCATAGCTCTAGGTCGCCTCGACAAGCGTCGACAATGTTCCTCGCGCTAGGGTTCTTGCCTCTGAAGATGGCCTCGTTTCGTTCCAACCAGATGTGCCAAGTGAGCATGGCGATCATCGTCTTGGTGCCCCTCTTGTCCCCCTGGGCCGCATGGTCGACGATGGACTGAACGTGCTCTGTTGTGGTTGATAACGCCGGCCAGGTGCTGTGATCCAGGGCGCCGCATCCTTGCCAGCCCGCGGCGCTGCGCCAGACCTGCAACAAGGTCGGGCACTCCCTGAAGAGGTGGACTGGCGATTCCAAGCTTCTTTGGCAGAGCGGACAGAAGTAGCAGTTCTCCCATCCTCTCCTTTGGAGTCGATCGTTGCACCAGAGGCGATCGCGGTGCAATAGCCGAGGAACATTTTGATCTTTCCCGGGGCCCAAATCTTCCAGATCAGTGCACGGAACTGGCACGTACTTCCGCTGTCGAACTGAGCATTGTATGCCGTCTTCGCTGTGTACTGCCCGGAGTTGCTCAGGGTCCAGCGGATGGTGTCCGGCCTCCCCTCAAGCGTGGTGATTCCAGCTCTTTTGATCTCTCTCGCTAGCTGCACAATCTGCGGCAGGATGCTGTTGAAGTCGGCGTGGTTTAGGTCTTGGATCCATCTGCCATCTTCCAGGGCGTCTCGAACACATCTGTTCTTTAGCCTCGAGTGTGCGAAGACCGCCGGGAAAGCTTGCTTGAGTGGCCGTCCACCCAGCCACGAGCAAGCCCAGAAGGAGGCCGTGGCCCCGTCCCCGATGGTCACCACCGTGGCCGCGGCGAAGAAGCATCTGTCCTTGGCGTCACAGGGGGTGCCCGTGCCAACCCATGGCCTGTTGGGGTCTGTCCAGCTGAGCCAAAGCCACCGGAGGCGAAGGGCACGGGGAAACGTTGAGAGGTCGTGGATGCCCAGCCCGCCGCGGTAAACCTTAGATATTTTGGTCAATAATTTGATGAATCTACAAAATGGGCATATGAAATGGAATGTCTTGAGTGTAGACAGCATTACTCATCCTATCAAGTGGTTAGGTTTGCACTTATGGTACGCAATGACTCTTCCAGTTTAACAATAAAGGCAAAAAAATGTGCTTATGTGGCAGATTATATAGTATAGGTTAATATCTAGAGAAAGTGATCTACCAAAAGAAAGGAGGTGTCATAGACAGGCGTGTTAAACCTAGCAACTCACCTTTTCGACGCCATAACGGAGGTCCAAACTTCTAAGATGAGAGAGTTCTCCAAGAAACTGTTTGATATCATCAGCATTACAATTACTGATTAACCTTCATACAAGTACGACTGAGCCGTCTCTAGAGATGTCATGTTCTTTAGTATAGGTAGCCTGGGCCCAGAAGGACTCCCGTCGACGGACAGAGAAATGAGCTTTGGAGCAGAAATAGAAGGCTGGTGATCATGCTCAGGTGCATGGAGAATGTCATCAGTGAGGGTCAAATACTTCAGTGTATTGGAGAAAATATCACGGTCCTGAATGATGGTATTTGATACGAATAGATCCTCCAATACTGGGCAGCCCATGTCAAGGTGCTTAAAGAAACCTTGGAGCAGAAAAGCATGGCAGATGTGCAGTCTTTTCAAGTACGCTGAAGTGAATACCGCAGGAGCGAGATGCAAACGATCGTTGTAATCGACAATCTTGACAGCCTGAGCCTTGAGTTGTAACGCATGGGCGATCCATAGGTTGGCATCGGTAGAGTCATCTTCAGGGTACACGGTGTCGGTCGGCAACCTGTACTCGAGCCAGAACGCCTCCAGGTCAACGGGTCTACGGAGCATCAGCAAACGGTTGATGAACCTCTTGAACTCAAAGTCGTCTTCATCATCATCTTCATACGGCATGTCTGCGAATTCCTTGAAAGACACGTCGATGCAGGGCATGTTGGAAATATGCCCTAGAGGCAATAATAAATTGGTTATTATTATATTTCCTTGTTCATGCTAATCGTTTATTATCCATGCTATAATTGTATTGATAGGAAACTCAGATACATGTGTGGATACATAGACAACACCATGTCCCTAGTAAGCCTCTAGTTGACTAGCTCGTTGATCAACAGATGGTTACGGTTTCCTGACCATGGACATTGGATGTCGTTGATAACGGGATCACATCATTTGGAGAATGATGTGATGGACAAGACCCAAGCCTAGCACAAAGATCATGTAGTTCGTATGCTAAAGCTTTTCTAATGTCAAGTATCTATTCCTTAGACCATGAGATTGTGCAACTCCCGGATACCGTAGGAATGCTTTGGGTGTACCAAACGTCACAACGTAATCGGGTGGCTATAAAGGTGCACTACGGTATCTCCGAAAGTGTCTGCATTGGGTTGGCACGAATCGAGGCTGGATTTGTCACTCTGTGTAAACGGAGAGGTATCTCGGCCCACTCGATAGGACATCATCATAATGTGCACAATGTGACCAAGGGGTTGATCACGGGATGATGTGTTACGGAATGAATAAAGAGACTTGCCGGTAACGAGATTGAACAAGGTATCGGTATACCGACGATCGAATCTCGGGCAAGTACAATACCGCTAGACAAAGGGAATTATATACGGGATCGATTGAGTCCTTGACATCGTGGTTCATCCGGTGAGATCATCATGGAACATGTGGGAGCCAACATGGGTATCCAGATCCGCTATTGGTTATTGACGGAGAACGCCTCGGTCATGTTCAGATGGTTCCCGAACCCGTAGGGTCTACACACTTAAGGTTCGATGACGCTAGGGTTATAGGGAATAGATATACGTGGTTACCGAATGTTATTCGGAGTCCCGGATGAGATCCCGGACATCACGAGGAGTTCCGGAATGGTCCGGAGGTAAAGATTTATATATGGGAAGTCCTATTTTGGCCACCGGAAAATGTTCGGGATTTTTCGGTATTGTACCGGGAAGGTTCTAGAAGGTTCCGGAGTGGGGCCCACCTGCTTGGGGGGACCCACATGAACGTGGGTAGTGGGGGCAAGTCCCCACACCCCTGGTCAAGGCGCACCAAGATCCCCCCTTAGAAGGAATAAGATCATATCCCGAAGGGATAAGATCAAGATCCCTAAAAAGGGGGGATAACAATCGGTGGGGAAAGGAAAGGATGGGATTTCTTTCCTCCCACTTTTGTCAACGCCCCAATGGACTTGGAGGGAAAGAAATAATCCCCCTCCAACCCTATATATAGTGGGGAGGTGCATGGGAGCTGGACCCTTGCCCCTGGCGCAACCCTCCCCCTCTCCCAAGTCCTCCTCCTCTCCCGCGGTGCTTGGCGAAGCCCTGCAGGATTGCCACACTCCTCCATCACCACCACACCGTCGTGCTGCTGCTGGATGGAGTCTTCCCCAACCTCTCCCTCTCTCCTTGCTAGATCAAGGCATGGGAGACGTCACCGGGCTGTACGTGTGTTGAACGCGGAGGTGCCGTCCGTTCGGCACTAGGATCTCCGGTGATTTGGATCACGACGAGTACGACTCCTTCAACCCCGTTCTCTTGAACGCTTCCACTTAGCGATCTAGAAGGGTATGTAGATGCACTCTCCTTCCCCTCGTTGTTGGTTTCTCCATAGATAGATCTTGGTGACACGAGGAAAATTTTGAATTTCTGCTTCGTTCCCCAACAAAGGGCATCATGAGCTAGGTCTATTGCGTAGATTCTTTGCACGAGTAGAACACAAAGTAGTTGTGGGCGTTGATTTTGTTCAATATGCTTATCGTTACTGGTCCAATCTTGTTTCGACGGTATTGTGGGATGAAGCGGCCGGACCGACCTTACACGTACACTTACGTGAGACAGGTTCCACCGGTGACATGCACTTGGTGCATAAGGTGGCTAGCGGTGCCGTCTCTCCCACTTTAGTCGGAACGGATTCGATGAAAAGGGTCCTTATGAAGGGTAAATAGCAATTGGCATATCACATTGTGGTTTTGCGAGGTAAGAAACGTTTTGCTAGAAACCCATAGCAGCCACGTAAAACCTGCAAACAACAATTAGAGGACGCCTAACTTGTTTTTGCAGGTATGCTATGTGATGTGATATGGCCAAGAAGAATGTGATGAATGATATGTGATGTATGAGATTGATCATGTTCTTGTAATAGGAATCATGACTTGCATGTCGATGAGTATGACAACCGGCAGGAGCCATAGGAGTTGTCTTAATTTATTGTATGACCTACGTGTCATTGAACAAACGCCATGTAATTACTTTACTTTATTGCTAACCGGTAGCCATAGTAGTAGAAGTAATAAGTTGGCAAGACAACTTCATGGAGACACAATGATGGAGATCATGATGATGGAGATCATGGTGTCATGCCGGTGACGATGATGATCATGGAGCCCCGAAGATGGAGATCAAAAGGAGCAAAATGATATTGGCCATATCATGTCACTATTTGATTGCATGTGATGTTTGTCATGTTTATACATCTTATTTGCTTAGTACGACGGTAGTAAATAAGATGATCCCTTGTTAAAATTTCAAGAAAGTGTTCCCCTAAGCGTGCACCGCTATGTAAATTAAATGTTTCAAGCACCACGTGATGATCGGGTGTGATAGATTCTTACGCTCACATACAACGGGTGTAAGCCAGATTTACACATGCGAAACACTTAGGTTGACTTGACGAGCCTAGCATGTACAGACATGGCCTCGGAACACAAGAGACCGAAAGGTCGAGCATGAGTCGTATAGTAGATACGATCAACATGAAGATGTTCACCAATGATGACTAGTCCGTCTCACGTGATGATCGGACACGGCCTAGTTGACTCGGATCATGTAATCACTTAGATGACTAGAGGGATGTCTATCTGAGTGGGAGTTCATGAGATGAACTTAATTATCCTGAACATACTCAAAAGATCTTTGCAAATTATGTCGTAAGCTCGCGCTTTAGTTCCACTGTTTTAGATATGTTCCTAGAGAAAATATAGTTGAAAGTTGACAGTAGCGATTATGCGGACAGTAGAATGCTTATGTCCTTAATGCACCGCCCAGTGTGCTGAACCCCAAACATCGTCTGTGGATGTTGCGAACATCGGACATACACGTTTTGATAACTGCGTGATAGTTCAGCTAAACGGCTTAGAGTTGAGGCACCAAAGACGTTTTTCGAAACGTCGCGGAACATATGAGATGTTTCGAGGACTGAAATTGGGATTTCAGGCTCGTGCCCACATCAAGAGGTATAAGACCTCCGACAATTTTCTTAGCCTGCAAACTAAGGGAGAAAAGCTGAATCGTTGAGCTTGTGCTCAGATTGTCTGAGTGCAACAATCACTTGAATCGAGTGGGAGTTGATCTTCCAGATGAGATAGTGATGTTTCTCCAAAGTCATTGCCACCAAGCTGCTAGAGCTTCGTGATGAACTATAACATATCAGGGATAGATATGATGATCCTTGAGGTATTCGCGATGTTTGACACCGCGAAAGTAGAAATCAAGAAGGAGCATCAATTGTTGATGGTTGGTGAAACCACTAGTTTCATGAAGGGCAAGGGCAAGAAGGGATACTTCATGAAACGGCAAATCAGCTGCTGCTCTAGTGAAGAAACCCAAGGTTGAACCCAAACCCGAGACTAAGTGCTTCTGTAATAAGGGGAACAGCCACTGGAGCAGAATTACCCTAGATACTTGGTAGATGAGAAGGCTGGCAAGGTCGATAGAAGTATATTGGATATACATTGTGTTAATATGTACTTTACTAGTACTCCTAGCAGCACCGTGGTATTAAGATACCGTTCGGTTGCTAAGTGTTAGTAACTCAAATAAAAGAGCTACGGAATAAACGGACTAGCTAAAGGTGAGCTGACGATATGTGTTGGAAGTGTTTCCAAGTTTGATATGATCAAACATTGCACGCTCCCTCTACCATCAAGATTAGTATTAAACCTGAATAATTGTCATTTGGTGTTTGCGTTGAGCATAGACATGATTGGATTATGTCTATCGTAATACGGTTATTCATTTAAGGAGAATAATGGTTACTCTATTTATTTGAATAATACCTTCAATGGTCTTGCACCTAAAGGAATGGTTTATTGAATCTCGATCGTAGTGATACGCATTTTCATGCCAAAAGATATAAGATAGTAGTGATAGCACCACTTACTTGTGGCACTGCCATGTAAGTCATATTGGTATAAAACGCATGAAGAATCTCCATGTTGATGGATCTTTGGACTCACCTGTTTTTGAAAAGTTTGAGACATGCGAACCATGTCTATTGGTGTATACGCATGAAGAAACTCCATGCAGATGGATCGTTTGGACTCACTTGATTTTGAATCACTTGAGATATGCAAATCATACCACATGGGCAAGATGACTGAAAAGCCTCGTTTTCAGTAAGATGGAACAAGATAGCGACTTGTTGGAAATAACACATTTTGATGTGTGCAGTCCAATTAGTGCTGAGGCATGCAGTGAATATAGTTATGTGTTGGAAATATGCCCTAGAGGAAATAATAAATTAGTTATTATTATATTTCCTTGTTCATGATAATCGTTTATTATCCATGCTATAATTGTATTGATAGGAAACTCAGATACATGTGTGGATACATAAACAACACCATGTCCCTAGTAAGCCTCTAGTTGACTAGCTCGTTGATCAACAGATGGTTACGGTTTCCTGACCATGGACATTGGATGTCGTTGATAACGGGATCACATCATTTGGAGAATGATGTGATCGACAAGACCCAATCCTAAGCCTAGCACAAAGATCGTAGTTCAGTATGCTAAAGCTTTTCTAATGTCAAGTATCATTTCCTTAGACCATGAGATTGTGCAACCCCGGATACCTAAGGAATGCTTTGGTGTACCAAACGTCACAACGTAATCGGGTGGCTATAAAGGTGCACTACAGGTATCTCCGAAAGTGTCTGTTGGGTTGGCACGAATTGAGACTGGGATTTGTCACTCCGTGTAAACGGAGCGGTATCTCTCGGCCCACTCGGTAGGACATCATCATAATGTGCACAATGTGACCAAGGGGTTGATCACGGGATGATGATTTACGGAACGAGTAAAGAGACTTTCCAGTAACGAGATTGAACAAGGTATCGATATACCGACGATCGAATCTTGGGCAAGTACAATACCGCTAGACAAAGGGAATTGTATACGGGATCGATTGAGTCCTTGACATCGTGGTTCATCCGATGAGATCATCGTGGAACATGTGGGAGCCAACATGGGTATCCAGATCCTGTTGTTGGTTATTGACCGGAGAACGTCTCGGTCATGTCTGCATGGTTCCCGAACCCGTAGGGTCTACACACTTAAGGTTCGATGACGCTAGGGTTATAAAGGAAGTTTGTTTGTGGTTACGGAATGTTGTTCGGAGTCCCGGATGAGATCCCAGACGTCACGAGGACTTCCAGAATCGTCCGGAGGTAAAGATTTATATGTGGAAAGTTGTTGTTCGGGTTCCGGGAAAAGTTCGGGTTTTTCCGGTATTGTACCGGGAAGCTTCCATAAGATTCCGGAGGATTCCGGAGGGGTCCGGAGGTCCGGAAAATGTTCCACCACGTCCAATACAGCAGCATTTGTTGTAAGGGGGCGCCCTAGCCTTAATGGGCCAGGGGCACCAGCCCCCCCCCCCCAAGGCCCATGCGCATGGGAGAGGGGAAACCCTAAGGGGGAGGGCCTCCACTTGACTTGGGAGGCACTCCTCCCCCCCTTGGCCGCCCCCTAGATGGGATCTAGGGCTGGCCGCCGCCCCTAGGGGTGGAACCCTAGGTGGGGGCGCAGCCCCGCCTCTCCCCCTATATATAGTGGAGGCAAAGGGGCAGCCCAACAAACGAAGTTCTTCTCCTGTTGGCGCAGCCCTACCTCTCTTTCTCCTTCTCTCCCGTGGTGCTTGGCGAAGCCCTGCAGGATTGCCACGCTCCTCCACCACCACCACGCCATTGTGCTGCTGCTGCTGGATGGAGTCTTCCCCAACCTCTCCCTCTCTCCTTGCTAGATCAAGGCATGGGAGACGTCACCGGGCTGTACGTGTGTTGAACGCGGAGGTGCCGTCCGTTCGGCACTAGGATCTTCGGTGATTTGGATCACGACGAGTACGACTCCTTCAACCCCGTTCTCTTGAATGCTTCCACTTAGCGATCTACAAGGGTATGTATATGCACTCTCCTTCCCCTCGTTGCTGGTTTCTCCATAGATAGATCTTGGTGACACGTAGGTAAATTTTGAATTTCTGCTACGTTCCCCAACAGTGGCATCATGAGCTAGGTCTATTGCGTAGATTATATGCACGAGTAGAACACAAATTGTTGTGGGTGTTGATTTTGTTCAATATGCTTACAGTTACTAGTCCAATCTTGTTTCGACGGTATTGTAGGATGAAGCGGCCCGGACCGACCTTACACGTACACTTACGTGAGACAGGTTCCACCGACTGACATGCACTTGGTGCATAAGGTGGCTAGCGGTGCCGCTCTCCCACTTTAGTCGGAACGGATTCGATGAAAAGGGTCCTTATGAAGGGTAAATAGCTATTGGCATATCACGTTGTGGTTTTGCGAGGTAAGAAACGTTTTGCTAGAAACCCATAGCAGCCACGTAAAACATGCAAACAACAATTAGAGGACGCCTAACTTGTTTTTGCAGGGTATGCTATGTGATGTGATATGGCCAAGAAGAATGTGATGAATGATATGTGATGTATGAGATTGATCATGTTCTTGTAATAGGAATCACGACTTGCATGTCGATGAGTATGACAACCGCAGGAGCCATAGGAGTTGTCTTAATTTATTGTATGACATGCGTGTCATTGAACAACGCCATGTAATTACTTTACTTTATTGCTAACCGTAGCCATAGTAGTAGAAGTAATAAGTTGGCGAGACAACTTCATGGAGACACGATGATTGAGATCATGATGATGGAGATCATGGTGTCATGCCGGTGACGATGATGATCATGGAGCCCTCAAGATGGAGATCAAAGGAGCAAAATGATATTGGCCATATCATGTCACTATTTGATTGCATGTGATGTTTATCATGTTTATGCATCTTATTTTCTTAGAACGACGGTAGTAAATAAGATGATCCTCATTAAAATTTCAAGAAAGTGTTCCCGCTAATCGTGCACCGCTATGAAAGTTCGTCGTGGTCAAGCACCACGTGATGATCGGTGTGATAGATTCTTACGCTCACATACAACGGTGTAAGCCAGATTTACACACTTGAAACACTTAGGTTAACTTGACGAGCCTAGCATGTACAGACATGGCCTCGAACACAAGAGACCGAAAGGTCGAGCATGAGTCGTATGGAGGATACGATCAACATGAAGATGTTCACCGATGATGACTAGTCCGTCTCACGTGATGATCGGACACGGCCTAGTTGACTCGGATCATGTAATCACTTAGATGACTAGAGGGATGTCTATCTCGAGTGGGAGTTCATGAGATGAACTTAATTATCCTGAAGATAGTCAATAGATCTTTGCAAATTATGTCGTAAGCTCGCTTTAGTTCCACTGCTTAGATATGTTCCTAGAGAAAATATAGTTGAAAGTTCACATGAGCGATTATGCACACGTAAGAAAGCTTATGTCCTTAATGCACCGCCGGTGTGCTGAACCCCAAACGCCGCCTGCGTGGATGTTGCGAACATCGGACATACACGTTTTGATAACTACGTGATAGTTCAGTTAAACGGTTTAGAGTTGAGGCACCAAAGAGGTTTTTCAAACGTCATGAACATATGAGATGTTTCGAGGGCTGAAATTGGGATTTCAGGCTCGTGCCCACGTCAAGAGGTATAAGACCTCCGACGATTTTCTTAGCCTGCAAACTAAGGGAGAAAAGCTCAATCTTTGAGCTTGTGCTCAGATTGTCTGAGTGCAACAATCACTTGAATCGAGTGGGAGTTGATCTTCCTGATGAGATGGTGATGTTTCTCCAAAGTCATTGCCACCAAGCTGCTAGAGCTTCGTGATGAACTATAACATATCAGGGATAGATGATCCTTGAAATATTCGCGATGTTTGACACCACGAAAGTAGAAGTCAAGAAGGAGCATCAATTGTTGATGGTTAATGAAACCACTTGTTTCAAGAAGAGCAAGGGCAAGAAGGGATACTTCATGAAACGGCAAATCAGTTGCTGCGCTAGTGAAGAAACCCAAGGTTAAACCCAAACCCGAGACTAAGTGCTTCTGCAATGAGGGAACGGACACTGAAGCTGAACTACCCTAGATACTTGGTAGATGAGAAGGCTAGCAAGGTCGATAGAAGTATATTGGATATACATTATGTTAATGTGTACTTTACTAGTACTCCTAGAAGCACCAGGGTATTAGATACCGGTTCGGTTGCTAAGTGTTAGTAACTCGAAATAAAAGCTACGGAATAAACGGAGACTAGCTAAAGGTGAGCTGACAATATATGTTGGAAGTGTTTCCAAGGTTGATGTGATCAAGCACCGCATGCTCCCTCTACCATCGAGATTGGTGTTAAACCTAAATAATTGTTATTTGGTGTTTGCGCTGAGCATAGACATGATGTGATTATGTCTGTCGCAATACGGTTATTCATTTAAGGAGAATAATGGTTACTCTGTTTATTTGAATGATACCTTCAATGGTCTTGCACCTAAAGGAATGGTTTATTGAATCTCGAGCATAGTAATACACATTTTCATGCCAAAAGATATAAGATAGTAATGATGGTACCACTTACTTGTGGCATCGCCATGTAAGTCATATTGGTATAAACGCATGAAGAAGCTCCATGTTGATGGATCTTTGGACTCACTGTTTTGAAAAGTTTGAGACATGCGAACCATGTCTATTGGTGTATACGCATGAAGAAACTCCATGCAGATGGATCGCTTGGACTCACTTGATTTTGAATCACTTGAGATATGCAAATCATACCACATGGGCAAGATAGTGAAAAGCCTCGTTTTCAAGAAGATGGAACAAGATAGCAACTTGTTGGAAATAACACATTTTGATGTGTGCAGTCCAATGAGTGCCGAGGCATGCAAAGGAATATAGTTATGTTCTTACTTCACGATGATTCGAGTAGATGTTGAGTATATTTACTTGATGAAACACAAGTCTGAATTATTGAATGGTTCAAGTAATTTTAGAGTGAAGTTGAAGATCATTGTGACAAGAGGATAAAATGTCTATGATATGATCATAGAGATGAGTATCTGAGTTACGAGCTTTGGCATGCAATTAAGACATTGTGGAAATTGTTTCACAATTAATACCGCCTGGAACACCATAGTGTGATGGTGTGTCCGAACATCATAGTTGCACCCTATTGGATATGGTGCGTACCATGATGTCTCTTATCGAATTACCACTATCGTTCATGGGTTAGGCATTAGAGACAACCGCACTCACTTTAATAGGGCACCACATAATTCCGTTGAGATGACACCATGAGAACTATGGTTTAGAGAAACCTAAGCTGTCGTTTCTTGAAAGTTTGGGGCTGCGACGCTTATGTGAAAAGTTTCATCGTGATAAGCTCGAACCCAAAACGGATAAATGCATCTTCATAGGATACCCAAAATGGTTGGGTATACCTCCTAATTCAGATCCGAAGCAAAAGTGATTGTTTCTAGAATGGGTCCTTTCTCGAGGAAAAGTTTCTCTCGAAAGAATTGAGTGGGAGGATGGTGGAGACTTGATGAGGTTATTGAATCATCACTTCAACAAGTGTGTAGCAGGCACGTGAAGTTGTTCTGTGGCGCCTACACCAATTGAAGTAGAAGCTTATGATAGTGATCATGAAATTTTGGATCAAGTCACTACCGCACCTCGTGAGGGGGACAAGGATGCGTATTACTCAGAGTGGTACAAGAATCCTGTCTTGAAGGTCATGTTGCTAGACAACAATGAACCTACGAGCTATGGGGAAGCGATGGTGGGCTCATATTCGACAAATGGTTAGAAGCCATGAAATCCAAGATAGGATCCATGTATCGTAACAAAGCATGGACTTTGGTGGACTTTCCGATGATCGGCAAGCCATTGAGATAAATGGATCTTTAAGAAGAAGACGGACGTGGACGGTAATGTCACGATCTATGAAGCTCGACTTGTATGTAAGAGTTTTCACAAGTTCAAGGAGTTGATCACGATGAGATTTTCTCATCCGTAGTGATGCTTAAGTCCGTCGGAATCATGTTAGCATTAGCTGCATTTATGAAATCTGGCAGATGGATGTCAAAGCGAGTTTCCTTACCGGTCTTCATAAGGAGAGGTTGTATGTGATACAATCGTAAAGTTTTTGTCGATCCTAAGGATGCTAAAGGTATGCTGGCTCCAGCGATCCTTCTAAGGACCGGAGTAAGCATCTCGAGTTGGAATGTGCGCTTTGATGAGATGATCAAAGATTTTGGGTTTATACAAAGTTTATGAGAAACTTGTATTTCCAAAGAAGTGAGTGGGAGCACTATAGAATTTTCGATGAGTATATGTTGTTGACATATTGTTGATCGTAAATGATGTAGAATTTCGAAAGCATATAGGGTTGTTTGAAAAGTGTTTTTCAATGGAAAACCTGGATTAGGCTACTTGAACAATAAGCATCAAGATCTATAAGATAGATCAAAATGTTTAATAATACTTTCAAATGAGCACATATTTTGACATAATCTTGAAGGTGTTCAAGATGGATCACCAAAGAAGGAGTTCTTGCCTGAGTTGTAAGGTATGAAGTTAAGAGTTAAAGCTCGACCACGGCAGAAAAGAGAGAAAGGACGAAGGTCATCCCTATGCCTTAGACGTAGGCTCTACAAAGATGATATGTTGTGTATCGCACTGATGTGTGCCTTGCTACATATCCGCAAGAGGGTACAAAGGTGATCAAGGAGTGGATCACCAGATAGCGGTCAAAATTATCCTTAGAGGAATAAGGATATGTTTCTCGGTTATGGAGGTGATAAAGAGTTCAACGTAAAGAGTTGCGTTGATGCAAGCTTAACACCTATCCGGATAGCTCTGAGTAGAGATAACGGATACGTATAATGGAGAAACAATTTGGAATAGCTCCAAGTGGAACGTGGTCGCAGCATCTACGATATGACATAAAGTTTTGCGAAATACATAGGGATCTGAATATTGCAGACCCGTTGACTACAACCTCTCTCACAAGCATAAACATGATCAAACCCAGAACTCATTGAGTGTTAATCACATAGTGATGTGAACTAGATTATTGATTCTAGTAAACTCTTTGGATGTTGGTCACATGGCGATGTGTGACGCCCTCGATTCAATCGTACACTAATCATGCACGCAATGTGTACGATCAAGATCAAGGACTCACAGGAAGATATCACAACACAACTCTACAAATAAAATAAGTCATACAAGCATCATAATACAAGCCAGGGCCTCGAGGGCTCGAATACAAGTGCTCGATCATAGACGAAGTCAGCGGAAGCAACAATATCTCGAGTACGGACATAAGTTAAACAAGGTGCCATAAGATGGCTAGCACAAACTGGGATACAGATCGAAGAGGAGCAGGCCTCCCGCCTGGGATCCTCCTAGGTCACTCTTGGTCGCCGTCGTGGGCTGCACGTAGTAGTAGGCACCTCCGCAGTAGTAGTCGCCATAGGCGGTATGCCTGCCCTGGCTCCATCGTCCGATTGCAGCAATCGAGTAGAGATAGGGGGGAAAGGGGAACAAGGCAACCGTGAGTACTCATCCAAAGTACTGCAAGCAAGGAGCTACACTACATATGCATGGATATATGTGTAAAGGCCATATCAAGGACTGAACTACGTAATGCCGTAATAAGAGGGGATAACTAGTCTTAACGAAGACTACGCTCGACACCGGTCTTGCAATGCATGTAAGAGGACAACGGAAGTCCTCCAAGTAACATCATATAGCAATAATCCTACCCGCAATCCCTTGCTCATATCCCCGAGCGAGAGCGACCACCGTTGTATCCGCACTTGAAAGGGTGTGTTTTATCAAGTATCCGGTTCTAGTTGTCATAAGCTCAAGGTACAACTCCAAGTCGCCCTGTTATCAAGATCACGGCTATCCGAATAGATTAACTTCACTCGCAGGGTGCACCATCTTACCCAAAGACGCTTGATCCCATTTGGCGGACACACTTTCCGGGTCATGCCCGTCGCGCAGAAGATCAACACGCCGCAGCCCCACCTAGGCACAACAGAGAGGCCAACACGCCGGTCTAAACCTAAGCGCCGCAGGGTCCGGGCCCATCGCCTCGAAAGCACACTCAAGACGCTATGTGACGCGCCGAAGCGCATCTAGCCCATCAGCGCTCCACCAATCTCGCAGGCCGCTCCGTCGGCCGACGTCTCAAGTATTTCGGCCGATACCACGACGCCGGATACCCATAACTACTCCCGCGAGATGGTTAGTGCGATAAGCTCAGAGCCAACCCAGATCAAATACCAAGACCTCGTTAAGCGTGTTAAGTATCCGCGAACGCCGAACAGGCCAGGCCCACTCTCTCCTAGGCGGTCTCAACCTGCCCCGCCGCTCCGCCACAATGATCCACTCATGGTGCTCCATCACCGACCGACTTTAGTCTCCACATGTATCATGTATAAGTATATAGTATATACCGTGATCAACTCCCCGAGTGATCACGGCCCGATAGTATAGCACGCAGACGGACAAGAAAGTAGGGCCACAGATGAAAGTACTAGCATCCTATACTAAGCATATAGGATTGCGTAAGGTAACAATGGTTACAAGGACAAAGCTATGCAAAGAAGATAGGATATCCAAAACAAGAATATGCTATGCTACTCTAATGCAAGCAGTGTAGATAAGAGTAGGCTATATCCGGTGATCAAGGGGGCTTGCCTGGTTGCTCGGGCAAGAGAGAGGGTCGCCAACACCGTGAGACTTAACTCGCCACCGCAGGCTCGGTCTCAGTAGTCTACCGCAGAGAAGAGGGGAAGAAACAATGAATACCAAGTAAACAGATGCATAGCGATGCATGACATGTCAAGAAGCGATGCTAGGCGTGTTCTAACGTGGTATGAGGGGGTATCGTTAAGGGGAAACATTCGGAAAGTATTCCCGGTTTCGTGGTTTTCAGCAGAGAGGAGCCGAGGGGAAAGTTGCAGGTCTCGATAGGTTAGGGTGTGGTGGCGACGAACCGATTGCGTGATCGGATTCGCTCTCGCGCTCGAGCAACTTTCATGTTGAAATTATTTTAACCGGATTACGGATTAAAAGATATGATTTATAAAAGATTTTATTAATTTCGGAATTTTAATTAATTATTTAATTAATTTCGAAATTGCATTTATGACATCAAGATGATGTCATGCCGACATCATCACCAATGTGGTTGACTAAGTCAACCCCGATGTGTGGGTCCCGCATGTCATTCACTAATGGCTAATTAACCTAATCGATTAATTAACATTTCTTAATTAAGTTAATTAGCCTAATCAAAGTTTAATTAACCTTAGTTAATTAAGTTAATTAATAATTAGTGTTAATTAATTCAGAATTAATTAGTTTAATTAATTACCCAATTAATTTAACTAATGATTAGGTTTAACTAATCCAGAATTAATTAGTTTAATTAATTACTCAATTAATTAATTAACTAATTATTTAGTAATTAATTTAATTCATTTTATTTCCATTTTAACTTCTGTTTTTATTTAAAAACGTTCTTTGTTTTCTTTTTTTCATTTGGGGGTGGGGTCCCCACGTCAGTGGCCCGAGGCCAAATCGGGCGCGGGCGACGCGGGCGTTGCCCGAATGGATCGGGCGCGATCCATGGGCGCTCGGGGCGCCGAGAGCACGGGTCACGGGCGAGGCTGACGACGCTGCCACGGGCGGCGAGCGACGCCATGTAGCCTGGGAGGCGAACGGGTGGGGCTTGTTCGCCGGGCCGAGCGAGGGGTTTGTGGGGGGCGAGGCGCCGAACGGGGTGGGGGAAGCGAGGGGCCTGGGGCGCTAGGGCGCCAGGCGAGGTCGCCGTCGGGGAAGAAGGAAGGGGAGAGGGAGCCAGGGGTGGCCGGCCACGGATCCGGATCCGGGGGGGAAGAGGAACAGGGGGCGGGGCGGGGGCGGTCGCTGGTGCCCGATCCGCGACGGGCCGGTCGGGGCCACGGCACTGAACGAGGAGAGGGAGCCGGGGGGAACCAAGGCGGTGGCGGAGCCATCGCCGACGGGGGGGAGGAGAGGGGCCTCACAGGGGAGGCAGGGGCTCGGCCGGTGGCCTCGACGGGGCGGGGAGACCGCTGGGAGGGGTCGGGGAGCGCCCGCGACGGGAGAGGGAGGCCGAGCTGCTGGGAGGAGGTCAGCAAGGGCTCGGGGCGACGGAGGGAGGGAGGAGCCGGCAAGGCGTCGGAGGAGGAGGGAGGTCTGGGGCATGTGGTGGGGCGGCGGGGTCGACGGCGAGGTGGGAGGACGGCGGGGGAGGTTCGGTCGGGGAGCCTCCGCCCGATCCAGATCGTCAAAAGGGAGCGAGGGGCGAGGGGGCGCGGGGGGGGCGATCATGGGTCGGTGGCTAGGGTTAGCCACGGGTGGGAGGGTTATGGCCGGTGGGTTGGGCCGGTGGGCCGGCCCATGGGGGAAGGAATGGGCCAAAAGGGGAGAGAGAGGCTGTGGGAGGGGGCCGACTGGCTGGGCCAGGGGGCTCTCCCCTCTCAGCTTTTGTTTTTCCTTTTTCTTTTATTTAGTTTCTTTTCTGTTTTTATTTTATTTAAAATGCTCTGACATTTGTAAATATTATTGCACCCCACCAATATTAGGTTAGGTATTTTAGAAAACCCCGGAACATTTTAGAACTTATTTTTGGAACCTTTTATCGTTTGTTTCATTTTTTATTTTTGTTTTAGGTCGGGTTTGAATCAACGAGAGGTTAATTAACATAACCGGTGATTACTGCTGCATAACCATCCGGCGCTATAAATCTCCTCCATTACAAGAAATCTCGCCCCAGATTTAGGAGGTAGAAGGAAAGAGTGCGGATATTCATCTCAGAGACGATCCTCGCTCCTGTGTGGCTTCATCTTTGAGTGATTCACCATCGGACTTTGAGAAACTTGATCGCCTTTCCGACGGGTGCGGCGCTCAGCTTGGTCGAGAATACGGACGGATGCTCTTTATAGGAGAGGTCCTGTTGCAATTTGAGCACTTCATGGTCCATCGCCGGATTGGGTCCTTGAAGCAGCGCCGGAGTTGGGACACGTGGAACACATCGTGAACCCGAGAAAGGTTCGACGGAAGCTCCAGCTTGATAAGCCACTTTTCCACGCCTTTCGAGAATAGTGAAAGGGCCAATATAGCGAGGAGCTAGCTTGCCCTTGATCCCGGCGGTGAGCACCCTTCATTGGTGTAACGCGAAGATAGGCCTTTTCGCCAAAGTTGATAGACCATGTCTTTGTGATGACGGTCATAATTACTTTTGACGCGATCGAAAGCAGTCTTGAGATTCTCGCGAATTACGCGGACTTGTTCTTGGCATGTTGATAATATCCGGACCAAGAGTGGACGCTCCCGCTTTCGACCAGTTCAGAGGGGTTCGCACTTTCGCCCATATAACACCTCAAGGGGGCCATCTTCGACTAGCCCGATAGCTATTATTATAAGAGAACTCAGATACGGGAGAGATTCCTCCCATTTCTTGTCAATGAGATGACACAAGCTCAAGCATGTCTTCGAGAATTTGCTGACATGTTCAACTTGCCCTTGAGATCATGGATGAAAAGCAGATCGAAAGATAAATGAGTCCCCATAGCTTCTTGAAAACTTGCCCGTAATCTTGAAGTGAATAAGCTGCCACGGTCCGAATCGACAACCAAAGGAATACCGTGAAGTGAAACAATTTCGACATATAGAGAGTCGCAAGCTGGCTAGCAAAGGATCGTTTCTTTGACCGCCGAAAATGTGCAACTTTAGAAAGCCGGTCAATGACGACAAGAATAGCATCATTACCTTTCGCGATTTGGGAAACCCAAAGGACGAAGTCCATTTCAACATGGTCCCATTTCCATTCGGGAATAGAGATAGGTTGCAGAGTTCCAAAGAGGCCTTTGATGTTCTCGCTTGATACGACGGCAAACGCCACACTCGTAAACATAGCGAGCAATGTCCCGCTTCATATTAGACCACCGTAATCTCGATTTAATGTCTTGATACATCTTTGTACTGCCAGGATGGATACATAGAGGCGTATCATGAGCTTCTTGCATAACCTTCCGAGTCATATTCAGATTTTCCTTCTTACATGGCACCACTAGGCGGCCTTTGAAGTACAAGGCGCCATCATCAGCAATAGTGAAGGATGAGGGATTTCCTTTCCTGATGTCTTGTTTAAGCTTGTAGACTTCAGAGTCAAATCCCTGCATTGTCTTTATGGTGCCCACGAGATCGGGTTCAACAGCCAGGGTATAAAGGGAACCCTGGGGAACAACACGGAGATTCATCTTTTGGAACTCCGGAGGAGGGGGAGCGAGTGCACCCGGAGGAACAATATGGAGGTTCAGCTTTCTGAATTCTTCAACAAGTGGGGGCTGAACTTTGTGTACCAAGGTGGTTGCAGAAGACTTATGCTCAAGGCATCAGCCATTACATTAGCCTTGCTCGGCGATAGGAAATACCCTGATCAAAGTCGCAGCAGTCTCCATCCATCTCTCACGACGGAGGTTCAGGTCTGGCTGAGTAAACAGATACTTCAGACTTTGGTGGTCGGTGTAGATCTCGCAACGATTACGAGAAGGTAATGTCGCCATCGCTTTAGCGCATGAATGACAGCAGCAAGTTCGAGGTCATGAACTGGGTAGTTCTCTTCGTGAGGGCGAATCGTCGAGAGGCATAAGCAACTACTTTGCGCTCTTGCATTAGGACACCGCCTAATCCTTGACGAGAAGCGCCGCAAATAAATGACGAAGTCCTTCTTAGTATCGTGGAGGAGCTAGCATCGGGCAGAAGTCAACTTGTCTTTGAGTGCTCGGAAGCTTTCCGACATTTATCCATCCATTGAATTTGACGCCTTTATGCAACAAAGTTAGTCGAGGCTCGGCAATCTTGGAGAAGTTCTCACTTAATCGACGGCAATAGTGGCGTAGACCGAGAAAACTTCCGACTTGCTTAACGCTCTTCGGAGGAGTCCAATCGAGAATAGCCTGAACTCGCTCAGGTTGACGGCAATACCATCCTTAGAAATGACATGCCCAAGATAGGTTACTTCGGAAGCCGAATTCACACTTGGAGAACTTGGCATAGAGTTGATGCTCGTAGCTTTTCCAAAGACAAGTCGAAGATGTTCAAGATGTTCTTCTTCATTCTTGGAATAGATCAGATATCATCCAGATAAACCACGCATTTAACTTGTCGAGGTAATCCATGAATATATAGTTCATCAAAGTAGAGAAGGTGGCTGGAGCATTGGTTGCCGAAAGACATGACGATGTACTCGTGATGAACCATAACGAGTCACTTAATGCGGTCTTGGGGATATCCTCCTCGCGAACACGGATCTGGTGGTAACCCAACCTCAAGTCGAAGTTTCGAGAACACCGACGAACCAGCCAATTGATCATAAAGATCATTGATCCGAGGAAGAGGATACTTATTCGAATGGTAGCTTGATTTATAGGACGGTAGTCTTGGACCAATCGGTTTGTCCCATCCTTCTTCTTGACAAAGAGAGAAGGTGCTCCCCAAGGTGAGCAACTTGGGCGTAATGAAACCGCTTTGAAGAGATTTGTCGATTTCTCCTTTAGTTCAAGGAGTTCATGCGCGCGGCATCTTGTAGGGACGCTTGGCTATAGGAGTGGTGCTCGGTTTCAAGTCGATGACGAATTCGACAGCTCTAGCGGTGGGGAATCCTCAAGTTCTTCAGAAAGACGCCTTGGAAATCGCAAACGATGTGAATGTTTTCAATTCCTCGAGGGTGCGCGCTCAATGCATTCAATGCATAGAGCCTTGCCTCGCATCTTGAACCGCACGAGCATTGTAGCTACGGTTTCATCAGAAGGGTGCAGCAGATGAACGGTCTTAGTGGCGCAAATGATTGACGCCGTATGCGCTTTCAACCAATCCATTCCCAAAATGAGGTCGATGTTAGACGTCTTCAGGATAATGGGGGAGGCATAGAATTCCAACCCTTCGATTTCCACGGGACGCCGACGCCAACCATGGAGGTTTGACATTGTCCCAATGGGGTTTTTACCACTACCAAGAGTTCATCTCTTCACACTTAACGCCGTGCTTGTATGCAAAGTCCTCGACATGAATGAATGCGATGCTCCTGAATCGAATAAAACAGATGCGAGTCTTGAATTTACGAGAAGTGTACCCATCACAAGAGCAGGCTGGTCATGAGCTTCGCTCAGATCAACGTGGTTGGCCCGAGCTTGCCCATAAGACTTGCCGGTGTTGTTGCGGTTCTGGTTGTTTCCACGGCCAGCTGCGGAAGGGCCGATTGATTCGGTTCGTTGCATTCTCTAGCACGGTGTTCTCGCTGTTCGCACCAAGCATAAGCCATTATTGGGAGTGGGCAGGAGCTTGGGGTGGTGGAGCTGGAAGCTTCGCCGCTTAGTTGTAGGCGGGGCGAGGTGTAGCATAGTTCGCTTTGAAGCGATGCATTCGGCTGGTACATGCTATTGGGAATCCATATCTTGCGCTCGCGAGGACGGGCCCAAGATGAGCCCGTGTCACGGTTATGCCGTTAGAGCTCGTATTCCTGCAGACCAGTTTCGACATTGATAGCTTTGTTCACCAAGGTGGCGAAATCAGCAAAGTCGCGGCACTAGAAGTGCGAGCTTGATGTCGCCTTGAAGACCGCCACGGAACTTCTCTGTCTGCAAGGCATCGGTTGTAATGTCCTCTTCAAAGATAGCGAGACAAGTCCAAGAACTCTCACGATAGGCTTCAACAGTTTTGTTGCCTTGGGTGAGGTTATGGAACTCACGCTTCTTCCGTCCATGACCCCTTGAGGGATGAAGGGCACGAAGGCAGCCTCGAAGTCCGCCAGTGATGAGTGTTCCAACCGGCAGAGTACGCCGTGGCTGTCCCACCATTGAGCTGCGGGTCCTTCAGAAGAAGGAAGCAAAGGTGACATAGCTGGCAGGGCTACATCAGCAGACTCCATCTCATAGGTGATGTCATGGAGCCACCATCAAGATCCGGTGGCTGGGTTGAGCTGCGGTACACGCTGGGGTTCAGCGTATGAAATCCGCAGAGTTGTTCCGCTTGGGTCTTTGGTGCATATTGGGGCGAGGAACTGCCATCATGTTCTCCATGAACTGGCGATTCATCTCGAGCTGTTGGATCATACCAGCCATGTACTCAAGGCGGTGGTGGGAAGTTGGCACCACGACACGACCTGCTGACCTAACCATCCCGCTATTATATAACAGGTAGTTCAAAGATTTGAGAAATTAAGCAGAGACAGAATCATTCATGATGAAACATGCATAATGAATACAAGATGATGGGAACTACATAGTAGTTGGCATATCTTACAAAAGGAATCATGCATAGAGTTCGATACATAGAGTCCAAGACATAGACTACTACATCACAAAGTGCACGCAGCTCATGGCGAATACATCAAACACTAACAAGCAAGTCTACCTCAGCCCCACGCTGCATCGCTGGAGGTAGTCAGAGCTCAAAGTCTGGTAGTGCGGCGGTGGATAGTCCTCCACGTCGCTGACTGGGGCCGCGGATACTCGGTGCTGAATCCGACGCCCGTGTGGCGTAAAGGGGCCAAGGCGCGGAGAGTAGCCTCCCACGCCCGCCAACCGACACCCGGGCATCACGGTCTGGCTGGGTAGATCGCAGAACGCCGCAGCTCTCCGGATCGGACAAAGGGTGCATCAGCGTCCGAGCACGGTAGAGGTGCCGACGGGTGATGTACAACTCGTGGCGAAGAGCTCGGTTAGCTCGATCCAGCCCATCGCGATGCGTAACAAAGTTCGATGGTGGAAGGGCTCTCCGTGACGATGGTGTAGGCAGCGCAGTAGTAACCTCCTCACCAACATCGACGCGATAGCAATGTGCTCAAGGGGAGGTGTCCAACTCTCGATACTCTGACGAAGACGTGTCGAGCAGCATAAGCAGCATCGTGGACTGCCATATCGATAGTCACTCCAACACCATGTGCGGTGTGCAAAGACAAGAGTGGACTCGTACTCCGAGAGTAGAGGTGGACGATGGCGCTGCATCGCTTCCTCCGGTTGCAGTCCCGGTACTCCTCATAGACGGTGTACTCAGGGTGCCGCCGATAACCCAGATAGGTCATCATCTCGGCTAGCACCGCAGTGATCCCGAGGCACCAATGGCCGCCGTGTGACGCACGACCTGCCTCGTGGGTTCCATCCGAAAACAAAGACATTTCAAAGGAGTCAAATGACAGGTGGAAATTGTTCAAATACAATTCCAAAACAACTAAGGCTATATCCATCTTTGGGGTGAATGCGGTCACGGATCCTAGTGATAGTTAGTAAAATCGTTTAACCCGAGTAGAAGAGAGTCCAGAGTCCCGAGTAAAGGTCGAGGAGTAAAAGATCCTAGTACCACCCGATGGCGACGTGGGCCCGTAAGGCACACAACAAGTTAGTAAAAGTTTTGCAATGTCTAGACTCGACTTCGCCAAGGAGTGTGGAAGGGGATTCCTACAGCAATGGCTCGATATTAATCTTCAGACGCTTCGATTCAATCAGACACTAATCATGCACGCAATGTGTACGATCAAGATCAAGGACTCACGGAAGATATCACAACACAACTCTACAAATAAAATAAGTCATACAAGCATCATAATACAAGCCAGGGCCTCGAGGGCTCGAATACAAGTGCTCGATCATAGACGAAGTCAGCGGAAGCAACAATATCCGAGTACGAGACATAAGTTAAACAAGGTGCCATAAGATGGCTAGCACAAACCGGGATACAGACGAAGAGGAGCAGGCCTCCCGCCGGGATCCTCCTAGGTCACTCTTGGTCGCCGCCGCCGGGCTGCACGTAGTAGTAGGCACCTCCGCAGTAGTAGTCGCCATAGGCGGTGGCGTCGCCTGGGCTCCATCGCCTGATTGCAGCAATCGAGTAGAGATAGGGGGGAAAAGGGGAACAAGGCAACCGTGAGTACTCATCCAAAGTACTGCAAGCAAGGAGCTACACTACATATGCATGGATATATGTAAAGGCCATATCAATGGACCGAATCGCAGAATGCCGTAATAAGAGGGGATAACTAGTCTTAACGAAGACTACGCTCGACACCGGTCTTGCAATGCATGTAAGAGGACAACGGAAGTCCTCCAAGTAACATCATATAGCAATAATCCTACCCGCAATCCCTTGCTCATATCCCCGAGCGAGAGCGACCACCGGTTGTATCCGCACTTGAAAGGGTGTGTTTTACCAAGTATCCGGTTCTAGTTGTCATAAGCGCATAACCCAAGTCGCCCTGTTATCAAGATCACGGCTATCCGAATAGATTAACTTCACCGCAGGGTGCACCATCTTACCCAAAGACGCTTGATCCCATTTGGCCGGACACACTTTCCGGGTCATGCCCGCCGCAGAAGATCAACACGCCGCAGCCCCACCTAGGCACAACAGAGAGGCCAACACGCCGGTCAAACCTAAGCGCCAGGGTCCGGGCCCATCGCCCGAAAGCACACCTGCACGCTATGCGACGTGCCGAAGCGCACTCTAGCCCATCAGCGCCCAGTCCAATCCGCCGCCGCCGCCCGTCCGCCGATGTCCGAAGTATTTCGCCGATACCACGACGCCGGATACCCATAACTACTCCCGCCAGAGATGGTTAGTGCGATAAGCTCAGAGCCAACCCAGATCAAATACCAAGACCTCGTTAAGCGAGTTAAGTATCCGCGAACGCCGAACAGGGCCAGGCCCACCTCTCTCCTAGGCGGTCTCAACCTGCCCTGCCGCTCCGCCACAATGATCCACTCGCGGGTGCTCCATCAGCCGACCCGACTTTAGTCTCCACATGTATCATGTATAAGTATAAAGTATATACCCGTGATCAACTCCCGAGTGATCACGGCCCGATAGTATAGCACGGCAGACGGACAAGAAAGTAGGGCCACAGATGAAAGTACTAGCATCCTATACTAAGCATATAGGATTGCAGGTAAGGTAACAATGGTTACAAGGACAGGCTATGCAGCAAAGATAGGATATCCAAAACAGTAACATGCTATGCTACTCTAATGCAAGCAGTGTAGATAAGAGTAGGCGATATCCGGTGTATCGCCCCGATGCGGCTATATCTCCCACGTGTCGAGGCACGACTTAGAGGCATAACCGCATTGAAAGCAATGTCGCAAGTGAGGTAATCTTCACACAACCCATGTAATAAATAAGGAAAGAGACATAGTTGGCTTACAATGCCACTTCACACAAAGACATAAATAAACATCCATCATTCAGAGTACACTCAAGGTCCGACTACGGAACCAAAATAAAAGAAGATACCCCAAATGCTACACAGATCCCCGAATCGTCCCAACTGGGCACCACTATCGATCATCCGAAAAGACACATAGTAACGACCACGCCTCGTCGAACTCCCACTTGAGCTCGGTGGAATCACCGCACCGCGCCGTCGGAACCTGCAACTGTTTTGGGAAGTATCCGTGAGTCACGGGACTCAGCAATCTCACACCCGCGAGATCAAGACTATTTAAGCTTATAGGAAGGGCATAGTAGTAAAGTGGAGCTGCAGCAAGTTTACTAGCATATATGGTGGCTACTTCGCAAAAGAGAGCGAGGAGAGAAGCAAAGCACGGTCGTGAAACTAGTAGCGATCAAGAAGTGATCCTGAACTACTTACGCCGACATAACTCCAACATCGTGTTCACTTCCGGACTACCGAGAAGAGACCATCACGGTTACACACGCGTTGATGTGTATTTTATTTGAGGTCAACTTTGGGTTTTCTACAACCGACATTAACAAATTCCCATCTGCCTCATAACCGCGGGCACGGCTTTGAAAGATATTACCCGCAGGGTGTCCCAACTTAGCCCATTATAAGCTCTCACGGTCAACGAAGGATATTCTTCTACCGGAAGACCCGATCAATCTCGAATCCCGGACTACAAGACATTTCGACAAAGAATAAAACAAGACCAGCAAAGCCGCCCGATTGTGCCGACAAATCCCGATAGGAGCTGCACATATCTCGCTCTCGTGGCACATCCGGATGAGCAGTCCATACAACTAAAACCAAACCTCAAGTTGCCTTGAGGGGCACGCACAGGGTTTAGTTCGGGCCAGCACTCAAGGAGCACTGGTCCGGGGTTAAAATAAAGATGACCTCGGCTCGCGAAACCCGGGGAAAAGGCTTAGGTGGCAAATGGTAAAACCAAAGTTGGGCCTTCTTTGGACGAGTCTTATTCAAAGCGAATCGTCAAGGGGTCCCATAAATCACCCAACCGTAAGGAACGCTAAATCAAGGAACATAACACCGTATGACGGAAACTAGGTGGCAAGAGGAACAAAACACTGCATAAGGCCGAGCCTTCCACCCTTTACCAAGTATATAGATGTATTAATTATAGCAGATATATATTGTGATATCCCCAACAAGTAAACATGTTCCAACAAGGAACAACATCTCCATGTTCCAACAAGGAACAAACTTCAGCTTCACCGCAACTAGCAACGCTATAAGAGGGCTGAGCAAAGCGGTAACATAGCCAATCAACGGTTTGCTAGGAAAGGATGGTTAGAGGCTGACATGGCAATATGGGTGGCATGATATAGCAAGTGGTAGGCATCGCAGCATAGGCATAGCAAAAGAGCGAGCAACTAGCATAGCAAAGATAGAAGTGATTTCGAGGGTATGGTCATCTTGCTCGCAATGTTCTTAGAGTTGTCGAAAGCTTGATCCTAAAACGTTCTCAACAGGCTCCTCGCTCACGCACTCGCCTCCCGACTCTACCCAAAGCAACAACACAAACAAAGGAACCACAATAAATCACGGTGCAATGCACAATCAACATGATGCAAAACATGACATGATATGCGAGATGCGATATGCAATGCTTATGTGCGCCCGAAGGTAATGATGAACCAGGCATCAACTTGGCAAACCAAGCATGCCACTGAAAGATGAGATGATTTCGCTGAAATCGATATAAAGATCACCGGAAACGGATGCACGGTTTGCAAATGGCAAGCAAAACAAGAATGGCGCAAATCTGCCATTAACAGCATGATGCCACTTAGCAAGCAACAATTAATTAAGCTACTGCACCCAAACGTATCAACAAAGCACATGGCAGTGATCCACACATGATGCTCGACAAAAGATGAGCACTGAGCTACGGCTAGTTCACATCATAACATGTTCAAACGAGCATGGCAAAAGAGCAATAATAATCAGGCTGGACATGGCAAAAACAGTAACAGGTTGCAATGTTCAGAGCAGCAAAACTACATGCTACAGGACCTTAAAATAGCAAAACATGGCATGGCATGAATCTACTCAAAGCCTAGAACAAAAGTCCCTTACTGACCATAAGCCAAAAAGGACTAGAAAATATAGTAACACCCATGTCAATATTGAAAGTCTCGTTAACAGATTCAGCAACTTGACATGTCAAAAACTGATAACGAGAGGGCATGTTTGCAAGCTCAATGCACTCACTACAGAGCCTCAAATGATAAACTAAGCATACATACATCAAGAAGACATGACATAGAAGACATACATGGCAAGAACACTAACATAGCCTATACGGGTCAACCACAACATCCTCGGCAAAATTGAATAATACGTATACAATCTGCCAGGAAACATTTGGTAGCAAAAGTAGAGCTCGATTGACTCAAGCTATGGCATCCCATAATTGCAAACAAAGGCACGAATGGATAGAGCAAGACATGCTTTACAAAACACCCTTACTGAAGTATCTCAAAATATGCATAGATCTCTTGGTAACATCAAGTAAACATGGCATCAAAATCAGCTAAAACAGGGCTGAAATCAGCAACATTAGGACACCTACTTTGCATGCTTGTGCTAGTCACCACATAGATCACAAAAATACATGGCATACACCCCTGGAAAGATTGCATGGCATTTTACAAAACACATGTAGGAATCAAATTCATAGGGTGCACATATTAATCATAGCAAAAATAACAAAAGTGCAACTCCTGATAAAAATCAGAAACTAACAGCACATAGCACTCTTCCAACAGCATTTCGGGCATCAAGATGAGCTCAAATGAAAATGATGCAATGGAATGAAATGATCTACTCTTCGAGGCGAACATTTTGACATATTATACGCGAAAAATGGATCTACGGATGCGAAGATATAGCATGTTGAAAAATTGCACAAAATTACAAAGATGCAAAAGACTTAGGAAAAAGGAGGGGGAGAAGAGAGTCAACGGCGGCGCTGGCCCGAGGTCGGATCCGATCGGATCGGGCCGCCGGGCGCTGGCTGCCGACGCGGATCCGGTGGGCGCGCCTCGCGAGGGAGGTCGCCGGCGGGAGGAAGGCTCGCCGGGGCCGGGCTGCCGGGTCCGGCGGCGGCGGCGGCGGCCGACCGGGAAGGCCGAGGCGGCGGCGGCGGCGGCGCGGCGGCGGGCGGCAGCCGGGAGGCGGCGGCGGCCGGGAGGCGGGCGGCGGCGCGGGGCGGGGGGCTGGGCGGCGCTGGTGGCGGCTGGGCCGGAGGGGCCGCTGGCTCCGGGCGGGCAAGGGGCGGCGATGTGGGGCGCCTGGTGATGCACGTGGCGCCACGATTGGCCGGGCGGCGGCGGGCGGACGCTGTCTGCTCGCCGGACGTGTCCGGCGGCGCGGAGGGCAAAATTGCTAGGGTTAGGGGTGGAATGATCCGGGATTTTCGGGGGAGGTGTTTAAATAGGCATAGAGGGAGCTAGGAGAGTCCAAATGAGGTGTAGTTTTCGCCCACACGATCGTGATCGAACGACGGAGAGCATGGGAGTGACTTAGATGGGTTATTGGGCTGTTTTGAAAGGGTGTTGGGCTGCAACTTAAAAGAGGCCTTTGCGAGAGGGCGGTTAACCGTTGGAGTACCAAACGAGCTCCAAATGACCCGAAACTTGACCGGTGGTCTCCGGGTGTTATACCAAGGCCACTAGACAAACCTCGGTCCATTTCGAGAAGGTTTAATACCCGCACACGAAAAACGTAAAAGGGACCGCCGGGGAGATAGGAGTGCCGGATTGCAAAACGGACAACGGAAAAATGCTCGAATCATGAGACTAACACGTATGCAAATGCGATGCACATGATGACATGATATAAAATGCATGACATGGACAAAATGCAAAAGGAGAAAACCCAACCACGGAGGGAATATCATATATCAATGCCGAAAATGGCAAGAGTTGGAGTTACAAATATGGAAAGTTACTCCGGGTGTTACAACACTCCACCACTACAAGAGGATCTCGCCCCAGATCTAGGACCGAAAGAACTCCGGATATTCAGAACGGAGGTGATCCTCGCGCCCCGTGTAGCTTCTCGTCGGAATGGTGTGACCACTTCACTTTCAGGAATTTGATTGACTTGTTGCAGTCTTGCGCTTCGGTTTCTTCAAGAATAGCAACGGGTGCTCATGATAAGAGAGATCTTCTTGAAGGTCAATCTCTTGAAGTTGATAGTGCGCTCAGAGTCTTGAAGCACTTATAAGTTGTGACACGTGAAACACATCGCACGCTTGCAAAGTTGGATGGAAGCTCGTTGATAGGCGAGATCGCCTCTTTTTCCAATGATCTTGAAAGGACCCACGATCTAGGGGCAAGCTTCCTTTGATACCGGGTTTACGAGTACCTTTCATTGAGAGACGCGGAGGTAGACATGGTCTCCGATTTCAAAACCACATCACGGTGCTTATCATCATAATAGCTCTTCCGCGCGATTATGCTGCTTTGAGATTCTCACGAATGACCTTGCACATTTCTTCCGCTTCGTGATCAAGTCATTGCCAAGAAGTTGGCGCTCACCTGTCTCGCACCAATTGAGAGGAGTACGCACTTTCTCGCCATAGAGAATTTCGAATGGGGCCTTGCCCAACTCGCTGGAAGCTGTTGTTGTAAGAGAACTCGCATATGGAAGACAATCTTCCCACTTCATACCGAAGGAAATGACACAAGCCCCGAGCATATCTTCAAGGATTTGATTTACTCGCTCAACTTGGCCACTTGTTTGAGGATGGAAAGCTGTGCTGAAACGAATGTTGGTGCCCATGGCCTTCAAAAGAATCCCAAAACTTGGAGGTAAAGATGCTGCCACGGTCTCAAGAGATCACTTGAGGAATGCCGCAAGGAGACAATCTCGAGGTGTATAGCTCGCCAACCGAGCTGCAGTGATGGATTCTTTGATAGGAAGAAAATGAGCCACTTTAGTAAGCTTGTCAATGACAACGAAGATAGCATCATTTCCACGCTTGGACTTTGGAAAGCCACCACTAAGTCCATTTCAATGTGATCAAACTTCCATTCAGGAATAGCAAGAGGTTGGAGGAGACCAGCTGGTCTTTGGTGTTTTGCTTTCACTCTTCGCAGACATCACATTCATTCACGAATTGAGCAATTTCGCTTCATTCGAGTCCACCAATATGACTGCTTGAGATCATGGTACATCTTCGTATTTCCGTGATGAATGGATAGAAGCGAATTGTGAGCCTCGCTCATAATGACTTTTCTCAGATCACCCTTAGGAACCACAATCCGTCCTCAAAGAACAGAGTGTCTTTGTCATCAACGTGGAAGCACTTGTACTTGGAAATGCCCTTGTCGATACCACGCTTCACCTTTTTCACCATGGCATCCGAAGTTGAGCCTCACGAATCTGATCTTCCAAAGTAGGAGAGACTATGAGGTTGGCAAGAAAGCCTTGAGGAACAACTTGAAGATTCAGCTTATGGAAAGATTCACAGAGATCCGATGAAAAGGCTTGAGGATTAGGCTATTGCAGAAGCTTTCTGCTCAAAGCATCTCAGAATGACATTGGCTTTGCCCGAGTATACTCAATACTTGGGTTGTACTCTTGAATCATTTCACCCATCGAGTCTGCCCGAGGTTGAGGTTGGGCTGAGTGAAGATGTACTTGAGACTCTTGTGATCGGTGAAAATGTCCACTTTCCTTCCCAACAAGAGATGTCTCCACGTTATCAATGCATGGACAATCGCCGCCAACTCAAGATCGTGAGTGGGGTAGTTTTTCTCGCTGGGCTTCAATCTGGCGAGAGGTATAAGCCACAACTCTCTTCTCTTGCATTAACACAAAGACCGAGACCTTGAAGAGAAGCATCACAGAAAACTTCATATGGCTTGGATTCATCAGAGGAGTCGAACAGAGCTGTGACGAGTTTCTCTTTGAGGGTATTGAAAGCAACGTCACATTCGGGAGACCGATATACTTCACATGCTTCGAGAAGGTTGGAAAGAGGCTTTGCAATCTTGGAGAAGTTCTCAACGAATCTTCGCAATAGCTTGCAAGACCAAGAAAATCATGGAGCTGCTTGACATTCGAGGAGGTTCCCAATTCACAATTGCGGACACCTTCTCGGGATCAACAGCGATGCCCTTGGCAGAGATGATATGACCAAGATAAAGCACTTCATCAAGCCAAAATTCACATTTGGAGAACTTAGCATAGAATTGGTACTCTCGAGCTTGTCTAGCACCAATCGCAAATGTTTGGCATGATCCTTCTTATTCTTGGAGAAGACCAAAATATCATCAAGATAGACCAAGACGAATTCATTGGTGTAGGGATTGAATATGAAGTTCATCATCCGAGAGAAAGTTGGAGGAGCATTGACGAGGCCGAAAGACATGACAAGATATTCATAAGAACCAAAGCTTGTTCGAATGCTGTCTTGGGAATATCTTGTTCACGAATGCGAATCTGATGATACCCCATACGAAGGTCAAGCTTAGAGAACATCTGTAGCACCTTTGAGTTGCTCGAAAAGCTCATTGATGTTGGGAAGTGGATACTTGTTCTTGATTGTCTTCTTATTCAATGGACGGTAATCGACGCAAAGTCGGTCCGCGCCATCCTTCTTCCGGACAAAAGAACACCACAACCCCAAGGAGATGAACTCGTCCGATCAAACCCAGACGCTCTTGTTCATCGAGCTGCTTCTTCAATTCCTTCAGCTCATCAGGTCCAAGCTTGTATGGACGCTTGCAACGGGTTCAATGCTGTGCTCAAGATCGATAACGAACTCAATCGCCGATGAGGAGGCATACCGGAAGCTCTTCCGAAAGACATCTTGGTACTCACAAACGATCGAATCGAGAGATGGCATTCAATTCGCCCTTCTCATTGAGAGAAAACAACCAATGGTTTCATCACGAGAGGCATAAATGATCACATCATTAGAAGAGTGAGTCAATTGAATTTCCCTGGCAGCACAATCAAGCTGAGCTTTGTGCTGATAAAGCCAGTCCATTCCGAGAATAAGATCAATATCCGAGTCACCAAGGACAACTGGTTTAGACAGAAATCTATAATCGCCCATCTTGATAGAAACATCCGGAATGAAAACTCGAGAAGTCATCTCCTTAGCCGGAGAAACAATAGACAAAGGTCTAGGCAAGGCTTGAGTAACCAAATCATGCATAGCCACAAAAGGTCTTGAGATGAAAGAATGCGATGCACCAAAGATCAAATAAGACTTTTGCAGAATATCATTAATCGAGAGATTACCCATTATCACATCTCAAGAATCCTCCGCCTGAGCTGCATTCATCATATTGACCTTTGCAGAATTGGATTATGCTTGACCACCGCATTGCTGGAAGATTTCACAGAGGAGGAGGCGGAAGGCGCCCGTTGAAGCACTTGTTCAGATAGTGACCCTTCTGCCGACACTTGTTGCAAGTGACCTCGAGAGCGGACGGTGGTAAGGAGCACTTGACCTTGGAGCTTGAGAATTAGACTTGTTCGATAGCTTGGGTTGGGTGGGTGGGAAGATCCACGGCCACCTGAGTTCTTCTCGCTGGTAAGGCCGACGGAACGGAGGAGGGGGCAGGTAAAACTTCGCTGCTTGGCTGCCACTTGAGAGGACGAGGAGGACTGAACTGCATCCCGATTCTCTTCTTAGAAGCCTCGCATTTGAGCTGAGCCGCTTCTTGCTTGAGAGCCATGTTGTAGAAATCATCATACTTATCTCGCTCAAACAAAGCACAAGAGGTAATTGCAGATCTTCTCTCGCACCACCTCCGAATCGATAGATCATACTCCTTTCATCGTGTACATCTTGCTTAGCAAAACGAGCGAAGCCTCGAACTGGATATTGTATTGATAGACAGACATGTTGCTCGCTTGAGATTGCGGAACTCCTCACGCTTGCTCTCAACAACACTCTTCGAATGTGATGAGCTCGAAATCACGGCGAACTCATCCTGTAATGACACGGCCTCCTCTCGAATCTTTGTATTGCTGGTACCACTCAGCAGCTTGATCCTTGAGTTGAAACGATGCAAACTTGACAAAGTCCTCGTGTCCGACATTGCTACACCAAAGTGCTTGCAGATGTCCACTAACCAATCGTCGCCGTCTGTTGCCTCAACACGTAAACCGAAAGACTTCGCTGATTAGCGAGGAACCGATCGAGAGTAGCAAAGTGTGGCTGATTGTTGCCTTGACCTTGATTGCCTTGATTGCCTTGATTGCCTTGCCCGAGTACGCTTCTTGCAAGAGCTGCAAAATCATCGAGCATTGGCATTGGTGGCTGCCATGATAGCTTGCCGTGCCTCTCGGAGGCGGAGGTGGAGGTGGAGGTGGAGGATTCGATCGATCCCCATCATTGCGATCCGGATTCGACGCTGGCGGAGCCATCTCAAGAGGGTGACATCCGTTAGTCCTTTGATAGACAAATAGATAAGTAGAATCAACGGATAGAAATTGCAACATATAGTCTTCACAATAAACATTCGAACAAGAATGAACGAATGAATTCCAAAGTTAATCATCACACGTCCATTAAGGTGAGAAGCCACTTAGATAAAGATATGGAAACAACATCTGACTTAGAAACAAATCAAATATCACAACTGAAAACAAAAGATTGGCTTCTAGAATGAGCCGGAACAAACACATGATAGAGATTTCGCCCAAAGTGTTCGTGGTGGGGCCCACACGGACATGACGATAGCGGACGCCACGAATGACTAACAAGACGCCCCGAATCAGCATAGCCAAGGATTCTTTAAGACGCCTCGCGACCATCAGAATCGACCGTGAATGGGCGGACCACTAGACGTTGAACCCCAATCTCAAATCACATCCGTCGGAAAGAATATCCCGTAAGCTACTAGAATTCCCACCTATAAACTCCCAAACTTTCGGTTATGCAATCTGGTGTTGGGGATACAGGGACACAAAATATATCACCCAAACTAACAATACCTAGATCCAACAGATCCATCCGTCAACACATAACCAAGAAATCCTCGAAATCGTGGTACCTCGACCTTCAAAAACATCCGTTATGCAAGTCATGGCAATACTCCCAGACTCGCCACAAGATCGGGCTATCAGGTTATCTCACCAACAACTCGCACAAAAGAGATTTCGATGTCGGCAAAACTCAGGTATTCCAGAATCGCAACGATAAAATTGTGACGACAACACCTCGGAGCTCAACTCCCGGGACACCGCCACAACCCCTAAATGTCGAGGCACCAAGAACAATGTTCTCGCCACAAAACCATCGAACGATTCCAAGATACCCACGTGATCCTAAAAAAAATTTAGTGAAATTTGAGAAGAGAAGAGTCAAAACTCTACGTCAGAGACCTCACCAGAGCGCGACGAAGGACTGGGAAGTAAAAGAATCCTACTCTCCGATATATATAATCCTAAGACTCAAAACATTTTCCATTCTAGACTCAACAACGCCAAGAAACAATCAAGTAGGGGCTCCTAAGTCGGGAAGGCTCGATTACCAACTTGTAGCGCCCGATGCGGCTATATCTCCCACGTGTCGAGGCACGACTTAGAGGCATAACCGCATTGAAAGCAATGTCGCAAGTGAGGTAATCTTCACACAACCCATGTAATAAATAAGGAAAGAGACATAGTTGGCTTACAATGCCACTTCACACAAGACATAAATAAACATCCATCATTCAGAGTACACTCAAGGTCCGACTACGGAACCAAAATAAAAGAAGATACCCCAAATGCTACACAGATCCCCGAATCGTCCCAACTGGGCACCACTATCGATCATCCGAAAAGACACATAGTAACGACCACGTTCCTCGTCGAACTCCCACTTGAGCTCGGTGGAATCACCTGCACCGCCTCGTCGGAACCTCGCAACTGTTTTGAAGTATCTGTGAGTCACGGGACTCAGCAATCTCACACCCGCGAGATCAAGACTATTTAAGCTTATAGGAAGGGCATAGTAGTAAAGTGGAGCTGCAGCAAGTTTACTAGCATATATGGTGGCTACTTCGCAAAAGAGAGCGAGAGAGAAGCAAAGCACGGTCGTGAAACTAGTAGCGATCAAGAAGTGATCCTGAACTACTTACGCCGACATAACTCCAACATCGTGTTCACTTCCCGGACCACGA
Source organism: Aegilops longissima (assembly GCA_021605205.1). Lineage (NCBI taxonomy): Eukaryota > Viridiplantae > Streptophyta > Magnoliopsida > Poales > Poaceae > Aegilops > Aegilops longissima. The sequence goes on from CM038682.1 coordinate 543,449,204, forward strand.
GAAGAGACCATCACGGTTACACACGCGTTGATGTGTATTTTATTTGAGGTCAACTTTGGTTTTCTACAACCGACATTAACAAATTCCCATCTGCCTCATAACCGCGGGCACGGCTTTGAAAGATATTACCTGCAGGGTGTCCCAACTTAGCCCATTATAAGCTCTCACGGTCAACGAAGGATATTCTTCTACGGGAAGACCCGATCAATCTCGAATCCCGGACTACAAGACATTTCGACAAAGAATAAAACAAGACCAGCAAAGCCGCCCGATTGTGCCGACAAATCCCGATAGGAGCTGCACATATCTCGTTCTCGTGGCACATCCGGATGAGCAGTCCATACAACTAAAACCAAACCTCAAGTTGCCTTGAGGGGCGCTGCACAGGTTCTAGTTCGGGCCAGCACTCAAGGAGCACCGTCCGGGGTTAAAATAAAGATGACCTCGGGCTCGCGAAAACCGGGGAAAAGGCTTAGGTGGCAAATGGTAAAACCAAAGTTGGGCCTTGCTGGACGAGTCTTATTCAAAGCGAACTGTCAAGGGGTCCCATAAATCACCCAACCGTAAGGAACGCAAAATCAAGGAACATAACACCGTATGACGGAAACTAGGGTGGCAAGAGTGGAACAAAACACTGCATAAGGCCGAGCCTTCCACCCTTTACCAAGTATATAGATGTATTAATTATAGCAGATATATATTGTGATATCCCCAACAAGTAAACATGTTCCAACAAGGAACAACATCTCCATGTTCCAACAAGGAACAAACTTCAGCTTCACTCGCAACTAGCAACGCTATAAGAGGGCTGAGCAAAGCGGTAACATAGCCAATCAACGGTTTGCTAGGAAAGGATGGTTAGAGGCTGACATGGCAATATGGGTGGCATGATATAGCAAGTGGTAGGCATCGCAGCATAGGCATAGCAAAAGAGCGAGCAACTAGCATAGCAAAGATAGAAGTGATTTCGAGGGTATGATCATCTTGCTCGCAATGTTCTCGAGTTGTCGAAAGCTTGATCCTCGAAAACGTTCTCAACAGGCTCCTCGCTCACGCACTCGCCTCCGACTCTACCCAAAGCAACAACACAAACAAAGGAACCACAATAAATCACGGTGCAATGCACAATCAACATGATGCAAAACATGACATGATATGCGAGATGCGATATGCAATGCTTATGTGCGCCCGAAGGTAATGATGAACCAGGCATCAACTTGGCAAACCAAGCATGCCACTGAAAGATGAGATGATTTCGTTGAAATCGATATAAAGATCACCGGAAACGGATGCACGGTTTGCAAATGGCAAGCAAAACAAGAATGGCGCAAATCTGCCATTAACAGCATGATGCCACTTAGCAAGCAACAATTAATTAAGCTACTGCACCCAAACGTATCAACAAAGCACATGGCAGTGATCTACACATGATGCTCGACAAAAGATGAGCACTGAGCTACGGCTAGTTCACATCATAACATGTTCAAACAAGCATGGCAAAAGAGCAATAATAATCAGGCTGGACATGGCAAAAACAGTAACAGGTTGCAATGTTCAGAGCAGCAAAACTACATGCTACAGGACCTTAAAATAGCAAAACATGGCATGGCATGAATCTACTCAAAGCCTAGAACAAAAGTCCCTTACTGACCATAAGCCAAAAAGGACTAGAAAATATAGTAACACCCATGTCAATATTGAAAGTCTAGTTAACAGATTCAGCAACTTGACATGTCAAAACTGATAACGAGAGGGCATGTTTACAAGCTCAATGCACTCACTACAGAGCCTCAAATGATAAACTAAGCATACATACATCAAGAAGACATGACATAGAAGACATACATGGCAAGAACACTAACATAGCCTATACGGGTCAACCACAACATCCTCGGCAAAATTGAATAATACGTATACAATCTGCCAGGAAACATTTGGTAGCAAAAGTAGAGCTCGATTGACTCAAGCTATGGCATCCCATAATTGCAAACAAAGGCATGACTGGATAGAGCAAGACATGCTTTACAAAACACCCTTACTGAAGTATCTCAAAATATGCATAGATCTCTTGGTAACATCAAGTAAACATGGCATCAAAATCAGCTAAAACAGGGCTGAAATCAGCAACATTAGGACACCTACTTTGCATGCTTGTGCTAGTCACCACATAGATCACAAAAATACATGGCATACACCCCTGGAAAGATGGCATGGCATTTTACAAAACACATGTAGGAATCAAATTCATAGGGTGCACATATTAATCATAGCAAAAATAACAAAAGTGCAACTCCTGATAAAAATCAGAAACTAACAGCAAATAGCACTCTTCCAACAGCATTTCGGGAATCAAGATGAGCTCAAATGAAAATGATGCAATGGAATGAAATGATCTACTCTTCGAGGCGAACATTTTGACATATTATACGCGAAAAATGGATCAACGGATGCGAAGATATAGCATGTTGAAAAATTGCACAAAATTACAAAGATGCAAAAGACTTAGGAAAAAGGAGGGGGAGAAGAGAGTCAACGGCGGCGCGGCTCCCGAGGTCGGATCCGATCGGATCGGGCCGCCGGCGCGGGCTGCCGACGCGGATCCGGTGGGGCGCGGCTCCGGCGAGGGAGGTCGCCGGCGTGGAGGAAGGCTCGCCGGGGGCCGGGCTGCCGGGGTCCGGCGGCGGCGGCGGCGGCCGATCGGGAAGGCCGGAGGCGGGCGCGCGGCGCGGCGGCGGCGGCCGGGAGGCGGAGGCGGCCGGGAGGCGGCGGGCGGCGCGGCTGGCGAAGGTGCTGGCGGGCGTGGTGGCGGCTGGCCCGAGGGCTCGCGCCGCTGGGCAGCTTGGGGGCGATGTGGCGCCCGGTGGTGACGTGGCGCCCACGATTGGGCGGGCGGGCGGGCGGACGCGTCTGCTCGCCGGACGTGTCCGCGGCGCGAGGCAAAATTGCTAGGGTTAGGGTGGAATGATCCGGATTTTCGGGGAGGTGTTTAAATAGGCATAGAGGAGCTAGGAGAGTCCAAATGAGGTGTAGTTTTACCACACGATCGTGATCGAACGACGGAGAGCATGGGAGTGACTTAGATGGGTTATTGGTCTGTTTTGAAAGGGTGTTGGGCTGCAACTTAAAAGAGGCCTTTATGAGAGTGCGGTTAACCGCTGGAGTACCAAACGAGCTCCAAATGACCAAACTTGACCGGTGGTCTCCGGTGTTATACCAAGGCCACTAGACAAACCTCGTCCATTTCGAGAAGGTTTAATACCCGCACACGGAAAAACGTAAAAGGGACCGCGGGGAGATAGGAGTGCCGGATTGCAAAACGGACAACGGGAAAAATGCTCGAAACATGAGACTAACACGTATGCAAATGCGATGCACATGATGACATGATATAAAATGCATGACATGGACAAAATGCAAAAGGAGAAAACCCAACCACGGAGGGAATATCATATATCAATGCCGAAAATGGCAAGAGTTGGAGTTACAAATATGGAGAGTTACTCCGGGTGTTACATCCGGTGATCAAGGGGGGCTTGCCTGGTTGCTCGGGCAAGAGAGAGGGTCGTCAACACCGTGAGACGAACCGGCCATTGCTGGCGTCGGTCTCAGTAGTTTACCGGAGAGAAGAGGGGAAGAAACAATGAATACCAAGTAAGCAGATGCATAGCGATGCATGACATGTCAAGAAGCGATGCTAGGCGTGCCCTAACGTGGTATGAGGGGTCATGGTTATGGGGAAACATCCGGAAAGTATTCGGGGTTTCGTGTTTTCAGCAGAGAGGAAGGAGGGGGAAAGTTGCAGGTTCGATAGGTTAGGGGTGTGTGGCGGACGAACGGACTGCGTATCCGGATTCGTCTCGTCGTTCTGAGCAACTTTCATGTTGAAATTATTTTAATCCGGATTACGGATTAAAAGATATGATTTATAAAAGATTTTATTAATTTCTGGAATTTTAATTAATTATTTAATTAATTTCGAAATTGCATTTATGATATCAAGATGATGTCATGCTGACATCATCAGTCAACAGGGTTGACTAAGTCAACCTCTGCTGTGTGGGTCCCGCATGTCATTCACTAATGGCTAATTAACCTAATCAGATTAATTAACATTTCTTAATTAAGTTAATTAGCCTAATCAAAGTTTAATTAACCTTAGTTAATTAAGTTAATTAATAATTAGTGTTAATTAATTCAGAATTAATTAGTTTAATTAATTACCCAATTAATTTAACTAATGATTAGGTTTAACTAATCCGAAATTAATTAGTTTAATTAATTACTCAATTAATTAATTAACTAATTATTTAGTAATTAATTTAATTCATTTTATTTCCATTTTAACTTCGTTTTTATTTAAAAACGTTCTTTGTTTTTTTTTTTTTCATTTGGGGTGGGGTCCCCACGCTGCTGGTCTCGAGGCCAAATCGGCATGGCGACGCAAGGCAGGCGTTGCCGAATGGATCGGGCGCGATCCATGGGCGTTCGGGGCGCCGAGGCACGGGGGGCATGCCTGCCGAGGAGACTGACGCTTGACATGGCGGCGGCGCCGGCCGAGTCGGGAGGGCGAACAGGGGGGGGCTTAGGTTGGCCGAGCGAGGGGCGGTCGGTCGGTCGGGCGAGGCGCCGAACGCAGAAGCGAGGGCTCGGGCGCGCTAGGGCGCCTGCAGGTCGCCGTCAGGAAGAAGGAAGGGAGAGGGAGCCAGCGGTGGCCGGCCGGTCGGATCCGGCAGGGGAGAGGGAAGGGGGGGGCTGGGCTGGGCTGCTGCAGTGCCCGATCCGCGACGGGCGGTCTGGGACACTGGCCACGAACGAGGAGAGGGAGCCGGGAAACCGTGCTGGTGGCCGGAGCCATCGCCGACGGGAGAGGGAGGAGAGGGGCCTCACTGGGGGAGGCAGGGCTCGGCCGGTGGGCTCGACGGGCGGGGAGACCGTTGGGGAGGGTCGGGAGAGGCCCGCTGACGGGAGGGTGAGGCCGAGCCATGTGCATGAGGCCATGTGGGCTCGAGGAGGCGCTGACGGAGGAGGAGGAGCCTCGGTGGCGGAGGAGGAGGAGGAGGCCGGGCCGCATGTGGGCGGGCGGGGTCGGTGGCGAGGTGGGAGGACGGCGGGGAGGTTCGGTCAGAGGTGCTCCGCCCGATCCAGATCAAAGGGAGCGAGGGAGGCGAGGGGCGTGGGGGCGGCTGCGGTCGGTGGCTAGGGTTAGCCGCCGGGTGGGGGGTTATGTGGCGGTGGGTTGGGCGGGGGGGCGCCCATGTGGAGAAGGAATGGGCCAAAAGGGGAGAGAGAGGCCAGGTGGGGAGGGGGCCGACTGGCTGGGCCAGGGGGGGTTCTCCCCCTCTCAGTTTTTGTTTTTCCTTTTTCTTTTATTTAGTTTCTTTTCTGTTTTTATTTTATTTAAAATGCTCTGACATTTGTAAATATTATTGCACCCCACCAATATTAGGTTAGGTATTTTAGAAAACCCCGGAACATTTTAGAACTTATTTTCGGAACCTTTTATCGTTTGTTTCATTTTTTATTTTTGTTTTAGGTCGGGTTTGAATCAACGAGAGGTTAATTAACATAACCGGGTGATAACTGTTGCATAACCATCCGGGCGTTACACGATGTGACCTGTGAGTGTTAATCAGATGGCGATGTGAACTAGATTATTGACTTTAGTGCAAATGGGAGACTGTTGGAAATATGCCCTAGAGGCAATAATAAATTAGTTATTATTATATTTCCTTGTTCATGATAATCGTTTATTATCCATGCTATAATTGTATTGATAGGAAACTCAGATACATGTGTGGATACATAAACAACACCATGTCCCTAGTAAGCCTCTAGTTTACTAGCTCGTTGATCAATAGATGGTTACGGTTTCCGACCATGGACATTGGATGTCGTTGATAACGGATCACATCATTTGGAGAATGATGTGATGGACAAGACCCAATCCTAAGCCTAGCACAAAGATCGTAGTTAGTATGCTAAAGCTTTTCTAATGTCAAGTATCATTTCCTTAGACCATGAGATTGTGCAACTCCGGATACCGTAGGAATGCTTTGGTGTACCAAACGTCCAGCAACGAATCGGGTGGCTATAAAGGTGCACTACAGGTATCTCCGAAAGTGTCTATTGGGTTGGCACGAATCGAGACTGGGATTTGTCACTCTGTGTAAACGGAGAGGTATCTCTGGGCCCACTCGGTAGGACATCATCATAATGTGCACAATGTGACCAAGGGGTTGATCACGGGATGATGTGTTACGGAACGAGTAAAGAGACTTGCCGGTAACGAGATTGAACAAGGTATCGGTATACCGACGATCGAATCTCGGGCAAGTACAATACCGCTAGACAAAGGGAATTGTATACGGGGTCGATTGAGTCCTTGACATCGTGGTTCATCCGATGAGATCATCATGGAACATGTGGGAGCCAACATGGGTATCCAGATCCGTTGTTGGTTATTGACCGAGAACGTCTCGGTCATATCAGATGGTTCCCGAACCCGTAGGGTCTACACACTTAAGGTTCGATGACGCTAGGGTTATAAAGGAAGTTTGTATGTGGTTACCGAATGTTGTTCGGAGTCCCGGATGAGATCCCGAACGTCACGAGGAGTTCCGGAATCATCCGGAGGTAAAGATTTATATATGGAAAGTTGTTGTCCGGGTTCCGGGAAAAGTTCGGGTTTTTTTTCAGATTGTACCGGAAGCTTCGAAGGTTTTGAGGTCCGGAAAATGTTCCACCACGCCCAATATAGCAGCATGGGCTGTGGGGCGCCCTAGCCTTAATGGGCCAGGGCACCAGCCCCCCCCCCCCAAGGCCCATGCGCATGGGAGAGGGGAAACCCTAAGGGGAGGGCCTCCACTTGACTTGGGAGGCACTCCTCCCCTGGCCGCCCCTAGATGGGATCTAGGGCTGGCCGCCCCTAGGGGTGGAACCCTAGGTGGGGCGCAGCCCCTCTCCCCTATATATAGTGGAGGCAAAGGGCAGCCCAACAAACGAAGTTCTTCTCCTGCTGGCGCAGCCCTACCTCTCTTTCTCCTCCTCTCCCGTGGTGCTTGGCGAAGCCTGCAGATTGCCACGCTCCTCCACCACCACCATGCCGTTGTGATGCTGCTGGATGGAGTCTTCCCCAACCTCTCCCTCTCTCCTTGCTGGATCAAGGCATGGGAGACGCCACCGGCTGGCTGTCGTGTGTTGAACGCGAAGGTGCCGTCCGTTCGGCACTAGGATCTCCGGTGATTTGGATCACGACGAGTACGACTCCTTCAACCTCGTTCTCTTGAACGCTTCCACTTAGCGATCTACAAGGGTATGTAGATGCACTCTCCTTCCCCTCGTTGTTGGTTTCTCCATAGATAGATCTTGGTGACACGTAGGTAAATTTTGAATTTCTGCTACGTTCCCCAACATTATGTTCTTACTTCACAGATGATTCGAGTAGATGTTGAGTATATTTACTTGATGAAACACAAGTCTGAATTATTGAATGGTTCAAGTAATTTCAGAGTGAAGTTGAAGATCATTGTGACAAGAGGATAAAATGTCTATGATGTGATCATAGAGATGAGTATTTGAGTTACGAGCTTTGGCACGCAATTAAGACATTGTGGAAATTGTTTCACAATTAATACCGCCTCGAACACCATAGTGTGATGGTGTGTCCGAACATCATAGTTGCACCCTATTGGATATGGTGCGTACCATGATGTCTCTTATCGAATTACCACTATCGTTCATGGGTTAGGCATTAGAGACAACCGCACTCACTTTAATAGGGCACCACGTAATTCCGTTGAGATGACACCGTGAGAACTATGGTTTAGATAAACCTAAGCTGTCGTTTCTTGAAAGTTTGGGGCTGCGACGCTTATGTGAAAAAGTTTCATCATGATAAGCTCGAACCCAAAACGGATAAATGCATCTTCATAGGATACCAAAAATGGTTGGGTATACCTCCTAATTCGGATCCAGAAGCAAAAGTGATTGTTTCTAGAAACGGGTCCTTTCTCGAGGAAAAGTTTCTCTCGAAAGAATTGAGTAGGAGGATGGTGGAGACTTGATGAGGTTATTGAACCGTCACTTCAACAAGTGTGTAGCAGGGCACAGGAAGTTGTTCCTGTGGCGCCTACACCAATTGAAGTTGAAGCTTATGATAGTGATCATGAAATTTTGGATCAAGTCACTAACGTACCTCGTAGGGGGACAAGGATGCGTACTACTTGAGTGGTACAAGAATCCTGTCTTGAAGGTCATGTTGCTAGACAACAATGAACCTACGAGCTATGGGGAAGCGATGGTGGGCTCATATTCCGACAAAAGGTTATAAGCCATGAAATCTGAGATAGGATCCATGTATCAGAACAAAGCATGGACTTTGGTGGACTTGCCCGATGATCGGCAAGCCATTGAGATAAATGGATCTTTAAGAAGAAGACGGACATGGACGGTAATGTCACCGTCTATGAAGCTCGACTTGTGGCGAAGAGTTTTTCACAAGTTCAAGGAGTTGACTACGGTGAGGCTTTCTCACTCGTAGCGATGCTAAGAGTCTGTTGGAATTGGATTAGCAATTACTGCATGATTGATGAAATCTTGCAGATAGGATGTCAAAACATTGTTTCCTCGACGTTATACTTGAGGAAAGGTTGTATGTGATACAACCAGAAGGTTTTGTCAATCCTGAAAGATGCTAACAAGATACCAAGCCTCCAGCAATCCTTCTAAGGACTGGAGTAAGCATCTCGGAGTTGGAATGTACGCTTTGATGAGATGATCAAAGATTTTGGGTTTATACAAAGTTTGTGAGAAACTTGTATTTCCGAAGAAGTGAGTGGGAGCACTATAGAATTTCTGATAAGTATATGTGAATGACATATTGTTGATCGGAAATGATGTAGAATTTCTGGAAAGCATATAGGGTTATTTGAAAAGTGTTTTTCGATAGAAAACCTGAATTAAGCTGCTTGGACGTTGAGCATCAAGATCTATGAGGATAGATAAAAAACGCTAAATGGTACTTTCAAATGAGCACATACCTTGACATGATCTTGAAGGTGTTCAAGATGGATCAGTCAAAGAAGGAGTTCTTGCCTGAGTTGTAAGGTATGAAGTTAAGAGTTAAATATCGACCACGGCAGGAGAGAGAGAAAGGACGAAGGTCGTCCCCTATGCTTCAGACATAGGCTCTGTAGTATGCTATGCTATGCACCGCACTGGAAGTGTGCCTTTCCATGAGTCTGGCAAGGGGGTACAAGAGTGATCTAGGAATGGATCATTGGACAGCGGTCAAAATTGTCCTTGGAGTAAATAAGGACATGTTTCTCGATTATGGAGGTGATAAAGATTTCGGCGTAAAGGGTTACGTTGATGCAAGCTTTAACACCTATCCGAGTGACTCTGAGTAGCAAACCGGATACGTATAGTGGAGCAACCATTTGGAATAGCTCCAAGTGGAGCGTGGAAGCAGCATTTACAATATGACATAGAGATTTGCGAAGTACATACGGATCTGAATGTTGCAGACCCGTTGACTAAAACCTCTCTCACAAGCAAAACATGATCAAACCCCAGAACTCATTGAGTCGTAATCACATGATGATGTGAACTAGTTTAGTGACACTTGTAAACTCTTGGATGTTGGTCACATGGAGATGTGACCTATGAGTGTTGATCACATAGCGATGTGAACTAGATTATTGACTCTAGTGCAAGTGGGAGACTGTTGGAAATATGCCCTAGAGGCAATAATAAATTGGTTATTATTATATTTCCTTATTCATGATAATCATTTATTATCCATGCTATAATTGTATTGATAGGAAACTCAGATACATGTGTGGATACATAGACAACACCATGTCCCTAGTAAGCCTCTAGTTGACTAGCTCGTTGATCAACAGATGGTTACGGCTTCCTGACCATGGACATTGGATGTCGTTGATAACCGGGATCACATCATTTGGAGAATGATGTGATGGACAAGACCCAATCCTAAGCCTAGCACAAAGATCGTAGTTCAGTATGCTAAAGCTTTTCTAATGTCAAGTATCTCTTCCTTAGACCATGAGATTGTGCAACTCCGGATACCGTAGGAATACTTTGGGTGTAACAAACGTCCCACAACGAATCGGGTGGCTATAAAGGTGCACTACAGGTATCTCCGAAAGTGTCATTGGGTTGGTACGAATCGAGGATGGGATTTGTCACTTTGTGTAAACGGAGAGGTATCTCTGGGCCCACTCGGTAGGACATCATCATAATGTGTACAACGTGACCAAGGGGTTGATCACGGGATGATGTGTTCTGAACGAGTAAAGAGACTTGCCGGTAACGAGATTGAACAAGGTATCGGTATACCGACGATCGAATCTCGGGCAAGTACAATACCGCTAGACAAAGGGAATTATATACGGGATCGATTGAGTCCTTGACATCGTGGTTCATCTGATGAGATCATCATGGAACATGTGGGAGCCAACATGGGTATCCAGATCCCGCTATTGGTTATTGACCGGAGAACGTCTCGGTCATGTCTGCATGGTTCCCGAACCGGTAGGGTCTACAGACTTAAGGTTCGATGATGCTAGGGTTATAGGGAATAGATATACGTGGTTACCGAATGTTGTTCGGAGTCCCAGATGAGATCCCGGACGTCACGAGGAGTTCCGGAATGGTCCGGAGGTAAAGATTTATATATCGGAAGTCCTATTTTGGCCACCGGAAAATGTTCGGGATTTTTCGGTATTGTACCGAGAAGGTTCTAGAAGGTTCCGGAGTGGGGCCCACCTGCTTGGGGGGACCCACATGAACGTGGGTAGTGGGGGAAAGTCCCCACACCCCTGGTCAAGGCGCACCAAGATTCCCCCTTAGAAGGAATAAGATCATATCCCGAAGGGATAAGATCAAGATCCCTAAAAAGGGGGGATAACAATCGGTGGGGAAAGGAAAGGATGGGATTTCTTTCCTCCCACCTTTGCCAACGCCCCAATGGACTTGGAGGGCAAGAAATAATCCCCCTCCACCGCTATATATAGTGGGGAGGTGCATGGGAGCTGGACCCTTGCCCCTGGCGCAGCCCTCCCCCTCTCCCAAGTCCTCCTCCTCTCCCGCAGTGCTTGGCGAAGCCCTGCAGGATTGCCACGCTCCTCCATCACCACCACACCGTCGTGCTGCTGCTGGATGGAGTCTTCCCCAACCTCTCCTTCTCTCCTTGCTGGATCAAGGCATGGGAGACGTCACCGGGCTACACGTGTGTTGAACGCGGAGGTGTCGTCCGTTCGGCACTAGGATCTCCGGTGATTTGGATCAGGACGAGTACGACTCCTTCAACCCCGTTCTCTTGAACGCTTCCGCTTAGCGATCTACAAGGGTATGTAGATGCACTCTCCTTCCCTCGTTGCTGGTTTCTCCATAGATAGATCTTGGTGACACGAGGAAAATTTTGAATTTACGCTCGTTCCCCAACAGGCACCCATCGCCAGAGGTCCCGCCGTGCCAAGGCCAAAGACGCATGTGTGTACTGACCTCATGAAGCGCAGGTGGGAGAGAACATGGATGAGGAGCTCGTCCGGAGGGCGCTGATCCTATCTTCCACGCCCTCCGTCCTGACGCCCCGCCATGGGGTCGAGCTCGAGGCGTTTCGTCGAACAGGTTGTGTGCAGGGAGGCTGCAGCAAAGGAAATGAACGAATGCAAGCCGTGAATCCGCGGCTCGGGACAAGATTTGGGACGGCAGGAAAGAAGAGGAACGCGGAGAAACAAATTATCAGGAAAGAAATGTCGAGAGAATCAACGAGGGGAGGTGAAAGGGATCCAGAGCATACCTCCGGTGGTGCGCCAGTGCGCTCAACTCTGTCCCGCCCCAAGTCCGGGTGGAGGCTGATGCCTCAACCCAGCCTTGATGAACAGCAAGCGTCGGCAGTCGTCGTCTAGTCTTTATTTGCAAAGAGAGCACTGTAATAATTGCCGAGTAAAGTGAAAATAACACGTATACTAAGGTTTACGCCTACTCTCTCGGTAACAAAATAACAACCATCGCGTCCCTCGCGTCGCCATCTCTGGCGGCGGCGGGGAACCCCAGCAACCAGCCGCCACAACCCCTTCCCAACCCCTCAACCACCTCGCCGCCACCGGAGGAGAGGCCGGCAAAGCCCGCGCCGGCTCCTAGGATGGTGGCGGCGGGGCGCCTCCTCCGGCTGCGGCCTCCCCGCCGTCATGCCCGTCCGCCGGCCTCTGTGCCCTCAGACGGCCCCTCCGTCGGTGCGTCTCTGGCGGCGACCTTCTCCTCACCCGCCCGACCTCGCCCTGCTCCCTTCCCCGTTCGATTTCCGCGCCAGATCTCGGCCCGGCGAGGTACATCTGTCGCCGGCAAGATCTCTTCGCCGGCGCTGGACCCGGGATGGGGTTGATGTCCTCCTCGGTGGCCTTGGGGCTACCCTTGTGGCGCCGCTGACGACTTCCCGATCTGCGGCCATGACTACAAGGATCGACGCCGGATGACGCGAGGCGCCGACGGCGGCCGTAGGGTCATTGCGATGGGCATGTGGGGTTGCGGCGATGTGCCGACCTTCGCGTGTGCGGTAACAGCAACACTGCGTTTTTCGGTTGGTGGTGCCGATCTTGATCGATCGGTCGATGGTGGTGTTCGAGATTGTTCTCCAGAGACTTCCTCTGGATCCACATCGCGCAGTCATCGAAAAGAGTTCGGGAGGTTTTATCTCTTGATCCGGTAGATGACTTCAGTGGTGTGATACAAATTATGGACGATGACTTGATGCGGAGGGTAAGTTGTGGAGTGGCGGCGGTCCAATTGTAGCCTTTGGGATTGCGAAAAGCGGTGGCGACAACACTTGTGTGACTTGGATGGTGGTCTTTGCACGCACTGTGTCTCGACTCGGGGTGAAAGCCTAGGTCGGACCAGTGGTTACACCGGCAATGGCGATGTTTTATGTCGTTACCTTGTTGGAGGCATTGCTCGGATTTGCTCGGACCGATTCTTGTGGTGAAAACTTAGATTCGGCCCTTTGTGGTTAGATCCGGTGACGGCGGCGCTTGAGTGTCGCTTCCTTCGTGAAGGCGTTACTGTTGAAGTTCCTCGTCATCATGTGGTGTCAATGGTTGGTGCGAATATGGTCTCAGTTGTAGTTTGTCGATCACTGATATGATCGTTTTTTCCTCCTTTTTTCTCGCGCGCACATAGCTTTTGGTCTTATGACTTTGCTAGTTGCGGGTATGTTTCCGCGTGAGTGTGTTGGGTTGGCTGTGTGCATCCTAGATATGCAGAGGCCGGGTGTGTGCTCATTGTGTTATGTATCCTCTTGATGCTTCATTTTGAATCAATAAAGTTCACCCTTTGTCGAAAAACAAAATAACAAATCACCCCGTCAAGTAAAATTACCTCCTTCATTTTAAAATAAGTGACTAACTTTAGACGGAGAGAGTATTTCACATAAATTTGGAAATACCATATAGATTTTTTAAGCGATTTGTGATTTTTGTACAATCGGGCGCATGTATTTAACGGTACTGGGTCCTAGGCAGTGGTGGAGCTACACTTAAAAACCTGGGCGGGCCAAACTAAAGGAAAGTCCCACTGTTTTACTCTGATGACCCATTTTACTCTCATATCTTGCTGAATTTTCACTGAGCTGGGCGGGCCATAGCACATTATTGCTTGGCCGTAGCTCCGCCCAGTGGTCGTACGGTGAACGGAAGACTTCCATAAAGTCTGGGGCACAGCTTAGAGGGTGTTTGGATACTCTCTAGTCATGTGACTAGTAGTAGTCAGACTAAAAGTTTTTAGTCAGGCCCTGTTTGAAAGGTGACTACTACTAGTCAACATTAAATGTCTCGAGATTAAATGTCCCTTGTGCAACACCAATTAGAGGAGAGAAAGGGGACTTTAGTCGGTAAAAGTCGAGGGTGTTTGGAGGTTTCTTGACTAAAGGTGACTACTACTAGTCTCTAGTCAATAAAAGTTGGGATGGGATGACTAGGGACTAAACTAGTTTTAGTCACCCATTAGTCGAGGGATGTTTGGAGGTTCATCGTTAAAGCGACTACTACTAGTCTGGGCAGTCTCAATCTCTAGTGATCCAAACACCCTCTTAACCCCCGTGGAGGGTCACCATAAAAAGGCTCTTTTCCTTCCTGTCGAGGGTCACCATCTCGCCTCTGGGCTCACCACTGCGTCGCGTGTGCAGGGGCGGAGCTACATGGTGGTCAGGGTGGGCCGGATTTTGCGTCAGGTTATATACCTATGAATTTCTAACTGGGCCAAGGAACAAAATCAGCCCACTAAACACGTACCGATCAGTCCATCCAACGCAGCCATGCCTTCGTCTCATCCACATCTCGCACAGGAGACATGACAGCATTCCAGCCGCCGTTCCTCGCCTCACCGGCTCGCCGACCACGCGGCCTCGCCGGTCGCCGGCCGGAGCCCAGCCCGCCTCTCCTTCCCACCTGGCCCTCGGCTCCAACGCTCCAATCGCTCCCCCGCGGCGCCCTACCCTGCCTGGTTGCGCCCCTTTCCTGGGACGCCTAACTCTGCCGCCCCGCCCCTGCTTCCGCCCTTCGCCTTCCTTGCAAAGCCGCTGGCCGCCGCTGCCGCTCTGTAACCAGTATTCGGCGGCAGCAAGTGTGCAACTTGATTTAATGTACCGAAACCCCCCAATTTTGATTTAGGGTTTGCTTTTTTTTGCACTATGCTATCTAGTACATGAACTGATGAACACATACATTCAAGTCATTTTCTGCCTCAATTACATTTATTGATATAAAATAATTTTTGTTGCAGACTTGTTGAAGAATGAAGAGGACCGAAGACATTGTTTCTCTTTTTCAGAGATAAGCGATATATGAAGATAGGGATGAAGAAGAAGGCAGGGAATATGTCAAATATGGCCGAAGAGCAAACTAAAGAACTTGTGTGTATGACGGTTGTGATTGAAGAGCGAACTCAAGAACTAGCAGTGTCTATGTCAAAAGTGACCATAGAGCAAACTGAAAAGCAAACTCAGGAACTTCTCTAGGTACGTACTATGGTCCATATAGTATGTACTATGTGTGCTTCTTTATGCAAAACTTGGACTTAATTGAGATTTTAGCGTGTTTATTAGACCATATTGATCTATTTCTATGTGATTGGTAACTAGTTAGAACGTTCACATGTTATATTTTTTGTAAAAATAATTTGGGCACGGACCACCCTGATGTCAAATGCTAGCTCCGCCACTGCGCGTGTGTGCATCTATCAACCCAGTGACACCCACACACACATCCTTCCCGTGGGCACACACACATCCTCCCCGTGCTGGCAGCCCGCCTGCACCTCGTTGGAGCCTTCACCGTCAGGCCCTAATCTCCCCTCCCGGCACCTCGCCAAACATGCAGTAATTGACGCTTGCATGAAGTAATTCATGCCTACAAATTAAGTGTAATTTATCTTGGAATTTGGAATCCCGACACTGAACCTGCATTTTCACCAAGAGTAAATAAAGAAACTGTAATCTACTCCCTCCGTTCCAAAATAGATGACCCAACTTTGTATAAAGTTAGTACAAAGTTGGGTCGTCTATTTTGGAACGGAGGGAGTATATTCTAAAATGCAACCCATTTTATATACTACCACATGTAAGGAGGAAGAAAAGAAGAAGAAATAAATCGTAGTTATGCACTCGTCAGCTCCGTGCGCCGCCCACGATTAATATCCCTAACCCAATGCTACCTCCATTTTCACTGCGACATCGATTGATCTAAGGACACCTTTGCTCGAGCGCTGAAAGAGGAAGGAGGAGGGGAGAAAGAGATGAGCGAGGGACATAAGAGATGAGGGAGGAGCAACATCTTTGGCGGAGCTTGACCAGAAATTTGAATGGTAGTCGCACCTTGACCATAAAGTTTTATCTGAGATACATCTACTCTTGGGCCTTAAAACAATGAGGCCATAAGCTATGTTCTTCTTATTGGCCCGCCCATGTTTGGGCTGCAAGCTCCGCCACTGGGCACGGTGATAGGTGCAGGGGTTTCCTGATCTTTCTTTTTTTTAAGAATTTTCTCATTCATATCACGAATCAGTACAAAGTAGTTGGCCCTTACAAACATACTGAAACGCAAACACAAAGGACCATGAACACCTAGAGTACCCTTAAACTTTATACTAGGGAGGAGGTCGTTGCTTTTGGCGGAATCCCCGACCCCGTCTCGACGGGGAGACGGATGAGTGCTCGCATCCACGAGCTCCCGGAGGTGGGCGATATGCGGCGGTGCGCTATGAGGCGGCCAAGCTTGAGGATCTTGCAATCTCCTTTGGTATGTCTCGACATCTTTAATTCTTTATTGCATTTTTCTAATGAGGAGATTATAAATAATGCAAACCGATTAGGAGTTTCACTAGGAGATCTTGATAGTGAGATTACCAATTCGGTGAATGATCTATTAGATTTGGAGGCGGAGCATGCCTTAGAGACTATTCAGTAATCTCGCAGTAGTTAAACCGATGAATGATGTTGAGATTGATCGTTAGGGGTTCGAGTGCTCCATAATCGTATGCGGATCTAGCACCCCCCATTCATGAGTGCGAGGGCGATGATGTGCCCATAGAGAATGAAGGTCGGTACTACGCTTGAACCGGTTATGAGGAAGGCGCCGTAACCTAGTAAACCAAAACGCAAGTGGAAACGAAAGATTTATCCCGATTCCGCAGTTCGTAGGAGTGCTAGAATTCGTACTACTAAAAATTCCATGACGAATTATGAAAGGAATCTTTTGGAATAGCAGAGGTCTAAAGGACTTGGCTAAAAGAAGGTTTCTTGCTGAGGAGCTTTAGTGCAGCGTCTGGACTTCATTGCTCTTTCGGCGACTGGTAGAGAAAACTTTGCTCCCCAGTTTTTGTCTTCTCTTGTGGGTGGTATTGATTTCGATTGGCATTGCCTCCCTCCGCGAGGAAGATCGGGTGATATCTTACTTGGCGTGAGATGCGATTCGCTTGAAGTCCGAAGTGTAGTAATGGGCGACTTCGCGGTGAAGTTTCGAGTCAGGTCTAAAATAGATGGTTTCAAGCGGGCTTTGGTGGCGGTGTATGGTGCCGCATGACTGAGCTTAAACCGAGTTTGGCGGACCTTGTTTGAATCGTGGATCTAATGCTTCCACTTTTGGTTGGAGGTGATTTCAATATCATTAGGAGAGAGAGAGAAGAATAATGGTAACTTTGACTACAGATGGTCGTTTATGTTCAATACCATTATTGAAAGCTTGGATCATAGGGAGATAGAGCTTTACGGTAGAAAGTTTACAGGCTAATGCTCGCCAAACCCAACTTATGAAAAACTTGATCGAGTTCTCGAAGCGTGGAGTGGGAACAAAAGTTCCCTCGGTTATGGTGCAAGCTCTCGAGGGAATATCCGATCACACACCCTTATTCGTGGATTGAGGGAGCCTAACCACGTGGGTAGCAAAACACCTTTTCTTTCGAGATGTCTTGGTTCGAACGAGAGGGTTTTGGACTGATGCCGAGGAATGGGATAGAGGTGCGGGAGGTACGATTGCGGTCGGCGCTAAGGAGAATAAGATTAGGCACTTGAGAAGCTTCTTCTGAGGTTGGGCTAAGCACCTAAGTGGCGTGTATAAGATTGAAAAGGATAGACTCCTTTCTCTTATCTGAGCCCTAGACATAAAGGCCGAATCTCTGATTTTCTTTGCCGGTGAGCTTGAGTTAAAACCGAGGCGGAGAAGAGGTTGAAAGAATCGCCCGCCATGAAGAAGAATTGAAGTGGGCTTTGCGAGCTAAAGTCCGCAAAGTGGTCCAAGGGACGCGAATACTCAATTCTTTCATTTAATAGCTAATGGCAAGCACCGAAAGAAGCGAATTTTTCAACTTGAACAAGATGAGGCACGATTTTAGGTCGGGATAACCTAAAAACATATATTACCGAGTATTACAAGCGATTATTTGGACCGTCGGAGGATAATTGTGTGTCCCTCGGCGAGTCTAGGACCGAGGATGTGCCTCAACTTTCTTGCCGAAAATGACATTCAGTTGCACCGTTCTCACGAGAAGGAGGTGTTTGATGCTATCGCGGATAAAAAACAATAAGGCTCCGGACCGGATGGGTTCCCACCGAGTTCTATAAAAGTGTTGGCACATTATTAAGGGGATTTGCTACCTATGTTCCATGATTTGTTCTCGGGACGACTTCACTTATTCCACGTGAATTTTGGAACTATCACATTGCTTCCTAAGAAAACGGATGTTGTGAGGATTGAGCAATCTCGCACCGATATGCCTCCTCAATGTTAGTTTCAAAATCTTCACCAAGGTCGGGACTAATAGGCTTACACAGTTACGCATTCTTTGGTGCAGCAATCCCAAACCGCTTTCATGCTTGGGACGAAATATCCTTGAAGGGGTGGTAGTCCCGATGAACGCTCCATGAAATCCATTCCAAAAATTAGATGGAGTAATTTTTAAGGTGGATTAGAAAGCGACGATAAGGTCAAATGGCCATTTCTCCAACAATCATTGCGTATGAAAGGTTTTGATGAAGCTGGCATGCAGCATAAAGTTGAATCATTTACATAAAAAGGTAGTGTGGGAATTAAAGTAAATGACGACGAGGTCATTATTTCGAGACACATAAAGGCCTAAGACAAGAAGATCCGATGTCCCTTATCTGCTTAACATTGTGGTGGATATGTTAGCAATTTTGATAGGAAGGGCTAAGGAAAATGGTCAAGTAGGTGGATTGGTACCTCATCTTGTTGATGGAGGTGTTTCCATACTTGAAGACAACGATGACACGATCATCTTTATGGAGCATGACTTGCCAAGGCGAGAAATATGAAGTCGGTGTTATGCCTATTTGAACAATTGACCGGGTTAAAGATTAACTTTAATAAGAGCGAGATGTTCTGCTTTGGTAGAGCCAAAGGCGAGCAGGAGGCTTATAGGCAATTGTTTGGGTGCGAGTTGGGAGAGTTACCTTTCTCTTACTTAGGTATTCCAATCCACCATCGTGGTCGACAAACAGAGAATGGAAGTGCATCGAGGACCGATTTGAGAAGAAACCGAGTTCTTTGGAAGGGTAAGCTCATGTCATACGGAGGCCGACTAATCTCGATTAACTCGGTGCTCACGAGTATGCCTATGTTTCTCCTATCATTCTTTGAGGTCCCGATTGGTGTTCGGAAGAGACCGGACTTCTATCGATCGCGGTTCTTTTGGCGAGTGATGAGATTAAAAGAAAATACCGGCTTGCTAAATGGGATATCATCGTAGACCGAAAGACCAAGGGGTCTTGGTATAGAGAACCTTGAAGTTAAGAATAGATGCCTTCTTAGCAAGTGGTCATGGAAGCTCTCTTGGAGAATGATGCCATGTGGGCTCAAATCCTTCGCACAAGTACCTTCGAGACAAAAACTTTGTCCGAGTTCTGATCCGATCGATTCACCTTCTGGAAAGGACTAATGAAAGTCAAACAATCTATGTTTAATAGGACGAAGTTTGTTATTGGCACCAGACTTGCACACGTTTCGGGAGGATACTTGGCTCGGCGAGACACCTTGGCCATCCAATATCCGTCGTTGTATCGTATTGTTCAACGACGTGAGGTGTTCGTAACCGGTTTTCAATCTATCCCCTTAATATTCGGGCCCAAGCGACGTTTGGCAAGGCGATCGTTGGGAAGAATGGCTCCGTCTAGTTAGGAGGCGATGGAGGTCGACTTTCCCAACAACCCGATGAATCTGTTGAAACCGACTAAGTCCGAGTATTCACAGTTAAATCAATGTACATTGATGTTATTAATTCGAACTCCATTCCTACTTCCAAGCATGTTTGGGATGTCAAAGTTCCTTTGAAAATAAAAGTGTTTATGTGGTTTGTCCACAAACAAGTTATTTTAACCAAGGACAATTTAATAAAGCGTAATTGGACGGGACCTACTAGGTGTAGTTTACGTGATCGGGATGAGACTATAAAACACCTCTTTTTCGATTGCGTTGGCAAAGTCCTTTGGCGAGGCGGTTCACATTGCTTTTAATATCAAACCACGAATTACGTTAACGCGTTATTTGGGACATGGTGAATGGGATTGAGCGACTTAGCGAAACACATTCGGGTTGGGGTTTGCGCTTTGTTGTGGACTATCTGGACTTGCGAAATGATTTGGTTTTAACGTAATATCATGTATTCACTTTTGCGAGTTATATTCGAACTACTGACGCGGATCCGTTTCGTGGTCGCTACTCACTTGACGGAGGCGAGGAGCATTTGTTATTGGATCTTTCCATTTGGGAGATGGTAGCTCGGGATATCTTCAACCGGTTTGGATGGCGGTCATGTAATATGATAGGCATCGAGTTTACTTATCTATTGATAGCCAGCCGGTTGTGGCATCTTATCTTGGCTAGTCGATGTTTCTAGCCCTTTATGGCTCTGTGTGAGCTTTCTTTGCTTTTTTATTTTTTGGAGATCTTGGAACCTTGTTGACACTATCTTTTCTTTGGTTAATAAGTTGGCCGTATGCATCATTCTGATGCAGAGGCCGGGGAGTCCCCCTTTTTCGAAAAAAAAACCCTAAGGCAACCATAACACAAGAAGATCTCCGGAGCCCTGTGTCATCATCCATGAATCTTGAGAGAAGACCCCTGCAGCAGAAGGATCTGCAACCAGTCGCAAACAGGTCATCATCTTTGACACCAGCGCTGAGAGGGCATGGACATCAATCCAACACACGCAATGACCGCCGCCATCTTTGGCTTTGAGTGCGAAAAGTGTCCTTCCGGAAGGAAGAGAACTCGAGTCATCCGACCGATCCAAGACTGCCATGGCGGGTCATCCGGACAAAGCGGGATCTCCGCAAAGATCGGCAGCAGAGGAAGGAGAAGAACAACAGCAACAAATCATACCAACAAGGAAGAAGAAAGGTCTTCGTCTTCCTGCATCCATTGCCCATCTGAGGACCCAAACGGCCAGTGCCCATGGACCTTCAGCCACCATAACCCGCGACCTCGACGAGATTCGGGGATCCCCAACCCCGCTGGCTCCTAGACGAAGGCAAAAGCCTCGCTTGATCACGAACGGAGCCCGGAGAAACTTATTTCAACGCGACACCACTGCAACGGCCTCGGCAGCGTCTCCCTCAACCCTAACCCTACCACACACCCACCTAGTGAGCAGACCGAGGTTCCCTCCCCCGCCACGGGCGCGCCGACGGAGAGAGAGGGAACGGCGGCGCTGTGGAACCCTCGTCGCCTCCCTTGATCGCCTCGTGCGATCCTACTTTTCCGGGGCTGGGTTTATTTCGTGTGTTGTGTTCTCCCGATCTTTCGAGATGATATCGTTTCACATGGTCAAGGAGTGCATTGTGTGTGCAAGATTACCCGCTGACTTCATGCCCTAAGTTATTCTCTAATCCAATTCTTGCATTGCTCATTATTTCCCTTTAATGCGAATGATATACTCTCTCCGTTCCTAAATATAAGTCTTTTAGAGATTTCAATATGGACTATATACGGAGCAAAATGAGCGAATCTCCACTCTAAAGTGTGTCTATATACATCCGTATGTAGTCGGTATTGAAATCTCTAAAAGGACTTATATTTAGGAATGGGGGGAGTAGATCTTAGTGCATGATTTATATTATTTCACATGGTCAACTCCGCTCCTACTACTAAAAAAGAATTTATCCTGATTAGAACTTTAATGATGATATCAGGTTGCATAATGGAAAAATGTAGTACTTGGAGAATTTTGTTGGATGACCGAGGATCATCATCTTGTAGCATGGTTCTGGTTTCCTTTTTCAGCTCAGTTGGCCCTAATACCTACAATTAAGTGCATTCCTTGTCACGAGGTAATTAGTCCCTTTTTTGAGCATTTCTCAATGAAAACTTTGATTTCCAAGAATTGAACTTGATGAAGGGGATTATATGGGTAGACGAGTCCTAGCTTGCAACTTAAGAAAAGCTCCTTTGCCTCCCGTAGCTGCCGCCGCCGGTTCGCCCCGTCTTTAATGGCCTTAGGGCCATGGTTGTGTGGTGGATCCCGGCCCTTGCCGGCGGAGGGCTCTGATTTTAGACATCCCTTCGATTTGTTTGGATTTGTGTCATGTTCAGAAAGACGAGACAACAATGGCTCCCTGAAAATGGAAAAAGGTTCTACCCTCCTAGCCCCTGTCCCGGTGGTGTGTCTAGCATTGTTGGTGGGCGTGTGGAGATGTGTCTCCGACAGATCTGTCCTTGGCGGATTTTCTCGGATCTAGTCGTAGTTCATCTACGTTAGTGTGTCTTTAGGTTGGAACCTTCCGATCTATGCTATTCTTCATCGGCGACGGTTGTTATTCTGTTGCGTTGGTCTTACGGGGCCTTAGCACGACGACTTCCTGATTGTCTAATACAACGAGTTTTGCTCGACTCCTGCGAGGGAGGGGCGATGACGGCGGCACCCTTTCGGCTCACTTCAGTGCTTGTAATCGTCGCTAGGTGGTCTGTGAATCTGAATGTATTTTTTATCATTTCTGATGTTCGTTGTCCTGCTATGAGAAAATGAATAGAACGAAAGTTTTTCAACAAAAAGAAGAACTTGATGAAGGGAAAGCACCTAATATATTGTGAATACTTTCCTGAGGACGAATGGAAATTGATTGTTTATCATTTTACATTTTCATGATTTATCAATCTAAATAAAATACTTGATTCATTTTAAAATATGTATGGATTTCTTTCGCTTCTAACATTTTTCTTTTGATTCGTATTAATCAAGATGTAATTTGGAATGTCTTCACGATTTTCAACATGCTATTGGTCAAGACGTGCATTGCATGTGCATGCTTACTAGTTAATAAAACTAGTGGTTGGGGCCTGCCATTGAGGGCCGCTTGAGAGAAAGCTATGCACACCCCACCATCATGCCAAAAGATTTAAAATAACATTCTCGCGTCATATGGACATCACAATCATCTTAAAAGAAAAAAGAAAAAAACCTAAAAAAAATTCTCTCAAAAAAAAGTCTCCCTATCATTTAAAAGAACTCTAAAAAATACTTTTTCACCATGACCAACCAGCAAAAAGTCTCCCTACCATTTAAAAGAACTTTAAAAAATATTTTCTCACCATGACCAACCAGCATGCGCTACATGGCGTAGCTGGTTAGCTACCATTCTAGCGCATCTTAATGGGTTTGGGTTTAATAATGAACCCATGTCCTTACAAACTCACCCATGCAGAAAAATAAAATTACAGTCCAGTCCTTGAGGGAGCCTAAGTCTTCTTCCGCCTGCATCCATCTGTGACGCGTCATGGGCATAGCTCAATGCTGCCTCTCGGACTCCGCCTCGGGGGAGCAAAATTTTTTTACTCAGGAACTTGTAGACTAGGAGAAGAAAATGCCGAGAAGAGCTCATAGAAACTCTAAAGACCACGAGTTTCGACCGAATTTAGACAGATCTGTCGAAAACCTAAACCGACCGGATCACAAAAGACCTTTCGCATAAAGAACGTGTAACACAACACAAATGACTCTAGACTCGGTATGCTGTACATTTACTCGAACTGCAGAAAATCATATGAAGCCAGCAACATTTTGGGCTTGTTCTTTATCTCTTCCAGACTTGCACGGTTGATGGTTTTTGCTTCTTATAGAAAAGGTTGACTTACTATACGTGTGCATAATAGACTGTACACGGATGTAACCGAACAAAGGGAATACTGCGTTTTACAAATGAAGTGCAATCTAAGGGTGCATGATTAACACGAATTTAGATATATTATAACTGAGCATCTTTCCAACCCTCTCAGGCTATTAACATTTTCAGCCTTTGGATCACCACTTTGGGACGTTTTCGTCCATCAGATTTACTGTTAATCTCGCCTCGAATCGTTGTGTTCGCTAGGACCGAGCGTTTTCGTGCTAGGCCGCTGCTCCGGTCACTATTTTGGACGTCTGGTGCGAATTTGGGCCCAATGGAAAAAAATGTATGGAACATTTTATTTTAGCATATTTTAGTTTCCCCGCAGTTTTTATTTTAGTTTTGTTTAGCTTTTGCCTTCATATATCGATGACAAATCATATCATTCTACCGTCAAAATAGACAGGCACGGCAACACGCGCCGGCAATGATCTAGTATCACATAAAGTTGAGCTGCACACAAGGTACCACTACTAAGATTGACATGACAAGAAGCATTTTCTTTCAGAAACAGCAGAAAAGGCAACATCAAGTTTTCTGCAGTCATCAGCCATGCAACTCAGATCAATAACATCACACATCCATGAAAAGGCGATTTTGAGCCATGTGCATGTATGTCAAATGCAGTGTAATCTTCCCCCACACGAATTATGGCATCACATGGGAAGATAGCGGTGTGTTTCTTTTGGATCACCGGCCGCAGAACATAGTTCAAAACCAACACTATGGGATTCTACTGTGTGCAAAGACAAGGGCAGCAAACACACATGCTATGTTCATTCCAACTACACCAGAGCGAGCGAATATAGATCCAAGGGGAAGCAATGTTTGCCTGCCATGTGATATGCCAATGAGTGATTCCATGTAATTTCACCTGTAGTGGGACCTGAAACAATCGGATGACTCGCATCGGCCTTAGTTCTGGTGACTGACACGCATCTGATCAGGCCTTATGCCACTCTCTTCTAGCAAAAACTGATTCAACCCAAGTAGCAGCAGCTCATTTCCCTTCGAGCATATGATTTCGACAATCTCAAGATGTTCACATGTAAACGATCTATCCTCCAGCTCGCCGATGTCTGCAGATACAACCTCGTTGTGATATCGTGGCTGGCAATTAAAAGAGAACAGTTTTATCTTTACTGTGCATGCACAAACTTTCATTGAAGGATAAATGCAATGGAGAAGACGGTATATACCTCGTTTAGTTTAAGAGTTAGCTTCTTCAGATTAGGTGAGTTCTGAAGGAAGACTATCATGGCATATAAGTCCGCATGCATGCACCACCTATCAAGAGTCAGGTTTGTAAGATTGTTGAATGTTGGGCACCATCCGTGATTATTTTTCACCTCCAGCTGCAAATGATTCAAATGTTAAGACACAACATAAACCCATGCCGTATTCTTCAATTTCTTTTTTCTGCTTCAACCAAACTTGCCAAAAATATAAGGAGGGAGTTAACATAATGTGATTACGTTTCTGATTGGTTGCCGTTGAAAATCTTAGAACTATAGCTTTGGAACAAATTGGATATGAAAGAAAAAAAAACCACAGCACAAACAGAGATCATCTTAACAAAATAACCATATTAGACAATGATACACTTATTTTTGTTCATCGATAGAGCCATGGAGCACATGTGATTAAAACATCATGGTTGCTTCACATGATAATCTGTTGCATTGGTCCAATCTGTTTGTAGGAGTTAGCAATAATGGTTTCAGCAATTGCTGAGGCCCTTCACATTAGTATATGCTGAAGCTACATTATAACTCAGTTATTGTACTAGTTTTATATTATGAGAAAACTAAGATACTCTGGTCAACAATTTGATGAATCAACAAATGAGCAGACGAAATGGAATGAGTGGAGACCAGACAGCACTGGTCATCCTATCAAGAGGTTTGATTTGCACTTATGCTATGTAATGGATCATCTAGTATAACTTGGAAGGGCTAAGGCAGAAGAAGAAAAAAATGCTTAGGTTGCAGATTTTGGTATGGATAAATATCTCAAGATCAATGTAATCTACAAAAAACCAAGAAGCATACCTGTCTATCCCCATAATAGAAATCCAAACTTCTAACACCAGAGAGGCCCCCGAGAAACTGCCTGATACCATCAGCATCACAAGTTGTGATATCTCCTTCTGAAAGCAATACTGATGCAGTCTCTAGTGATGACATGTTCTTTAGTATAGGTAGCCTGGCCCCAGAAGGACACTCTTTGACGGACAGAGAAATGAGGCTTGGAGCAGAAATAGAGACTTGGGCGTCGTGCTCAAATGAGAATGAGAACCCGATAGCATCAGAGAGGATCAAAACCTTGAGTGTGTCGGAGAAAATGTCAAGGTCCTCAATGTCGCAGGTTGATAGGAAGAGATATTCCAATGCTGGGCAGCCTTTTCGGAGGCGGTCAAAGAAACCTAGGATCAGTTGAGCATTGGTAATGTGCAGTCTTTTCAAGTACGTTGAAGTGAATACCGAGGGAAGAAGCTGCAGAGGTTCGCTGTGATTGCCTATCTTGACAGTCTGAGCCTTGTACTGTAACGCATGGCGGATCCATAGGTTGGTTTTATCAGAGTTAGCACTGAGGCGGCCGACCCCGACCACCAAGCTGTACTCCAGATGGAACTCCTTCAGGTCTACGCGTTCACGGAGAATTGGCAAATGGTTCACAAACATCTTGAACATCTCCTCACGCTCCAAGTCGTTTGCAGCAGCCCTGTCCTCAAATTCCTCGAAAGACACGTCGATGCAGGTCACCGACCGCCAGAGGTATCGCCAGCGCCATGCCAGCACGCATGTCTGCACAGCTTTGCGTGAGCGCAGGTGGGAGAGAACATGGATGAGGAGCTCGTCCGGGAGGGCGCTGATCCTGTCTTCCATGCTCCCGTCGTCCGACGCCTCCGCCATGGGGTCAGAGCTCAGAGGCGTTTCATCGAACAGGTGATGTGCAGGGGGCTGCAGCAACGAAAATGAAGAAATACAAGCCGTGAATCCGCAGCTTGGGACAAGATTTGGGACGGCAGGAAGAAGAGGAACGCGGAGAAACAAATCCAGAAAAGAAATGTCGAGAGAATCAACGAGGAGAGGCGAGAGGAATCAAGAGCATACCTTCGGTGGTGCGCGAGGGCGCTCAACTCCGTCCACCCCACGTCCGGGTGGAGGCGAGTGCCACAGCCCACAGCCTTGATGAAAAGCAAGCGTCTAGCCTTTATTTCCAAACAGAGTACTGTAATTGCCAAGTAAAGTGAAAAGAATACGTAGACTATTTTACGCCTTTCTGGAGAAGTTACAGCATCTGCAACCACGTTTTTTGTTTTTGTTTTTTTTTTACAAGAAAACATCCGATCTATTCATCTGCAATCATGGCAGTACAACGAATACTAGAAATAATAAAAATTACATTCAGATCAGTAGACCACCTAGCGACGACAACAAGCACTGAAGCGAGCCAAAGGCGCGCCGCCGTTATCGCCCCTCCATCAGGCACAACTTGTTGTAGTAGATACGTCCGCGGATACGTCCACCATCAGTGACCAAGCAACCTCATTTGTCTCCCCATACAATGCATCAACATAGTAGATCAACATCACAATAGCTCGGACTTGAAACAGAGATAGATTCCGGCATAGTTCATTGGACAAATTTAATCGCACCCAAATGCCAAATATTGGCTAATGCTTGGTTGGTTATCATGTTTACATGCCAACTTCACAAGGAGTTGTCAATTTTTAGCAACTTTTGATATTGCCAATTTTTAGCAACTTTTGATATTGCCAATTGTTGGCTTGCCAAGTATTGGCAATGCTAAATGTTGGCATCAAGCTAATTATTATCATAGTTCGCCGGATTAAACTAGATACAAAATAGACATAGACCTAGACGATGAGGAGGCGGAGATCACCATTTCTTGGTCGGGCCCTTGCCATTGCGGTCATCGGCGCAACGGGCCATCTCCTATGTGTAAACGTCCGTGGCGGGAGGATCGTCGTCATCGTCCATGCTAGTGGTGCCGTTGTCCGACGCCGACGAGATGTAGCTGGAGAGGCGATGGATGAAGCAAGCCTGCTTGTTGGCATGGGGTGCCGCCTTGGCCTTGGTGGTCTCCTTCTCCCTTGCGAGGTGCTCTGAAGCTTTGATCTCGAGCCGGAGCGCCTACACATTTTTGCACCGGAGGCGCCTAGCGTTTGTCTCTGTTGTGGTCAGTGAACAACACATTACCTCGCAGAGGAGCTGCTCCTCTGGTTCGACGGTGACGAAGCGGGCACCTTGCAGGAAGAGCCGGCCTCCGCCTCGGCCCACTACCGCTTGCAACGGGCGGCCTTGGCCTCCGACTCCGGATTCCGCATCCTCACGGAAGCCAGAGCCACAAGCACCCAACGCTGCCCGGGCGAACCTGGCCCTAGAGGGAAGGGGAGAGGGCCGCCCTTCTCTGGATCTAGAGTGGTGCAGAGCGTGATGGGTGAGCGCAGGCCGCATTGCGGCAGCGGGACCTGGAGGAGTTGTCGGCAGACGGCACAAAGCTCGAGCTCCCCCGGTGTCCAGCCGCGAGCGCTGGATGGTGATGCAGAGCACAAGCTCCTCGTGTCCAGCGCGTCACTGCAGGAGCCGGTTCATGAGGCAGTCCCAGTCCATGGGATCAGTTTCACTGCCGGACTCGTGGCTGGACCTGGCCATGGCGAAGGGGGCAAGAGAGATTGGGGGAGGAAGTGCAGGAGATAGAGGGGAGCGGAGAGGGCGAGAGGACTGAGAGGTATGAGGGTTTGACTAGGGTTCGCCGGAGCGGATGGGTTTTCATTGGGGGCAGTGATAGGGGTGGCGCGGGCCATAGCGGGCCGGTTCAACGTGGCGACAGTGTCCGGGCGCGTCGGGCCTCCCCATATTAGCCCCACATATGGGCTGGATATGGGGGTTGCCTTACATCTTGGGCATTTGGGTTGGTTCTGGGGAGCCCCGTTCGGTGCGGTTTTTGCGTGGCAATGACCTGGCAGCCCACCCGGACGTTTGAGATGGATGTGGAGGGTCCGGCTGTAGATGTTCTAACTATCCAGACCCCTCCAACGTCCGCAAACGCGACCAGATGCGTCCGCAGACAGTGGTCAGCCACCCCTCATTTCATTTTAGTGCCTTTGCAGCCGTCCTCCTCGTATGCTTGTTCATTATCTCTTCCAGACTTGCAACGGTTGATGGTTTTTGCTTCTTATAAGAGGTTGACTTAGTATACGTGTGCATAATATAGTGTACGTGGATGTAACCGAACGAAGGGATTACTGTGTTTTACAAATGGCGAGGTGCAATTTACGGGTGCATGATTAGCACGAATATCACATATACTCCCTCCGTTCCTAAATATAAGTCATTGTAAAGATTTCACTATAAACCGCATACGAATGTATATAGATGCATTTTTAAAATATAGATTCACTCATTTTGCTCCGTATGTAGTTCATAGTGAAATTCCTGCAAAGACTTATATTTAGGAACAGAGTGAAATATAAGTCTCTGTAGAGATTTCACTATGAACCACTTATAGATGTATATAGATGCATTTTAGAATGTAAATTCACTCAATATGTAGACCATAGTGAAATCCCTACAAAGACTTGTATTTAGGTACGGAGGGAGTAGTTGAACTGCATACAAGGTAGACTACAAAGATTGACATGACACATTTTTCTATCAGAAACAGCAGAAAATGCAGCATCAACATCATCTCGCAAAAAATAAAATAAAATAAATGTAGCATCAAATTTTCTGCCGCCATCAGCCATGCAACTCAGATCAATAACATCACACATCCCTCAAAACAAGTGTCAATGGAGCCATCCAAGCTCCAACCAGAACGAGCAATTGTGCATACATGTCAAATGCAGTGTAATGTTCTCCCGGAAGAACTAGCATCGCATGGGAAGATAGTGATGCGTTTCTTTTGGTTCACCGCCAGCAGAACATAATTCAAAACCAACACTAGGATTCTACCATGTGAAAAAGACAAGGGCAGCAAACACGCATGCTATACTCATTCCGAATAAACCAGAGCTAGCGAATATACATCCAAGGGGAGAAAATGTTTGCCTGCTATGGCATGCCAATGACTGATTCCATGTAATTTCACCTGTAGTGGGACCTGAAACAATCAGACCTCACATCGGCCTTAGTTCTGGTGACTGACACGCATCTGATCAGACCTTATGCCACTCTCTTCTAGCAAAAACTGATTGACCCCAAGTAGCAGCAGCTCATTTCCCTCCGAGCATATGATTTCGACAATCTCAAGCTATTCACATATAAACAATCTATCCTCCAGCTCGCCGATGATTGCAGATACAACCTCATTGTGATATCGTCGCTTGCAAATAAAAGAGAACTGTTTTATCTTTACTGTGCATGCACCAACATTCATTGAAGGATAAATGCTATGGAGAAGACCATATACATCGTTTAGTTTAAGAGTTAGCTTCTTCAGATTAGGTGAGTTCTGAAGGAAGACTATCAGCGCATAGAAGTCTGCATGCGCGCACCAACTATCAAGAGTCAAGTTTTTAAGATTGCTGAATGTTGGGCACCATCCGTGATTATTCCCCATCTCCAGCTGCAAATGATTCAAATGATTAAGCCACAACATAAAACTCATGCCATATTCTGCAATTTCATTTATCTGCTTCCACCAAACTTGCCAAAAATACCAGGAGGGAGTCAACAAAATGTGATTACGTTTCTGACTCAGTGCCGTTGAAAATCTTACAGCTATAGCTTTGAATCACATTGGATGTAGAAAAAATTACAGCACGAACGGAGATCATGTTAACCAAAAATAACCATATAGATAATGATGTACTCATTTTTGTTCCTCGATAGACTAATGGAGCACATGTGATTAAAACGCCATGGTTGTTTCACATGAAATCTGTTGCATTGGTCCAATCTGTTTGTAGGAGTTAGCAATAATGGTTTCAGCAATTGCTGAAACACCTTACATTAGTATGCTGAAGCTACATTATAACTTAGTTATTGTACCAAGAATGAATATGAAATGGTCGGGTTTTATATTATGAAAAACTAAGATATTTCTGTTAACAATTTGATGAATCCACAAATGAGCATATGAAATAGAATGTATTAAGTGGAGACCAGACAACATTGCTCATCCTATCAAGAGGTTTGATTTGCACTTATGTATGTAATGAATCATTTAGTATAACTGTGAAGGGCTAAGGCAGCAAGAAAAGAAACATGCTTAGGTTGCAGATTTTGGTATGGATAAGTATCTCAAGATCAATATCTATGAAAAACTGGAGGCATCACAGATAGTGATGTCAAATCAAGAAGCATACCTGTCTATCCCCATAGTACAAGTCCAAACTTCTAACATCAGAGAGGCCCCTGAGAAACTGCCTGATACCATCAGCATCACAGGTTGTGATATATCCTCCTGAAAGCAATAATGATGCAGTCTCTAGAGATGACATGTTCTTTAGTATAGGTAGCCTGGCCTCCGAACGACACTCATCCATGAACAGAGAAATGAGACTTGGAGCAGAAATAGAAGATTGTGTAGATGAGAACGTTGTTTCCTCGGTGAGGGTCAAAACCTTCAGTGTGTTGAAGATGATCTCGTGGTCCATAATATTGCAGTCCGATAGGAAGAGATATTGCAATGCTGGGCAGCCCGTTTTGAGGCGCACAAATAAACCTCGGATCAGTTGAGCATTACAAATGTGCAGTGTTTTCAAGTGCTTTGAAGTGAATACCGCAGGAACGAGCTGCAAATATTCGTTGTGAGTGACAACCTTGACAGCCCGAGCCTTGTACTGTAACACATGGGCGATCCATAGGTTCGCATCCGCAGAGTTAGCATTGAGGTCCACGGTGCCGATGGGCAAGCTGTACTCGAGCCGGAACTCCTCCAGGTCAACGGGTCTGCGGAGCATCAGCAAACGGTTCACAAACTTCTTGAACAGCACCACAGGCTCAAAGTCGTCCTCGTCTTCGTCTTCATCGGCCATGTCTGCGAATTCGTTGAAAGACACGTCGATGCACGACACCGACTGCCAGAGGTCTCGCCAGCGCCGTGACAGCACGCATGTGTGCACAGCTTCGCGTGAGCGCAGGTAGGACAGGACACGGACGAGGACTTCGTCCGGGAGGGCGCTGATCCTGCTCCTGTCGCCCGAAGCCTCCGCCATGGGGTCAGAGCTCAGAGGCGTTTCATCGAACAGGTTGTGTGCAGGGAGGCTGCAGCAACCAAAGATGAACAACCACAAGCCGTGAATCCGCAGCTCGGGACAAGATTTAGGACGGCACGAAAAAGTGGAACGCGGAGGAACAAGTTCAGAAAGAAATGTCGAGATGATCAACGAGGGGAGGTGAGTGGAATCAAGAGCATACCTCCGGTGGTGCGCGAGCGCGCTCAACTCGGTCCACCCCAAATCTGGATGGAGGCAAATGCCTCGACAGGGCCCTGATGAACAGTAAACTTCTACAGTAGTTTTTAGTACTCCCTCTGTTCACTTTTATAAGACCTCGAAGACATTTCAGACAATGTACAAAACAGCCCATTTTGAGTTGTCTGAAATGACTTACAAAAATGAACGAAGGGAGTACTCATTTCGAAAAAGAGTGATCGCCGGTCTAAAATGGACTAGTATAACTACCGAGTAAAGTGAAAAAAATACATAGAGTTTGCGTCCTTTCTACAGAAATTATTTTCTTTCAAAAGGCCCAAGGCGGTATGATAAATAATATAAGGCCAACTCCATCGTGTGAATCCATTCTGTCCGGGTGCGTCCGTTTGGGGTAAGACGAACGAATCGGCTCAGTGGCCCAGCATGTGGCATAAGCGGACTTTATACATTTTCATCGCTTCGACCCATCCCCGGCTCAAGTTTGCGCTGCTTTTAGGGTGAAACGGACAGCACGCGGACACGCAGACCGTCTATGCATGTCCTCCCCTGGCCCACCTATCGGTGGCACAGGGGCGCCTTCTTCTATCCGCCCCCCTCCCTCCCTTCGCACGCACACCCTCCACTCTTCTCCACTCTTTCCTCGCCGCCGCCGCTGCCATTGCAGTTGTGCAGCACGGTCGCACGCTCTCCCAACTTCTTCCCCTCGGCGCCCCCGAGCTACCCAACCACGGCCACCTGATTTGCGCACCCGCCGGCCGGATTTGGGTCGGATCCGGTCGGTCTTGAGCTCGCCCATTTGTGGGAGGCCAGCAGCTCATGGGCTGGCGGACACTGGTCGGAAACCTGGCGAGAACCACAAGGCCACATCTGAGCGATGGCTCCTCCTCTAGCCGCTCGGATCTACACCGTCGGTATGTGCTCTTTTTAGCTTGGTTTTGTGCTCTAGATTTGACTAGTTGTGCTAACTTTAAATTTTATTATGTAGAATGGATGCAAGTTTTGGTATTGGGAAGAAGAGTACATCGATATATTGATATAGCGCAATTTAGTAGATGTTTGTACACTTTTAGCTAGCATAGAGGCTGTAGATGAGACAAGTGCAATTTTAGCTAGCATAGAGGCTGTAGATGAGACAAGTGCACTTGTTGCTAGATTAGAGGCTAGACACGAGACTAGATGCGAGGAAGCAACCTCTACTTCTTTAGACTCGAAGAAGAAAGAAGCACGCAAGATCGAGGCTCCTCCGCAGATCAACAATGAATGCATCAAGAAGGCACTAATCTAACTTACAGGAGCAGTTATGGAAGTTGGATATCTTCTCAAATGTATTCTTCTGGTTCTTGTTTTCTTTGGTCTTGCTTTTCTAGTCAAAATTTGGTGATGTATTCCCATGTATCAAAAATAAATGATGAAAAAAAGTTTAAGGGCTTGCAAAGAAAAAAGTACGCGGACAGGATGCGACCGGGATGCGTCCGCGTGTTGGGCGTACGGCCACCGCATCCCAGAAACGACCCGGACACGACCCCATTGCCCTACCCAAAACAGACAGAATCCGGGCAAAACAGACGTCCATTTGGGGTCGTGCGGTGGAGTTGGCCTAAGTGCTTAGAACAACTCGAACACAGGTACCCATTTTGTCCGTCGTCGTCTGTTTGAATCGGCGTGGACAAAAATGGAGGCCCAACGTGCCGACCCATTCGCAAAACGCGTCCGCTTCACTTCCGCGCCGACCCATTTGCCACCCAAATTTGCAGCAGAAATGCGTCGACGCGGATGCGAAGCGGACGCCTCGCGCGCCTTCTCGATGTCCGCCGCGTCCCCACCTGGCGGCCCTCCAACTCCCGCAGTCAGCTTAATTTATGACGACCGCCCACCTCGGGACCACGCGTCAGCGACGGCGGTTAGCCTTTTTTAATCCAGGCATGTGGGGGGGGGCGTCCTGATCCGCTTCCGAGGGCCCCCGCCCCCATCTCGCCACCCTCTGCTCCCCCGTCGGCGACAACCCTACCCACCTTTTCCCCCGCCGTCACCCCGCCAATATGGGTTTCTTCTCCGGGAAAGGCAAGGGCAAGGATACCCCTACCCCTCTCCCCGGCCTCCCCCCGTCAACGTCTTCCCGTCGGCCGAGGCAGCGCGTGAGCGTCCTAGTGCACCAGGCGAAGTGGCACTGGGAGAACCGCGTCCCTCTCCCTTACCCCGTCGTCACCCTGCCACACGACTGACACTTGGATCCGGAGGATATCCTAGTGTCGGCGGCGCCGCGGTTGGCTTGGGCGCACGCAAAGAAGCTACGGCACCGGCGGGCGCTGCTGACGCCGGAGCAGCGCCGCGACTCCGCCTATGATGTCGACCCGCCCTTTTGGGCCCGTTGGTTCACCTTAGAGCACGAGGAGGCCAGGCAGCGCGGCGTCCGTGACGTCTCGCATGGCTCCTCACCGACGAGGACCAAATGACCCCGGCGGCTGTCCTCCGTGAGAGCGAGGAGGAGGAGCGGCGCGGGGAGGAGGAGGAGGAGCAGCGCGGGGAGGAGGAGGAGCGGCGTGGGAAGGAGGAGGAGAAGGCGGTGTACAAGGCACGCATGGCGGAGAACATGGTGTTGTCCGCG
This sequence comes from Aegilops longissima, assembly GCA_021605205.1. Taxonomy (NCBI): domain Eukaryota; kingdom Viridiplantae; phylum Streptophyta; class Magnoliopsida; order Poales; family Poaceae; genus Aegilops; species Aegilops longissima. The sequence continues at coordinate 543,483,908 of CM038682.1, forward strand.
GCCGGCGACTGCGTCATGCCACCGCTGGCCCCGCCGTCCCTAGCCAGGGCTGAGCAGGAGCCGACCCCCATCGAGCGCTACTCCTGGACTGGGGTAGTGTGCGAGTGGGTCAGCGCTCCACCGGTGTGGATGCGGGTGACGCCGGCGCAGGAGCAGGTGTACCTCGAGCAATGACGCCAGCGAAGGCTGGCCGAGGAGCGCCACGAGGGCGAGTACCTCGAAATGCTCGAACGTGACGCCAAGAAGGAGAGCCGCGAGGCAGAGGAGAAGTCGCGCCTTACCCACCAGGCGACGGCACAGCCCCCGGCGGACGACATCGCCAAGCTCTAGAACACAACGTTCCCTGGGCCGGCCCGGCGCCGACGCTGACCTCACCAGCCCAGACGTCGACGAGGATGACGCCTAGGGCAGCGCGTAGCCTCGTAGTCTAGTTTTAATTAATGTCTTAGTTAATGTAATGTGGACATGTGGACTCTATCAGGCCTTTATGGCCGGCATTAATGTTTAATTTTTTTTGAAATATTTGTGGTCTATTTTTGTCGCGCGAATGAAAAATTGGGTCGGGCCAGGGTTGGGCGCATCCGCCGACCCAAACGCGGAAGCGGACATGGGTGTTCGCCGGGCCGATCCTAACGGGCAAAAAGCGGACAAAATCGACATCTGTTTGGGTCGGCGCGTTGGAGTTGCTCTTACAAACTCACCCATACAAAAAGGTAAAGTAGTATTTCAATCCTTGGGGAGCCTAAGTCTTTTTCCTCCTAAAAGGATCGAGATGGACCTAGAGGGGGGGTGAATAGGTATAATTACAAATTTTAATTATTACTTAGCAATTTTAGGCAATAATGCGGAATATGAAAGTGAGCCTAACAATTGCAAGTGTGATGCTAAGAGCTAAGCAAGACAAACAAGTAACACAAGTATGTAAGTAGGCAAGCACAATAAGATATAAGTAGGTGCTAAGAGACAAGTAACCACAAGTAGAGAGTTAGGGTTAGGGATAACCGCAACTCCGGGAGACGAGGATGTATGCCGATGTTCACTTTCTTGGAGGGAAGCTACGTCACCGTTAGAGAGGTGGATGTTACCACGAAGGCACACCAACGTCATGAAGGCTCACCCTATTCTCCCTTTGAGACAACACCACGGAGGCGTTTCTCAACCACTAGTGGTAGACCTTGGGGTGGTCTCCAAACCCTCACAAACTTTCCAGGGGTAATCACAATGGTCGATTCCTCTCCGAAAGACTCCTACCGCCTAGGAGTCTCCAACCTCCAAGAGTAACAAGAACGATGGGGAAAAGCTCAAGACTTGCTCAAATCACGAATTCCTTTGGTGCAAATAAGGGGAAGGAGTGGATCTATCACTTGATTGGACAACTTCTCTCAAATGTTCTTAAATCCCTTGGGGATCTAAGATTTGGTGTGGAAAAGTGAGAGAGAGAGAGAGTGAAATGTGTTCTAGGGTTTGTTCAAAGTGAATGGTCAACCCTCTCCCATGGGGAAGAAGGGCTATATATAGTGTGAGCACAAATATGGCCCTTGTAGTGCAAGTGAACGGGCAGGCCGGACATCCGGGCTAGGGGCCGAACATCCGGCCTGGCAAGCCACTCGAAGAACAAGGCAGAAACAGAGCAGAAAGCAGAGGGGCCGGACATCCGGGGGCCAAGCCCACACATCCGGCAAGTCAGGAAACCCCGGACATCCGACACATGGACGGACATCCGGCAAGTTTACCAAATCAGAAACGGCCTCTGGATAGCACAGGCCAGACGTCCGGCAGGGGAGCCCAGAAATCCGGGGTGCACTGGGAGCCCGGGCATCTGTCATAGAGGGCCGGACATCCGGCAAGCAGCACAACACAAAGTGCTCTCTGGATAGCAGGTCGGATATCCGGCATGGGGCCCGGACATCCGACTTGAAGCCCGGACATCCGGCAGCCCAGAGACAAAAGCATGAAGATGGAGCATGTGCATATATGGCAAGGAGGTTTTTGGCAAGATCAAGCCTTTAACTAACCCTATCGATCCCCTTTTAGTAGTGCAGGATCCTGTACTCAAGAAAACGAATATGTAATCAATTTTTATGCTTCATCCTTGAGTAAAATTCACTTTGTATGCTCTTGATCCACACACTTCGATGAACCGGGGGCTAACACATGAGATTTACTTGACAACCATTGTTAGGCCCCTACATGTATATTGTCATCAACATCAAAACATGATGTAAGGGCATGATTGCTCTTTCAATCTCCCCCTTTTTGTTTGTTGATGACAATCATACATGTAGTATCATAGATGCAATAAATAATCTTAGTATTGACAAACATGAGAGCAAAAGTACGAAGTATGTTTATGTTTCTATTTGCTTTTAGCTCCCCCTCATTGTGTGCATGAGATGAATATGTTAGGATGTACAACACAGACTTCGTATGGTAGCGTATGTAGCTCAAAGAGATATAAATGTGAGAGACATGCACATATGAAACCACCATAACACATAGACTAAAGAAATTTCATAGCCACAAGATAATAACATAGTCTCAAACGATCAAGAACCATAGGTAGCAACATAACAAGTTTGAATAATAGTAGGTAACACAAATAGCCAACACATCATAGCATGACCATACTAAGATACTACTTCTCCCCCTTTGACAGCAACAAGTAAAAAGGGGCGAAGAACTAAACAGACTCAGTCACTCCTGGCGGATGTCATCATCAGCAACAAAGAACTCGGGGTACTCGTCATGAGACGGGAAACCGAAGGTGGAAGTGGACAGAGCTGCGGGAAGAGGATCATCATCACTCATGGGACTCCCACGGTCACGGAGGCGCTGCTTGAGCAGATTCTTGGAGATGATGAGGCGCTTCTGAACATCATGATTCTGCTGACAGCTGAAAGTGATTGCCTTCATGATAGCAGACTGAGCCTTGCCTAAGAACGAGGCAAGATCTCCACGAGGAGCAGACGAGGAAGAAGGCATGGAGGAAGTAGTGGGCTGAGACCCACCAGCAGGCTTCCTAGGTGGTTGAGGTGCAGCAGCCAGTTCAGGAGTGGCCATGCGCATGTGGACGGGCGGCTTCCAAATGGAATGCCCAACGGTCTTAACTACCTCAAACGGAGCAGTGTGATCAATGATGGCTTGAATGAATGGAGCAAGTGGGAATTGGCGTGTCCGAATGAAGCTGGAGAGACGTATCTCATGCCAAATATAGTGAGCGGTGTCAAGAGGCTCAGGTGCATCATGCATACGTACCATCAGATCAATACAGTAGTTGCGAGCCCTTGAGTGATCTCCCTTCTTCGGATAGAGAGTGTGAAGCACACACAGATAGAGAATGTAGTAGGGAGACCGGAAAATAGATGACTCATTGGGTCACTACTAGAAAAAGGCCTGTTAGTGGCGCACCTGTTTTGGCCATTAATGGCACACTACAGGTGCGCCACTATCATCACGCCATTAGTATACTAAACAGTAGTGGCGCACCAGGCAGTGCGCTATTAGTATGTCCCCTGGTGCGCCATTACTGTTTTGTATTAGTCTCCGAATACAATTCATCATATTAGCTAGTCTCTGAATTCAAAATACCGAACAAAGTTAGAACATTACAAATCTCGAGACCGCGAGTAGCGAGTTTGTCTTCACATTACAAGTCGATATCAATCATCTAAACTACCATCACATAGAAGAGAGCTACGGTCATCACGATGAGCATCATCGCGATGAAATTGGTCTTCATCCGGTTCCTCCTCCGCTCCCTCCTCTCTCCCGCTAGATAGCGGCGTATCTAGCTTCCGCCTCGCCCTAGTAGTGTACCCTTAGTAGCTATTCATATCGCTGAAGCGGTGAACCTGTCTCCGACACTCCTCCTAGTCGTCAGAGACTCAGGAACCTTACCCTTGTACACGACATACGACGGCATCTCTATGCACTAGCCAAACAAAATGTTAGTAGCAATTCACAGACAATACATAAGCAATATATAAGTATGCAACAAAAGGATCGGAAGAGAAAAGCAAGACATTAATAGCACGATTCATGGTCCTACTAATAAATAGCGTCGATTACATATAAGTTGAGCGACTGTCCAAACCAAAGAGACATACAAGTTCATTAAAGTTTAATTACAACATGAGCTAATTGATATTTCAGAACTACATAGCATCACTACTTTTGACTCGACTCAGGGACCGGAGCGTGGATGAAGCCGCCGTCTGTCGTGATGGTCATGAAACCGCGGGCGTTGTCAGCCTGCATTTGTAGCGTTGTTTCTATCTCACTGTTGGACGGTTGATATCTGAGGTAGAACTGCCCCGAGGTACGAAGGACATCTTGATGGATGATTTCCGCAAGCTCCGACTGGATGCGAAAGAATTCTTTTCTGATGTCTGCGTCCTGGATTGCCGACAAGCGTGCGGCCCAATCTTTGAGATTATTTGGTAGCATAAGGTGATTATGGTCCCGTACGATCGCCCGCATGTGATGGAGGGCGTAGTAGGCATCCTTCTGATCGCCAGGCGGCTGCTTGACGCGGGGGAACGTCGTATTGTGGGTGAACACGTGCTTGCCGTACCTACGAACTGGCCTGTTGAAGGTGCCTCCAGATCTGGCGTAGCCGGGGAGAACATCATCAAGAAATTTCTTGATATTTGTGTAGTCTTTCTTGTTGACGGTCCGAGCGAAATACATGGCCATGGAATATTTCGGGCTTAAGAGGATGAGTGTGCAATGTGTCTTTGCACAAAACACGGAATGTTAGAAAAAACGATCGAAATCTAAGAAATCATATGTTACGGGCGGTGAGGAGATGACTTACTCGGAAAGTACGCGACGAGGAAGTTATCCTTATCTGGTTTGCGAATGGCGCCTTCGAGGTATGAACTCGCGACTTGCGGTCCCAGCGCTGCCCAATATCTTGGCACGCATGTAGAAGGGTCGACTATCACGATGTCCGGGTCTTGTCTCTAATGATCCGCATCTCCATACTCAGCGAAAATAGCGAACGAAGGTGTAGTGCAGCGGATGAAGGTTAAACATAGCGAAGATGTCAACAAACCGCAGGACGATCGTACCCCGATGGCGTTATCCACAAAGCCCTTGCCCTCCGCACCTTGGCCACGGCGGGTATGCCACATCATTCTCGGAGAGACGCCGCTTCTCCAAAGAAAGAACACTGTCACGCAGACTCCGCATAGCACCGGTTGCAGCATTGAGCAGATTAGTCGGTAGCATCAGCCTACCCGCCACATGCACCCTCCTAGAGATATCCTTAGGTGGAGGTGGACCGTCCTGAGTACGGATCGTACTCGGTGCCGGCTGGCTCGCACCCTTGTTAGTCTTTCTTATCCGTCCCTTCTTCTTCTGCTATAATGGGACCGAGTTCTGCTCAGAGACCGCCTTCTTGAGTGTGTTGGGGCTGATAATATTTCGCACCTCGGTGCTACCTCTTGAGCACTGCGTTGGATTTCCTTGAAGAGGAAAGGGTGATGCAGCAGAGTAGAGTAAGTATTTCCCTCAGTTTTTGAGAACCAAGGTATCAATCCAATAGGAGGCTACGCGCGAGTCCCTCGTACCTACACAAAACAAGTAGCTCAACGCAACCAACGCGATTAGGGGTTGTCAATCCCTTCACGGTCACTAACGAGAGTGAGATCTGATAGAGATGATAGATAATATTTTTGGTATAAAGATGCAAAATAAAATAAAAGGCAAACTAAAAAGTAAAGCAATAATAAAGTGATGGAAGATTGATATGATGAGAATAGACCCGGGGGCCATAGATTTCACTAGTGGCTTCTCTCAAGAGCATAAGTATTCTATGGTGGGTGAACAAATTACTGTTGAGCAATTAACAGAATTGAGCATAGTTATGAGAATATCTAGGTATGATCATGTATATAGGCATCACGTCCGAGACAAGTAGACCGACTCCTGCCTGCATCTACTACTATTACTCCACTCATCGATCGCTATCCAGCATGCATCTAGAGTATTAAGTTAAAGAAAACTGAGTAACACCTTAAGCAAGATGACATGATGTAGAGGGATAAATTCATGCAATATGATAAAAAGCCCATCTTGTTCTCCTCGATGGCAACAATACAATACGTGCCTTGCTGCCCCTCATCCTTTGGGAAAGGACACCGCAAGATTGAACCCAAAGCTAAGCACTTCTCCATTGCAAGAAAAACCAATCTAGTAGGCCAAACCAAACTGATAATTCGAAGAGACTTGCAAAGATAACCAATCATACATAAAACAAATCAGAGAAGATTCAAATATTGTTCATAGATAAACTTGATCGTAAACCCACAATTCATCGGTCTCAACAAACACACCGCAAAAAGAAGATTACATCGAACAGATCTCCACGAGAGAGGGGGAGAACATTGTATTGAGATCCAAAAAGAGATAAGAAGCCATCTAGCTACTAACTATGGACCCGAAGGTCTGAGGTAAACTACTCACAACACATCATCGGAGGGGCTATGGTGATGATGTAGAAGCCCTCCGTGGTGGATTCCCCTTTCGGCGGAGCTCCGGAACAGGCCCCAGGATGGGATCTCGTGGATACTGAAGGTTGCGGCGGTGGAATTAGGTTTTTGGCTCCGTATCTGATCGTTTGGGGGTACGTAGGTATATATAGGAGGAAGGAGTACATCGGTGGAGCAAAGGGGGCCCAAGAGGCAGGGGGGCGCGCCCTAGGGGGGGCGCCCTCCACCCTCGTGGCCGCCTCCTTTCTTTCTTGACGGAGGGTCCAAGTCTCCTGGATCATATTTGGTGAGAAAATCACGTTCCCGAAGGTTTCATTCCGTTTGGACTCCGTTTGATATTCCGTTTCTTTGAAACACTGAAATAGGCAAAAAACAACAATTCTGGGCTGGACCTCCGTTTAATAGGTTAGTCCCAAAAGTAATATAAAAGTGGAAAATAAAGCCCAATATGGAGCAAAACAGTAGATAATATAGCATGGAGCAATCAAAAATTATAGATACGTTGGAGACGTATCAAGCATCCCCAAGCTTAATTCCTGCTCGTCCTCGAGTAGGTAAATGATAAAAAAGATAATTTTTGATGTGGAATGCTAGTTGGCATAATTTCAATATAATTCTTCTCACTTATGATATGAATATTCAGATCCGAAAGATTCAAGACAAAAGTTCATGTTGCAATAAAAATAATAATACTTCAAGCATACTAACTAAGCATATTGTCTTCTCAAAATAACATGGCCAAATAAAGTTCATCCCTACAAAATCATATAGTTTAGTCATGCTCCATTTTCGTCACACAAGAATGCTCTCATCATGCACAACCCCGATGACAAGCCAAGCAACTGCTTCATACTTTAGTAATCACAAACCTATAAACTTTCACGCAATATATTGAAGGAAATATGCCCTAGAGGCAATAATAAAGTTATTATTTATTTCCTTATATCATGATAAATGTTTATTATTCATGCTAGAATTGTATTAACCGGAAACATAATACATGTGTGAATATATAGACAAACAGTATGTCACTAGTATGCCTCTACTTGACTAGCTTGTTAATCAAAGATGGTTATGTTTCCTAACCATGAACAAGGAGTTGTTATTTGATTAACAAGGTCACATCATTAGTTGAATGATCTGATTGACATGACCCATTCCGTTAGCTTAACACTTGATCGTATAGTATGTTAATGCTTTCTTCATGACCCATACATGTTCCTATAACTATGAGATTATGCAACTCCGTTTACGGAGGAACACTTTGGTACTACCAAGCGTCACAGCGAATCGGGTGATTATAAAGGAGTACTACAGGTGTCTCCAAAGGTACTTGTTGGGTTGGCGTATTTGAGATTAGGTTTTGTCACTCCGATTGTCGGAGAGGTATCTCGAGCCTTCTCGGTAATGCACATCACCTAAGCCTTGCAAGCATTACAACTAATGAGTTAGTTGTGAGATGATGTATTACGGAACGAGTAAAGAGACTTACCGTAGCGAGATTGAACTAGGTATTGGATACCGACGATCGAATCTCGGGTAAGTAACATACCGATGACAAAGGAACAACGTATGTCGTTATGCGGTTTGACCGATAAAGATCTTCGTAGAATATGTAGGAACCAATATGGGCATCCAGGTTCCGCTATTGGTTATTGACCGAGAATGGTTCTAGGTCATGTCTACATAGTTCTCGAACCCGTAGGGTCCGCACGCTTAACGTTCGATGACAGTTCATAATGAGTTTATAAGTATTGATGCACGAAGGTTGTTCGAGTCCGGATGTGATCACGGACATGACGAGGAGTCTCGAAATGGTCGAGACATAAAGATTGATATATTGGAAGCCTATGTTTGGACTTGAATGGTTCGAGTGAAAACAGGATATTCTGGAACACGGGGGTTACGGAACCCCGGGGTATATGGGCCTTCATGGGCCTTGAGGGAGAAGGAGAAGGGCGGCCAGGTGGGCTGCGCGCCCCTCCCCTTCCGGTCCGAATAGGACAAGGAGGGGGCGGCGCCTTCCCCTTTCCCTCCCAATCCTACTCCAACTAGGAGAGGGGGAGTCCTACTCCGGTGGGAGTAGGACTCCTCCTTAGTCGCGCCTCCTCTAGGGCCGCCACCTCCCCTTGTCTCCTTTATATCTGGGGCAGGGGCACCCCAATACACACAAGTTGATCTCGGATCTTGCCTTAGCCGTGTCGGTGCCCCTTCCACCATATTCCACTTCGGTCATATCGTTGCGGAGCTTAGGAGAAGCCCTGCGCCGGAGAAGTCATATCGTCGCGGAGCTTAGGCGAAGCCCTGCGTCGGTGGAGCATCAACATCGTCCACCACGCCGTCGTCTTGTGGAACTCATCCCGACACTTTGCTGGATCGAGTCCGGGATCGTCATCGAGCTGAGCGTGTGCGAGAACTCGGAGGTGCCGACGTTCGGTGCTTGATCGGTCGGATCGTGAAGGCGTCGACTACATCAACAGCGTTGTTATAACGCTTCCGCTTTCGGTCTCGAGGGTGCGTGGGCGGACCTCTCCCCTCTCGTTGCTATGCCATCACCATGGTCTTGCGTGATCGTAGGAAAATTTTGAAATTACTCGTTCCCCAACAGTGGCATCCGAGCCTGGTTTTATGCGTTGATGTCATGTGCACGAGTAGAACACAAGTGAGTTGTGGACGATACAAGTCATACTACCTACCAGCATGTCATACTTTGGTTCAGCGGTATTGTGAGATGAAGCGGCCGGACCGACATTACGCGACGCTTACGCGAACTGGTTTCACCGCCCGAGCACTCGTTGCTTAAAGGTGACCGGCGGGTGTCTGTCTCTCTCACTTTAGTTGAATCGAGTATGGCTACGCCCGGTCCTTGAGAAGGTTAAAACGGAGTCTATTTGACGAAGTATCGTTGTGGTTTTGATGCGTAGGTAAGAACGGTTCTTGCTCAGCCCGTAGCAGCCACGTAAAACTTGCAACAACAAAGTAGAGGACGTCTAACTTATTTTTGCAGGGCATGTTGTGATGTGATATGGTCAAGGCATGATGCTATATTTTATTGTATGAGATGATCATGTTTTGTAACGAGTTATCGGCAATTGGCAGGAGCCATATGGTTGTCGCTTTATTGTATGAAATGCAAGCGCCATGTAATTGCTTTACTTTATCACTAAGGAGTAGCGATAGTCGTAGAAGCAATAGTTGGCGAGACGACAACGATGCTACGATGGAGATCAAGGTGTCACGCCGGTGGCGATGGTGATCATGGCGGTGCTTGGCGATGGAATCACAAGCACAAGATGATGATGACCATATCATATCACTTATATTGATTGCATGTGATGTTTATCCTTTATGCATCTTATCTTGCTTTGTTTGACGGTAGCATTATAAGATGATCTCTCACTAAAATTATCAAGAAGTGTTCTCCGAGTATGCACCGTTGCCAAAGTTAAGTAGTACCCGGACACCACGTGATGATCGGGTGTGATAAGTTCTCGTCCATCTACAACGGTGCAAAACAGTTGCACACGCGAATACTCGAGTTAAACTTGACGAGCCTAGCATATAACAGATATGGCCTCGGAACACGGAGACCGAAAGGTCGAGCGTGAATCATATAGTAGATGTGATCAACATAGTGATGTTCACCATTGAAACTACTCCGTCTCACGTGATGATCGGACATGGTTTAGTTGATTTGGATCACGTGATCACTTAGATGACTAGAGAGATGTCTGCCTAAGTGGGAGTTTTTAATATGATTAATTGAACTTAAATTTATCATGAACTTAGTACCGATAGTATTTTGCTTGTCTATGTTTAATGTAGATAGATGGCTCGTCTTTGTTGTTCCGTTGAATTTTAATGCGTTCCTTGAGAAAGCAAAGTTGAAAGATGATGGTAGCAATTACGGACTGGGTCCGAATTTGAGGATTATCCTCATTGCTGCACGAAAAATTACGTCTGGAAGCACCGCTGGGTGACGAACTGCTGCAGATCTTGAGCGAAGTTATGAGCGTCGGCAAAGCGAGCTGATGACTACTCTATAGTTCGAGTGTGCCATGCTTTACGGCTTAGAACCGGGTCTTCAACGACGTTTTGAGCGTCATGGAGCATATGAGATGTTCCAGGAGTTGAAGTTAATATTTCAAGCAAATGCCCGGATTGAGAGATATGAAGTCTCCAATAAGTTCTATAGCTGCAAGATGGAGGAGAATAGTTCATCGGTGAGCACATACTCAAAATGTGCGGGTATAACAATCACTTAATTCAGCTGGGAGTTAATCTTCCGGATGATAGCGTCATTGATGAATTCTCCAATCATCGCCACCAAGCTACAAGAGCTTCGTGATGAACTATAATATGCAAGGGATGACTAAGACAATTCTGAGCTCTTCGCGATGCTAAAAGCGGAGGTAGAAATCAAGAAAGAGCATCAAGTGTTGATGGTCAACAAAACCACTAGTTTCAAGAAAAGGGCAAAGGGAAGAAGAAGGAAACTTCAAAAGAACAGCAAGAAAGTTCTTGATCAAGAGAAGAAACCCAAGTCTGGACCTAAGCCTGAAATCGAGTGTTTTACCGCAAGCGCACCGACATTGGAAGCGGAACTGCCCCAAGTATTTGGCGGATAAAAGGATGGCAAGGTGAACAAAGGTATATGTGATATACATGTTATTGATGTGTACCTTACTAGAGCTCGTAGTAGCACTGGTATTTGATCTGGTTACATTGCTAATATTTGCAACTCGAAGCAGGGACTACTGAATAGACGAGCATCGCAAAGGGCGAGGTGACGATGCGCGTGGGAAATGGTTCCAAAGTCAATGTGATCGCGGTCGGCACGCTACCTCTACATCTACCTTCGGGATTAGTTTTAGACCTAAATAATTGTTATTTGGTGCCAGCGTTGAGCATGAACATTATATCTGGATCTTGTTTAATGCGAGGCGGTTATTCATTAAATCAGAGAATAATGGTTGTTCTATTTATATGAGTAATATCTTTTATGGTCATGCACCCTTGAAGAATGGTCTATTCTTGTTGAATCTCGACGAGTAGTGATACACATATTCATAATGTTGAAGCCAAAAGATGCAGAGTTGATAATGATAGTGCAACTTATTTGTGGCATTGCCGTTTAGGTCATATCGGTGTAAAACGCATGAAGAAACTCCATCTTGATGGGCTTCGGAATCACTTGATTATGAATCACTTGGTACTTGCGAACCGTGCCTCATGGGCAAGATGACCAAAACGCCGTTCTCCGGAACTATGGGCGAGCAACTGATTTGTTGGAAATCATACATACCGATGTTTGTGGTCCAATGAATGTTGAGGCCTTGGCGGGTATCGTTATTTTCTCACCTTCACAGATGATTTAAGCAGATATGGGTATATCTACTTAATGAAACACAAATCTGAAACGTTTGAAAAGTTCAAAGAATTTCAGAGTGAAGTGGAAAATCATCGTAACAAGAAAATAAAGTTTCTACGATCTGATCGTGGAGGAGAATATTTGAGTTACGAGTTTGGTTTACATTTGAAACAATGTGGAATAGTTTACGCAACTCACGCCACCGGAACACCACGGAGAAATGGTGTGTCCGAGCGTCGAATCGTACTTTACTGGATATGGTGCGATCTATGATGTCTATTTCGATTTACCGCTATCGTTTTGGGGTTATGCTTTAGAGGCGGCGCATTCACGTTGAATAGGACACCGTCAAAATCCGTTGAGACGACGCCTTATGAACTGTGGTTTGGCAAGAAACCAAAGTTGTCGTTTCTTAAAGTTTGGGGCTGCGATGCTTATGTAAAGAAACTTCAACCAGATAAGCTCGAACCCAAATCGGAAAAATGTGTCTTCATAGGATACCCAAAGGAGACTGTTGGGTACACCTTCTATCACAGATCTGAAGGCAAGATTTTCGTTGCTAAATTCGGGTCCTTTCTAGAGAAGGAGTTTCTCTCGAAAGAAGTGAGTGGGAGGAAAGTAGAACTTGATGAGATAATCAGTATCTGCTCCCTTATTGGAAAGTAGTTCATCACAAGAAATGGTTCTGTGACAACTACACCAATTAGTGAGGAAACTAATGATGATGATCATGAAGCTTGAGATCAAGTTGCTCTTGAACCTCGAGGTCAACCAGAGTAAAATCGCACGAGTGGTACGGTAATCTTATTTCGAAGTCATGTTACTCGACCATGGCGAACCTACAAACTATGAAGAAGCGATGGTGAGCCCAGATTCATAAAATGGCTGGAAGCCATGAAATCTGAGATGGGATCCATGTATGAGAACAAAGTATGGACTTTGGTTGACTTGCCGATGATCGGCAAGCCATTGAAAATAAATGGATCTTTAAGAAGAAGACCGACGCCGATGGTAATGTAACTGTCTACAAAGCTCGACTTGTTGCAAAAGGTTTTCGACAAGTTCAAGGAGTTGACTACGATGAGACTTTCTCACCCGTAGCGATGCTTAAGTCTGTCGAATCATGTTAGCAATTGCCGCATTTTATGATTATGAAATTTGGCAAATGGATGTAAAACTGCATTCTTGAATGGATTTCTAGAAGAAGAGTTGTATATGATGCAACCAGAAGGTTTTGTCGATCCAAAAGGTGCTAACAAAGTGTGCAAGCTCCAGCGATCAATTTATGGTCCGTGCAAGCCTCTCGGAGTTGGAATAAACGCTTTGATAATGTGATCAAAGCATATGGGTTTATCTGAGACTTTTGGAGAAGCTTGTATTTACAAGAAAGTGAGTGGGAGCTCTGTAGCATTTCTAATATTATATGTGGACGACATATTATTGATTGGAAATGATATAGAATTTCTGGATAGCATAAAAGGATACTTGAATAAAAGTTTTCAATGAAAGACCTCGGTGAAGCTGCTTACATATTGGGCATCAAGATCTATAGAGATAGATCAAGGCGCTTGATTGGACTTTCACAAAGCACATACCTTGATAAAGTTTTGAAAAAGTTCAAAATGGATCGAGCAAAGAAAGGTTTTTACCTGTGCTACAAGGTGTAAGATTGAGTCGACTCAATGCCCGACCACAGCAGAAGATAGAGAGAAAATGAAAGATGTTCCTATGCTTCAGCCATAGGCTCTATCATGTATGCAATGCTGTGTACCAGACTGACGTATGCTTAGTTGTAAGCTTGGCAGGAAGGTACCAAAGTAATCCAGAGTGGATCTTTGGACAGCGGTCAAGAACATCCTGAAATACCTAAAAGGACTAAGGATATGTTTCTCGTATATGGAGGTGACAAAGAGCTAGTCGTAAATGGTTACGTCGATGCAAGCTTTGACACCGATCCGACGATTCTAAATCGCAAACCGGATCGTGTTTTTATTAAGCGGTGGAGCTGTCGGTTGGTGCAGTTCTAAACAAAGCGTCGTGGCGGGATCTACATGTGAAGCGGAGTACATAGCTGCTTGAAGCAGCGAATGAAGGAGTGCGGATGAAAGAGTTCATTTCCGATCTAGGTGTCATACCTAGTGCATCGGGACCGATGAAGATCTTTCGTGACAATCTTGGTGCAATTGCCTTGGCAAAGGAATCCAGATTTCACAAGAGGACCAAGCACATCAAGAGACCTTCAATTCCATTCGGGACCAAGTCCAAGTGGGAGACATAGAGATTTGCAAAATACATACGGATCTGAATGTTGCGAGACCGTTGACTAAGCCTCTTCCACGAGCAAAACATGATCAGCACCAAGACTCCATGGGTGTAAGGATCATTACTTTGTAATCTAGATTATTGACTCTAGTGCAAGTGGGAGACTGAAGGAAATATGCCCTAGAGGCAATAATAAAGTTATTATTTATTTCCTTATATCATGATAAATGTTTATTATTCATGCTAGAATTGTATTAACCGGAAACATAATACATGTGTGAATATATAGACAAACAGTATGTCACTAGTATGCCTCTACTTGACTAGCTTGTTAATCAAAGATGGTTATGTTTCCTAACCATGAACAAGGAGTTGTTATTTGATTAACAAGGTCACATCATTAGTTGAATGATCTGATTGACATGACCCATTCCGTTAGCTTAACACTTGATCGTATAGTATGTTAATGCTTTCTTCATGACCCATACATGTTCCTATAACTATGAGATTATGCAACTCCCGTTTACCGGAGGAACACTTTGGGTACTACCAAACGTCACAACGTAACTGGGTGATTATAAAGGAGTACTACAGGTGTCTCCAAAGGTACTTGTTGGGTTGGCGTATTTCGAGATTAGGTTTTGTCACTCCGATTGTCGGAGAGGTATCTCGAGCCTTCTCGGTAATGCACATCACCTAAGCCTTGCAAGCATTACAACTAATGAGTTAGTTGTGAGATGATGTATTACGAACGAGTAAAGAGACTTACCGTAACGAGATTGAACTAGGTATTGGATACCGACGATCGAATCTCGGGTAAGTAACATACCGATGACAAAGGAACAACGTATGTCGTTATGCGGTTTGACCGATAAAGATCTTCAGTAGAATATGTAGGAACCAATATGGGCATCCAGGTTCCGCTATTGGTTATTGACCGAGAATGGTTCTAGGTCATGTCTACATAGTTCTCGAACCCGTAGGGTCCGCACGCTTAACGTTTGATGTGATTCATAATGAGTTTATAAGTATTGATGCACGAAGGTTGTTGAGTCCGGATGTGATCACGGACATGACGAGGAGTCTCGAAATGGTCGAGACATAAAGATTGATATATTGGAAGCCTATGTTTGGACTTGGAATGGTTCCGAGTGAAAACAGGATATTCTCGGAACACCGGGGTTACGGAACCCCGGGGTATATGGGCCTTCATGGGCCTTGAGGGAGAAGGAGAAGGGCCGGCCAGGTGGGCTGCGCCCCCTCCCCTTCCAGTCCGAATAGGACAAGGAGAGGGGGCGCCTTCCCTTTCCCTCCCCAATCCTACTCCAACTAGGAGAAGGGGGAGTCCTACTCGGTGGGAGTAGGACTCCTCCTTGCGCGCCTCCTCTAGGGCCGCCACCTCCCCTTGTCTCCTTTATATACGGGGCAGGGGCACCCCAATACACACAAGTTGATCTACGGATCTTGCCTTAGCTGCGTGCGGTGCCCCTTCCACCATATTCCACTTGGTCATATCGTTGCGGAGCTTAGGAGAAGCCCTGCGCCGGAGAAGTCATATCGTCGCGGAGCTTAGGCGAAGCCCTGCATCGGTGGAGCATCAACATCGTCCTGCGCCGTCGTCTTGTGGAACTCATCCCGACACTTTGCTGGATCGAGTCCGGGATCGTCATCGAGCTGAACGTGTGCGTAACTCGGAGGTGCCGACGTTCGGTGCTTGATCGGTCGGATCGTGAAGACGCGTCGACTACATCAACAGCGTTGTTATAACGCTTCGCTTTCGGTCTCACGAGTGTACGGGACGGACACTCTCCCTCTCGTTGCTATGCCATCACCATGGTCTTGCATGATCGTAGGAAATTTTTTGAAATTACTACGTTCCCCAACATATATGAGCACGAGCCATGGACGTAGCACTATGGTGGAATAGAATATGATGATGGGGGTTATGTGGAGAAGACAAAAAAGGAGAAGGTCTCACATCAACGAGGCTAATCAACGGGCTATGGAGATGCCCATCGATTGATGTTAATGCAAGGGGTAGGGATTGCCATGCAACGGATGCGCTAGAGCTACAAATATATGAAAGCTCAACAAAAGAAAACTAAGTGGGTGTGCATCCAACTTGCTTGCTCACGAAGACCTAGGGCACTTGAGGAGGCCCATTGTTGGAATATACAAGCCAAGTTCTATAATGAAAAATTCCCACTAGTATATGAAAGTGACAAAACAAGAGACTTTCTATCATGAAGATTATGGTGCTACTTCGAAGCACAAGTGTGGCAAAGGATAGTAACATTATCCCTTCTCTCATTTTCTCTCATTTTTTTTGTGGGCTCTTTGGCCTTTTTTTTATTTGGGCTTATTTGGCCTCTCTTTTTTAACCTCACATGGGACAATGTTCTAATAATGATGATCATCACACTTCTATTTATTTACAACTCAATATTACAACTCGATACTAGAACAAAGGTATGACTCTATATGAATGCCTCCGGCGGTATTCCGGGATATGCAATGAATCAATGAGTGACATGTATGAAAGAATTATGAACAGTGGCTTTGTCACAAATACTATGTCAACTACATGATCATGCTAGCAATATGACAATGATGAATGTGTCATGATAAACGGAATGGTGGAAAGTTGCATGGCAATATATCTCGGAATGGCTATGGAAATGCCATAATAGGTAGGTATGGTGGCTGTTTTGAGGAAGATATAAGGAGGTTTATGTGTGAAAGAGCGTATCATATCACGGGGTTTGGATGCACCGGCGAAGTTTGCACCAACTCTCAATGTGAGAAAGGGCAATGCACAGTACCGAAGAGGATAGCAATGATGGAAGGGTGAGACTGCGTATAATCCATGGACTCAATACAAGCCATCAAAAACCAAAGCACTACACGCATGCTCCTAGGGGGATAGATTGGTAGGAAAAGACCATCGCTCATCCCCGACCGCCACTCATAAGGAGGACAATCAAATAACACCTCATGTTTCAAATTTGTTACATAACGTTTACCATACGTGCATGCTACGGGACTTGCAAACTTCAACACAAGCATTTCTCAAATTCACAACTACTCAACTAGCACGAATTTAATATTATTACCTCCATATCTCAAAACAATCATCAAGCATCAAACTTCTCTTAGTATTCAACACACTCATAAGAAAGTTTTTACTATTTTTGTATACCTAGCATATTAGGATTGTTTAAGCAAATTACCATGCTATTTAAGACTCTCAAAATAATCTAAGTGAAGCATGAGAGATCAATAGTTTCTATAAAACAAATCCACCACCGTGCTCTAAAAGATATAAGTGAAGCACTAGAGCAAAACTATAAAGCTCAAAATATATAAGTGAAGCACAAAGACTATTCTATCAAATTCCAATTCATGTATGGCTCTCTCTCTCAAAAGGTGTGTACAGCAAGGATGATTGTGATAAACTAAAAATCAAAGACTCAAATCATACAAGGCGCTCCAAGAAAAACACATATCATGTGGTGAATAAAAATATATCTCCAAGTAAAGTTACCGATGGAAGTAGACGAAAGAGGGGATGCCTTCCGGGGCATCCCAAAGCTTTGACTTTTTGGTGTCCTTGGATTATCTTAGAGGTGACATGGGAATCCCCAAGCTTAGGTTCTTGCCACTCCTTGTTCCATAATCCATCAAAAAAAAATTCACCCAAAACTTGAAAACTTCACAACACAAAACTCAACAAAAATCTCGTGAGCTCCGTTAGCGAAAGAAAACAAAAGATCACTTTAAGGTACTGTAATGAACTCATTCTTTATTTATATTGGTGTTAAACCTACTGTATTCCAACTTCTCTATGGTTTATAAACTATTTTACTAGCCATAGATTCATCAAAATAAGCAAACAACACACGAAAAACAGAATCTGTCAAAAACAGAACAGTCTGTAGTAATCTGTAACTAACGCAAACTTCTGGAACTCTAAAAATTCAGCCAAAAATAAAGACCTAGTAAATTTGTTTATTGATCAGAAGAAATTGGAATCAGTATTTTATCACGTTCTGGTGATTTTTAATAATTGTTTTCGTGAACAGAAAGTTTCTGGAAATTACAGCAAGATCAACTAACTATCATCCAAGAAGATCCTATAGGTTTAACTTGGCACAAACACTAATTCAAACATAAAAACAAATCTAAACAGAAGGTACATGGATTATTTATTCCTAAACAGAAACAAAATAAAAAAAAACTAAAAATAAAATTGGGTTGCCTCCCAACAAGCGCTATCGTTTAACGCCCCTAGCTAGGCATTGAGATTTCGATGATGCTCACAAGAAAGACAAGAGTTGAAGAACAAAGAGGGCATCATAAAACACATGACAAACACATCTAAGTCTAACATACTTCCTATGAATAGGCATCTTATAGGCAAACAAATTATCATAGCAAGCAAAAACTAGCATATGCAAGGAAGCGGAAAGAAGCAATAGCAATCTCAACATAAAGAGAGGTAATTTAGTAACATGAAAATTTCTACAACCATATTTTCCTCTCTCATAATAATTACATGTAGGATCGTAAGGAAATTTAACAATATAACTATCACAAATCATATTCTCAACACGATCCACATGCATGCAAAGTTGACACTCTTCCAAAATAGTGGGATTAACATTAACTAAAGTCATGACCTCTCCAAACCCACTTTTATCAAAAATTTCGTAAGATTAAATATTCTCCAAATATGTGGGATCTAAAGTTGACACTCTTCCAAACCCACTTTCAATATTATTGCAAACAATATTATCAATCTCATATTCATCATGGGGATTAAATAAGTTTTCAAGATTATAAGAAAAATCACCCCAATCATGATCGTTGCAACAAATAGTGGACATAGCAAAACTAGCATCCCCAAGCTTAAGGTTTTGCATATTATTAGCACAATTGACATCAAGAGAATTTATAGTAAAATCATTGCAATTATGCTTTTCATCGAAGGAACTATCAAGTATGGGTGCAATAGCAACGATCTCATGTTTAATATAAGGAATTATAGCAAATTCATCTTTATAAATATTGGCATCATGGCCACAAGAATAGCAAGCATCATGTTCATCAAGGGATATTTCAATCAAATCATTGGAATCATCATTATCTATAGATTCATGCATATCATTATTTTCTTCCGAAGCAACGGTCATTCTCTCAATAAATTCTTTGACACAGACATTATGAGCATAGTTTTCATAGCAATATTTAAGTGTGTCAAAATTTTCAGATTCGTAGAGAGTAATATCATACTTTTCAATCAAAGAAGCAACTTCATAAGCACCCTTAAAAGCAATAAATTCTTCAATTTATTCGATATCATAGTAACTATAAACACCCTTTGCATAAGAAGATAAGATTTCATTTTCATTAAACTCACATAGGTAGGGAAGGTGTTTTTAGGGTTCTTAGAGCAACAAGTAAAATCATGAATTTCACAAAGATTCCAAGCATAACACAGCAATCTGTTTGTTTGACTCCATAAGAGTTTCCCTTTTTCTAACAAACGGTGACGCACAAAATGAGCATGCTCATCTAAAGATTTTCCATCAACTAGGCTAGTTGGGGTTTCAGCACGAGCGCATAAGGATCGAAGATGATCCAAGTAGAACACTTTAAGTGGATCCATATCAACAGATTTTTAGCAAGCAAAGATGCAAGAAAATAGAAGGCACATGGTAACACAAGCAAACAATAGATCTGACGAGAAAAAGGCAAACGGAGAGAAAGGGCGAATAAAACGGCAAGGGTGAAGTGGGGGAGAGGAAAACGAGAGGCAAATGGCAAATAATGTAATGCGAGAGATAAGGGATTGTGATGGGTACTTGGTACGGCGCCAGAAATGACTCGTTGTTTGGAGTCCAAATCTTGACTTGACTTTTGCATAAGCCTCCCCGACAACGGCGCCAGAAATCTTCCTGCTACCTCTTGAGCACTACGTTGGATTTCCTTGAAGAGGAAAGGGTGATGCAGCAGAGTAGAGTAAGTATTTCCCTCAGTTTTTGAGAACCAAGGTATCAATCCAGTAGGAGGCTACACGCGAGTCCCTCGTACCTACACAAAACAAATAGCTCAACGCAACCAACACGATTAGGGGTTGTCAATCCCTTCACGGTCACTTACGAGAGTGAGATCTAATAGAGATGATAGATAATATTTTTGGTATTTTTGGTATAAAGATGCAAAATAAAATAAAAGGCAAAGTAAAAAGTAAAGAAATAATAAAGTGATGGAAGATTGATATGATGAGAATAGACCCGGGGGCCATAGATTTCACTAGTGGCTTCTCTCAAGAGCATAAGTATTCTATGGTGGGTGAACAAATTACTGTTGAGCAATTGACAGAATTGAGCATAGTTATGAGAATATCTAGGTATGATCATGTATATAGGCATCACGTCCGAGACAAGTAGACCGACTCCTGCCTGCATCTACTACTATTACTCCACTCATCGACCGCTATCCAGCATGCATCTAGAGTATTAAGTTCAAGAAAACAGAGTAACGCCTTAAGCAAGATGACATGATATAGAGGGATAAATTCATGCAATATGATAAAAACCCCATCTTGTTATCCTCGATGGCAACAATACAATATGTGCGTTGCTGCCCCTACTGTCACTGGGAAAGGACACCGCAAGATTGAACCCAAAGCTAAGCACTTCTCCCATTGCAAGAAAAACCAATCTAGTAGGTCAAACCAAACTGATAGTTCGAAGAGACTTGCAAAGATAACCAATCATACATAAAAGAATTCAGAGAAGATTCAAATATTGTTCATAGATAAACTTGATCATAAACCCACAATTCATCAATCTCAACAAACACACCGCAAAAAGAAGATTACATCGAATAGATCTCCATGAGAGAGGGGGAGAACATTGTATTGAGATCCAAAAAGAGAGAAGAAGCCATCTAGTTACTAACTATGGACCCGAAGGTCTGAGGTAAACTACTCACACTTCATCGGAGGGGCTATGGTGATGATGTAGAAGCCCTCCGTGGTGGATTCCCCTTCCGGCGGAGCTCCGAAACAGGCCCTAAGATGGGATCTCGTGGATACAGAAGGTTGCGGTGGTGGAATTAGGTTTTTGGCTCCGTATCTGATCGTTTGGGGGTACGTAGGTATATATAGGAGGAAGGAGTACGTCGGTGGAGCAAAGGGGGGCCCATGAGGCAGGGGGCGTGCCCTAGGGGGGGCACCCTCCACCCTCGTGGCCGCCTCCTTTCTTTCTTGATGGAGGGTCCAAGTCTCCTGGATCATATTTGGTGAGAAAATCACGTTCCCGAAGGTTTCATTCCGTTTGGACTCCGTTTGATATTCGTTTCTTCGAAACACTGGAATAGGCAAAAAACAACAATTCTGGGCTGGGCCTCCTGTTAATAGGTTAGTCCCAAAAGTAATATAAAAGTGGAAAATAAAGCCCATTATGGTCCAAAACAGTAGATAATATAGCATGGAGCAATCAAAAAATATAGATACGTTGGAGACGTATCACTCGGCTATCCGAGGCTCGGTGAAGGCGGCAGCTGGAGGCGTCTCCTGAGAACTGAACGCCAGACAACGCCTGTTGCAATTGGGTTTCTCCGCGGTACCAACGAGATCGCGATCGTCTTTTGCAGGGTTGGGTTCTTGAGAAGGAGGCCCCAAGAATAAGTCGTCGTGCCCATGTTCGTTGAAGTACTTACCGTCGTCGTCGTCGTCGTCCGGATCCTGTACCATATGCATGTCCGGATCTTGTGCCATATGCACGTCCGGCATGTCCGGTAGAGTTGCGGGGGTCTTGCCATGGCTTGGCGCCGGCACGACTGGCGGTGTTGTCTGTGGGGTGGTGTCCCCCGCCCCCAAACGAATCTGGCTCTTCGGCCAAAGCATGGGCCAGCTTATGCAGGCGCTGAGGGTCATCACATCATCTTCGTCGGCCCCATGGGGTCGATACAGAGGTAACATGTCGTCGAAGCCCGGCAGCACCCGAACCAGTTGAACCCTATAAACGATGGGTGGCATCGGATTACCGTGGAACACGCGGCTGCCGGGTTGAACGATTCTGCCCTTGGCGACATCGACCAACTCGTCGTTCACGAAGTGCAGGAGAATGCACGGAACGTCGGCGGCGCCCTGCGAAAACATGTAGGGCGTCAGGGATGCCCAGTCAAAGGCAAGGAGATGAAGTCATCGGCCGAGAGGCTTCATTAGTTACCGTGATGGCGTCGAGCTCGGCTAAGGTCGAGGCACCGCCAACGGCGGGCGTGCAATTGACGGATGGGCCACTTGCTGTCGAGGTGCCGGCCGGTGTATTATTCCGACGCCCGGGTGCATTAAGCTGCAATGCCGGTGCCGCCGCGAGAGACACCAATGCCGCCTCCGCCGGGGACACCAATGGCGCCGCCGCGGGAGACACCAATGCCGCCTACGCCGGAGACACCAATGGCATCGCCGGCGCGTTGCGCGAGTTGCTGCCCGTGAAGCTGGGAATCGGGGACGGACCCTGAGGGAGTCCTGGACTAGGGGGTGTCCGGATAGCCGAACTATCATCATGGCCGGACTCCAAGACTATGAAGATACAAGATTGAAGACTTCGTCCTGTGTCCGGATGGGACTTTCCTTGGCGTGGAAGGCAAGCTTGGCGATACGGATATGTAGATCTCCTACCATTGTAACCGACTCTGTGTAACCCTAACCTATCCGGTGTCTATATAAACCGGAGGGTTTTAGTCCGTGGGACGAACAACAATCATACCATAGGCTAGCTTCTGGGGTTTAGCCTCCTTGATCTCGTGGTAGATCTACTCTTGTACTACCCATATCATCAATATTAATCAAGCAGGAGTAGGGTATACCTCCATCGAGAGGGCCCGAACCTGGGTAAAACATCATGTCCCTTGTCTCCTGTTACCATCCGCCTAGGCGCTTGCGATTCGGGACCCCTACCGAGATCCGCGGTTTGACACGACATTGGTGCTTTCATTGAGAGTTCCTCGTGTCGTCACCGATAGGCCCGATGGCTCCTTCGATCATCAACAACGACGCGGTCCAGGGTGAGACTTTTCTCCCGGAAAGATCTTCAGATTCGGCGGCTTTGCTGCGGGCCAATTCTCTTGGCCATCTGGAGCAGATCAAAAGCTTCGCCCCAGCCATCAGTCAGATTTGGAAGTTTGAACTATCGGCCGATGTCGCGGAGACTTGATCTTCGACGGATTCGAGCCACAACCCAGCGTGCCGCCTTGTCTCGATGGGTATGATCTAGCTCGCCGCGGACAGTGCCACGAGGCCGCACCGGCATCGCTCCGACCCTCAATCCGGGCGGATTCCCGATCGAGGGCGAGTGGTTGGACACGCCTCGGGGCTATGATCTCTACGGCGATTGAGCGAACTCCATCCCTGTCGCTGCGAAGACCTTGACTGTGGTGCGGACTCCTCTCCGGACTCCGAACCCTCAGCGCCCCGCCAATTGAATCCGATTGGGCGCGGTCATGGAGTTCTTTGCCGCGGACATCTTTCAGCACTCGCCCTTTGGCGACATCCTGAATTCACTAAAGTCTCTCTCTCTTTATCCGGAGAGCCTGGCGGACTACGGACAGGAAGGTTGGGATGCAGACGACGAAGAAATTCAACGCCCACCACCACCCACTTTGTAGCCCTTGTCAATGATTTAACCGACATGCTCGACTTGACTCCTAAGACATCGGCGGTATGGGCGGCGATGCGGAGCGACCAAGACCCAGCGCCTACTGAGGGCATTGGAAGGCCACCGTCATCGACATATACATGGTGGACATCCCAAAAGATGGGAATAGCGATGGAACAACGGAGGATGACCCTCAAGAAGCAACGAGCGCCGACGTCGTGGCGCCGCTCTAAATCCCGCCACAGCAAAAGCGGTGATTCCGGCACGGAGATAATAACACCCGAGACAAGTGCGAAGACAACCCCTCCAGCAGGACTCGGCGCGGGAGGAGGAGAAGCAAGTCCGCACGGTCTGCGAGAAAAAGAGAGGTCGAGGGCGATAATTATGTGCCTCCCTCCGAAGATGAGGCAAGCCTCGGCGACGACAATTTTTTCGTGCACGAGGATCCCGCGAACAGGAGCGTTTCAAGCGCAGGATTATAGCCATGGCAAGCAGCCTCAAGAAAAGCAGCAACAACTTAGAGCTGACCAAGACCTGCTAGCGGCGGATGGGTGAAGTCCTTGCAGCGAAGAGTATGAACTCGAGCGCCTTCAAAAGCTACCCCAAACGCAGGCCGTTGCCTCGTCGGAGGAGGAAGCACCCAAGTCACCGGCAAGAAGACATGGCAGACCGGCCACCCGTGGCATGACTGAAGAAGCCTCTCGGCCCTCAGCTCAAGCCACACCCGGCGCCGCTCAAAAGTACCAAGGCATGGGAAAATCGCCGGACTTGCGAGATATATTGGAGGATAAGGCAAAACATACAAGATCGATCTCACGGATCGCGTGGGCGTAATGACTCGGGATGATTACCGTCGCGCGGATACAACAAACCGGCGGGCGAACACGATGAACAAAGCTCATATGAGCTACGTCGTGATATATTATCTGAGGCGCCGCACACCCACTATGCTTCACGGATGAAGTAATGGATCATCAAATCCCGAGGGCTTCAAACCCATAAACATCGAATCATACGATGGTACCACAGACCTTGCGGTGCGGATAGAGACTATCTCCTCCATATCCACATGGCCCTTGGTGATGATCTACATGCCATCAAATACCTCCACTCAAGCTTAAAGGACCAGCTCGGCATTGGCTCAACAACTTGCGGCGAGAATCAATTGGTTGTTGGGAGGACACGGAAGCCGCATTCCTTGATAACTTCGGGGCACATATGTGCGACCACCGAGCGCCGATGCCCTTAGCCATATAATTCAGCAGCGGAAGAATCGGCGGACAATTCTCGACACGGTTCCTAACAAAGAAAAATCAAATCGTTGAATGTCCGGATGCAGAGGCCCTTGCAGCCTTCAAACATATCATTCACGACGAATGGCTTGCCCGGCACCTAGGACAGGAAAAGCCGGAATCCATGGCAGCCCTCACAACACTCATGACCCACTTTTGTGCGGGAGAGGACAGCTGGCTAGCTCGAAGCAACAACTTGGCCAAACACCCTGATAGTTCGGATACCAAGGACAGCAATGGCAGGTCGCGTCGCAACAAGAACAAAGCGCCGCGTGCGGTGATAATCTGAAGATCGGCCATCAATGCGGATTCAGAGGCTCTAAACCCGGTCAGTGGAAGAAGCCATTCAAAAGAAATACCCAGGGCCCGTCCAACTTGGACCGAATACTCGATCGCTTGTGCCAAGATAAATGGCACCCCCGAAAAACCAGCCAATCACACCAACAGGGATTGTTGGGTGTTCAAGCAAGCAGGCAAGTTAAGTGCGAACTCAACGACAAGGGCTGCATAGCGATGACGAGGAAGAGCCCGACCGCCCGAACAATAGAGGACGAAGGTTTTCCCACACAAGTGCGGACGGTGAACATGATATCGCAACCCATATACCCAAAAGGGAGCGGAAGCGTGCACTAAGGGGCGTATATGCGATAGAGCCGATCGCCCAAGTTCAACCCATGGTCTTCCTGCCCGATCACCTTGATCGAAGGACCACCCACTAGCATCCGTCACGGCGGTTTTCGCCGCATTGGTTCTTGACCCAACTATTGACGGATTTCACCTCACCGAGTCACGATGGACGGCGGTAGCAACTGAACCTGCTTTATCGGGATACAAGTCGCAAAATGGGCATAGACCCTCAAGGATTAAGCCTACAAAGGCGACCTTTAAAGGCGTCATACCGGTGTAGAGGCCAATTGTACAGGCTCGTTACACTCGAAGTGGTCTTGGATCCCGGATAACTTCGAAGCGAAGAGTTAATCTTCGACATCGTCCCGTTCAGCGGCTATCATGCCTTTGCTCGGACGAACCGCATTGGAAAGTTCAATGAGGTGCCCTTTTCGCATACCTCAAGCTCAAGATGCCACGCCCTCGAGGTAATCACGGTCAATGGAAACACCGAGCGCTCTCTCGAGCGGAGGAGCACACGGCGCCCTCGCGGCGGAGGTGCAAAGCAGCCTCTCACAGCAATTCTCGAGTCCCGGAGTAACCTACAACAAGACCGCCTGGCACGATTCAAGCATGCGTAGCAATCCGGCCCCAACCCCAGCCCTCGCGAAATTGTGAAGCCAGTACTACGCGTACATAACTACGCTCTGGAGATACCATGGGCATAAGGGGAGGGGCACGACCACGGCACGCCCGGAATGCGGCTCAACCGCACCAGGGGCTCCCGATTGTGTCATTCTTTTTCTTTTTTCTTTTTTCTTCCTTTTTCTTACTTTCAGGACTCTGTTTTCCACAAGTCCTGTCCGGCACTAGAATTGCCGAACTCACGATGCAACAGCCAGGGAAGCAGAAAGCTACGTCGAGTGTTCAGGTGGTCTCTATTACGAGCATTATACCTGTTTTACATACCATCCATAGCTTACCCTCGGAGAGAGGACATGTTAGATAGTCCCATCCCTTGCTTATCGCACTATTTGTTTCGTTCTGCTTTCATTGCAGTACCTTTTTGAATAAACAATACATAGCCTTTTCTTATTATTGCACTCCTTTCTTTATCTATACATATGTTCATTTTATGACATGTTGCACCCGTACACTTTGGTACGGCCAATACACCAGGGGCTTAAGTACCCCAAAATTATGGTGTGAAAAGTCCGAACACTTTCACAAGTGCGGCACCCGAACTTATAGCATTATATGAATCGGCTCGAATCATGTCTTGGGTCAATAGTTGGGTTTGCCCGGCTCCGTGTTTTGGTACCTTCGTTCCGTTATATCGGCTAAGGTAGCACCGGAGAACCACGCGATTGTGCCCGATTGAGCTGGGTTGAGCACCTCGATGGAGAAAGCTAAAACTGACCGTCATGATAGGGCGAGAGCGATCGCTGTTCAAGAGGTTTTTCGGGTCCCTAAAGACTTATGCGCTTAGAGCGAGGAACCAGGAATTGTCCGGCCAAGGCGTGGATAGCGCCCGAACTCGGTCTTCCAAATACTAGGGGCTTCACCGAAATTTAAAATTATAGAATTCTATGGCTAAGTGAGAGTGTTCAAGCATTATAAGTCACGGTTGCCTTGTTCTTTGTGTTGGCGCCTCCTAGATGGACCCAAGAATGGGAACAAGAGTGCTCAAGTTTATCCCAAACACCCACACTTTCGTGGCATGGGGCTGAAATAACGACTTGCCATCTCTCAAATTTGATAAGCGGCCGCCTGAAGGTAATATTTTAAATTAACAAGCGTTGCTTAGCGCATATGAAAAAGTTTTGGCGTCTGGGATAACAAATGCGAGTCTATTAAAAATTACATCTTTGGAGCACTCATCCGCTATTAGGCGGGCACCTTCAGAGGCCCTCATAGTACATTTCGGCGTGCGATGCTCCTTGCCCTTCGGTGGCCCGTCGTCACAAGCTTCTCCGCATCCAGCTTGCCCCAGTGCACTTTAGCACGGGCAAGGGCCCGACGGGCACCTTCAATGCAGACGGAGCGCTTGATGACTTCAATCCTGGGACAGGCGTCCACCAGCCGCCGCACTAGCCCAAAGTAGCTCTCAGGCATGGCTTCTAATGGCCACAGCCGAACTATGAGGCCCTTCATGGCCTGTTCGGCGACCTTGTAGAGCTCGACCAGCTGCTTCAGCTGGTCGCTTAGGGGCACCAGATGTCCGGCCTCAGCATACTGAGACCAGAACACCTTTTCCGTCGAGCTCCCCTCCTTGGCGCGGTAGAATGCGGTAGCATCAGACACACTACGGGGCAAATCTGCGAATGCTCCTGGAGAGCTCCGAATCCGGGTAAGTAATAGGTAATTCACTTTCACATGCTTGCTTTGCATAAAGAATGCCTTACCCGCCGCTATCTTCTTTAATGATTCAATTTCTTGGAGGGCATTTTGGGCCTCGGCCTTATCAGCTTTGGCACTCTTAAGAGCCGAGGCAAGCTCGGACTCTCGGGTCTTCGAGTCACGCTCCAAACCCTCGTGTTTTTTCACGAGAGCCTGGAGCTCTTGCCACAGCTCCGCCAGCTGCGCCTCCCCCTTCTCTCGCTCGGTGCGCTCTGCGGCCACTTTGCTTTCGGCCACGGACACCTCTTCCTTCAGGGTTGCCACCTCGTTCGTGGCCCCTGCAGTACCCATGTTATTCCTGTTATTTTTTCGCAACCGAAACCTTTCTATAAGGTATTTCTTTAATAAGGTATTATTTACCTTCCTTGTCCTCGAGCTGCTTCTTGGCAAGGCCGAGCTCGTTCTCGGACCGCTCGAGGCTCTGCTTCAATGCATTGACCTCCGCAATCAGTGCGGCAGAGGTCAGTAGCACAGCCTGCATTCCCATATTGACATACTTATGTTAGACTCCTGCGTATATCTTTTTAGATCCTTAGTCCGGCTTTTCTTTCCGAACATCGAACTAAGCTTCAGGGCTCTGTCTATGCGGTAATATTTTTACATATTCTAAACTTACCTCAAAGCACGTTAGAAGGCTGGTACAGGCTTCAGTCAGCCCGCTCTTGGCGGACTGAACTATCCGGATCACCGCACTCATAACAAGGCGGTGCTCCTCCTGATGGGCGCTGTTAAGCGCCTCCATGAGTTATCCGGTGCCTCGGTTGGACGGAGGACACGGCGTCTACCCTTCTTCTGAAGGACCGCTTGCCGGACTCGAGAACGGCCTGAAGGTTCCGGCATGGAGTCCGGACGAGGGTCGGGCTTAGAGCCCTCGGGGTCTCGCCCCACCGCTGGAGTCGGGAGGTTGCCTTGTGGCGCCTCCTGCGCCACCTCCTCCTGACCAGGCCCCCCTTGGGGCACCACATCGGCGTCGTCCGTAGTGTGAGGCGAGGAGGCGGCCGGAAGTGAAGTACTCTCCATTTCCGACGAACTCAGGGACCCGCTCGTCGAAGCGGCGAGCTCGCTCTTGGGCGGGCTGCATGATTGTTCGGCATTAGAGAACACTATGCAATGATAAAAAGCCATGGGTATCCGGACACTTACGATCTCGCCAGGGCTTGGCCTCGTTGCCCTCCTCCTCGTCGTCGTCGGCGTTGGTAGAGAAGTCCGGAGGAAGGGTCCTTCCTTCTTAGACCCTCCGGCCTCCCGGTTAGGGCGACCTTCCTTTTCCTCTCCTCCCGGCTGGGGAGGCTTTTTCCTCCTCCACATTTTGGGAGAAGATTCGCTTCAGAATCGACAGCACTGGCGTCGGGAGCTCCTTGAGTTCCGTGGCCTCCTTCTTAGCCTTCTTCTCCGGCATCACATGGGTACTGGAGCCAGCAGCCCGTCAATCGGGCGTCCGGCGGGTCTTCCGCAAAGGGCAGGCGGTTAATCTGTCCGGACGCCTTTAGCCAGTCCTATCAAACATTAGGGAGTTTTAGATCGCACATAGAGTCAATCCATGAAAAAAGAGTCCCGTAAAGGGCAAAATAACCTACCTCGCCGGCTTGACGCTACGAGTTGTATCCGCGATCTTTGTTAGCGGATGCGGGGGCTTCGGCGCCCTTGAACAGCACCTTCCAGACATCTTCGTACGTAGTGTCGAAGAGCCGGCTCAAGGTTGGTGTGTGCGGATCAAACTCCCACAAATTAAAGGCTCGTTCTGGCATGGGAGAATCCGGCGGATGAGCATGACTGGACTACGTGGACAAGCTTGAGCTTCTTGTCCACGAGGTTTTGGACACAGGTTTGGAGTCCGTCAGCTCTTCCAATCACCCCACTTCAGGCCGTCTCTTTCCATGATGTGAGCCGTGTGGGGAGCCAGATCTGGTCGGGGCCGCCGCCCAGTTGAGTCAGCTGCTCGGTGATGTAGAACCACCCGGATTGCCACCCCTTTATTGTCTCCACAAAGGAGCCCTCGAGCCAAAGGACATTGGGCATCCTACCCACCATAGCGCCTCCGCACTCCGCCTGTCGGCCGCCCACTATCTTCAGCTTGACGCTAAAGGTCTTCAACCATAAACCAAGCGGGTTGGATGCAGAGGAAGGCCTCGCATACCTAAGATAAACGCCGAGATATTGAGGATGAAGTTCGGGGCAGATCATGGAAATCCAGGCCATAGTAGAACATGAGCCCCTGGACAAATGGGTGAAGTGGAAAACCTAGTCCGCGGAGGAAGTGGGTGAGGAACACCACCCTCTCATGGGGCCTCGGGGTGGGGATGAGCTGCCCCTCATCGGGTAGCCGACAAGCGATGTCGCCGGACAAGTATCCGGCCTCCCGCAGTCTTGTGATGTGCCCCTCCGTGACGGAGGAGGCCATCCACCTGCCTCCCGCTCTGGACATAGTTGGAGAAGGTTGAGGTGGGGTGTGCGGACTTGGGCGCTGGAGCTCGAGTCTTGTGGAAATGGATGAGCAAAGGAGGAGAAGGCGAGGTGAAAAGGTGGATCCTTATCCCTTATATGGACGGACGGCTATCGTCCCCGCCAACCTGGTAAAACTCTTATCTCCCAAGCGCCGTAATCAATGGCGCGGATGGGTTACCTACGTCCGTATTGATGGGAATCCCGGAATAAGGGGCATGATCTATGCTTTGATAAGACGTGCAGGAAATCGCCTCGCTAAGCGCTGAGGTGGAACAAAAAAACGATTTATATAAAGGCTGGCCGTGGTGTGATGTCACGCCGCGGAATACGCCAGCAGATCTGTGCAAAAGTTATTCTCTCTATGGTGGTATGTGGAACTTGTTTTGCAGAGCGGACACATCCTTGTGTTCAAAACCTTCTATGAAGTATTCGAAGAGGAACCCGCCTTGCAATGCGAAGACAATATCGCGCGCGGACTCGTCGTCATTGAAGCCCTGGTTCGAGGGGCTCTTGAGGAGTCCTGGACTAGGGGTGTCGGATAGCGAACTATCATCACATTTGGACTCCAAGACTATGAAGATACAAGATTGAAGACTTAGTCCGTGTCCGGATGGGACTTCCCTTGGCGTGGAAGGCAAGCTTGGCGATCTGGATATGTAGATCTCCTACCATTGTAACCGACTGTAACCCTAACCTATCCGGTGTCTATATAAACCGGAGGGTTTTAGTCCGTAGGACGAACAACAATCATACCATAGGCTAGCTTCTAGGGTTTAGCCTCCTTTATCTCGTGGTAGATCTACTCTTGTACTACCCATATCATCAATATTAATCAAGCAGGAGTAGGGTATTACCTCCATCGAGACGGCCCGAACCTGGGTAAAAACATCGTGTCCCCTGTCTCCTGTTACCATCCGCCTAGACGCACAGTTCGGGACCCCCGACCCGAGATCCGCCGGTTTTGACACCGACAGACCCTATTGGCCGCCCGCCACCCACGCCTGCAGCCCAGAAACCAAGGTAGGTATAATGGCGGTGATCGTCGCTCCCAGTTGGTATTTCACTTGCTCTTTGACCATATCCGATCCACGCCACTTGTGCCTTGAGT
The DNA here is from genome assembly GCA_021605205.1 of Aegilops longissima. Taxonomy (NCBI): domain Eukaryota; kingdom Viridiplantae; phylum Streptophyta; class Magnoliopsida; order Poales; family Poaceae; genus Aegilops; species Aegilops longissima. The sequence continues at coordinate 543,515,554 of CM038682.1, forward strand.
TGTTCAACCTCGCGTTGTTGGCTTTCCGAGCTGGTCTTTCTCTCCTTTCGCCCAACGGTATAGTATTCCGACCATTTCGTGGACAAGCCTTTGCCGGCCACACGACCAGCTGACGACGGCTTACTGAGCTTATCCTTGTTTTCATTATGTTCAACGCCCTATTTAAAGGGGTGTCGAAGGGAGCTCGAGGCGACCCCCGCCTCTGCTTTCAGGTGTCTGCGTATGAACGTGAACCATTTAAAAATTTGTCTTCATTAACTAGAATGCAACCATATATGGAGCTAATTACGCGGGGGTGTATTCCTTACTAGAACTTTGTCAAGCGCCTTGGTCTTCGGATCCGTGGTAAGCTCCTTGGTTACCGGGTCAATCTTGTACCAGGCCCTGACATAGTTCCTGGTCTTCTTGTCACGGTATTTCTCGAAGCGGGGCGGTAGGCCTTGCTCAGCACGCTCCGTGTCCTCCTTGTCCCATATAGGTTCCGCCACTCTGTAACCGCCGGGACCGAGTTTGTGGACCCCTAAGTTCAAGTCCTGCATATCTTTCCCGCACTGACTTGATTCCTCGGATGCGTTGCTCTCGCACTTGATCTTGAACTCCCGGTAGTCATCTTCGCTGATCGAAGGATTTTTCTCCTTGATCTTCTCATAACTATCACCTTTTTCAATCATGATCTTCACCGCGCCTCTCCAGGTAGCCAGGGCCTTGCTCATCTTCGTGAGGGCGGCACTGTTCACTTTATTCCCTGAGAGGCGTGTGTTTGTGAAGTCATCGGGGAACTTATATCGTTCGTGCAACTTCGTGAAGAGGAGTGTCGGTGTCAAAACCGGCGGATCTCGGGTAGGGGGTCCCGAACTGTGCGTCTAGGCGGATGGTAACAGGAGACAAGGGACACGATGTTTACCCAGGTTCGGGCCCTCTTGATGGAGGTAAAACCCTACGTCCTGCTTGATTGATATTGATATTGTGGATGTTTACAAGAGTGGATCTACCACGAGATCAAGGAGGCTAAACCCTAGAAGCTAGCCTATGGTATGATTGTAAGGGTTGTTGTGATTGTTGTCCCACGGACTAAAGCCATCCGGTTTATATAGACACGGAGAGGGCTAGGGTTACATAGAGTCGGTTGCAATGGTAGGAGATCTACATATCCGATCGCCAAGCTTGCCTTCCACGCCAAGGAAAGTCCCATCCGGACACGGGGAAGTCTTCAATCTTGTATCTTCATAGTCTTGGAGTCCGTCGATGATGATAGTCCGCAGATGATAGTTCGGCTGATGATGATAGTCCGCTATCCGGACACCCCTAATCCAGACTCCTCAAGAGCTGGCCCTGAACCAGGCTTCAATGACGATAAGTCCGCGCAGTATATTGCTTGGCATTGCAAGGCGGGTTCCTCCTCCAAATGATAGAAGATTGTGAACACGGGATAGTGTCCGCTCGCAAAATAAATTCCACATTCCACCGAGAGAGAATAATAACATATACACAAGTTCAATCTCTTTGGCGTTTTCGTGGCATGACGTCACACCACTACCAAGCCATTACTCAATTGTTTTTACTTTACCACCTCGGTGCATTTAGCGAAGCGGTTTCCTTGGCACGTCTTGTCGAAGCAGAGATCGTGTTTCCCCTTAATCCGGGATTCTCATCAATACGGGCGTGGGTAACCCAACCGCTCCCGTCGCCACGCCCCCTCCATCGAAGGCGAGTCCCAAACGGTCACGGAGTCGGCTCTTGGTATTCTCCCTCTTTATAACGGGACCAAGGCTCGTTTCTTTTCTTCAATCCTCCATCGAATCCTTTCCCGCTCCAAGTTCCAGCACCTAGGGCTCCAGATTCGAGCGCTTCGGACCTTCAACGATGTCCGGTTCCGACCTCCAGGGCCGGTGGATGCCCTCCTCCGTCACGGAGGAGGACGTGCTAAAGCTGCGGGATGCCAAGTACCTGTCTTTTGAGATTTCGCACAGGCTGCCTGCCGAAGGGCATGCCATCCCCACCCCCGAGCCCGGCGAGTATGTCGGTTTTGTATCCCACCTCCGTCGGGGTTTAGGCTTCCCGATGGATCCTTTTGTGAGAGGGCTCATGTTTTATTATGGGTTGGAATTCCACGATTTGGCTCCGGAGTCCATCCTCCATATCTTCGCATTCATTATCATCTGCGAAGCCTTCCTCCGCGTCACCCCTCACTTCGGTCTGTGGCAGCAAGAGTGGTTCTACATTACCGTTCCAAGGGGCCGTAGACAAAAGCCGCCGCCCCTATTCCGCCCGGGACCTCCACGACGATTGATGTCGTGGGTCAACCAAGGGCTCAACTGGGGGCCGTCAAAGGACGTGCCCCTACTGCAGGGTCGGATTCGAGATCTCCTAACGAGGGAGATCGATATGGTGGTGGTGATGCAGGTTATGCTAATTAGGCGTCTCACGCCTGCAAACGCCGCCCTCTCGGCTATGGGAGTTCAATCCGAGGGCCCACGGATTCTTCAACACTTCATGGGTATGACACCCCTGGAGATGTATAACTTATTCTTCGGATCGCAAGAGGTGCGTCCGGAATTGACCGAGGATGCTGGACTAAGCTGCAATCGCCCGGATACTCAAGTAAGTAGTTCCAAGTCCGGACATACCGTTTGTTTGCCTTTCGATGATCCGCCTTATGACCGATCTCCTTCTACACAGGAGTGGATAGCGGAAGCAAAATTGATATGGTGTCCGCCCCCCTCCCCGAGACCGCGCCGGATCCCGTGCTGGTCCGGATGCTGGAGGTTGCGCCTTCAGAGGAAGGCGAAGGGGAAAGCAAGGAAGCTACTGCCCCGCCTAAGGAGGCTCTTGGAAGAGGGGAATCGAAAATCCCTCCCTCCAAGGGGAGAAGAGGACTGCCTCCAAGGACCCGGGGGAAAAGCCCCTAAATGGGGGAAGAAATCTTCGCCAGAGGGTCCTGCGTCCGGGGAGGCCCCGGCCGCACAATCTCCCTTAATGAGTCAGCCCTCCAGCGAGCCGTAAGTAGAAAGAAAGGAGTTTTATAATAAGGGACATCCCTATTTGTGCTTACGAGGATAACTAAAGTGTTTACCTTGTAGTTCGGATCTCCGCCCTTAAATGAGCTCGTCTTGGGGACCTTCTTAGGAGATGATGGAGAGCGAGACGCCTCTGTCCGGGCGCCGTCGGATAGGGCGGACGAGCCTGAAGTGTAAATCACGGAGGGAGCCGGGTGTGGCAAAGCCGGATAGTTCGGCGCCAAGCGGTGTCTGGTGAAGGATCTGCTTGAGAAGGCGTCTATCTCAGAAGATCAGCACACATTGATGAGCATGGTGATTGGAAGGATTGCGCCCGCCGAAGGCGGGTTGCATCATGCCGTCAGGAGTTTACTGGCGGGGTTCGAGGTACGTAAAAATGACACACCTTTTAACAGTTTTGCATATAGAATGCACCCTGTATAGATAGTAGCCCCTGAGACTCGGTGGGTTGTCGATATCGACAGCGTGCCGAGGATCAAAATCGCAGGTTTAAATTCCCATCGTGCCGATGCAGGTGGCGGGTCGTCCGGGGGCCAGCCGGACTGATGGAGTTGCTGAATTAAAGCGGCAACTCGATGTGGCGGATGAAGACATCGCGCTGATCAATAGGCGACTTGATGAGTCGCAAGGTAAGTGTTACTGTGCGGTCACGTGGTAAGGGAGCCGAAGCCAACTCCTTACAATATGTGCGTGAAATGCAGATAGTGCCGCTGTCGTGGAGAGTCTTCGGGCTGAACTTGCTCAAGCCAAGGAGCATGCCAGAAGGAGTAATGCGGCAGCCTCGGAGGCGGCCGAGGAGTTGGCGGCCGAAAGGGCCGCACACTGCCGGAGCAGGGAAGAGATAGCTGAAATGGCTGTGAAGTTAAAAGATGCTACCTCGCAATGAGGCTCTTGTGAAGGAGCGCCTAGCGGGGCAAGAAGACCTGGAGAAGGCCACCGCCGAAGCCAAGGATGCCCGCTCTGCAATGCGGGCTATAAAGGAGGAGCTGCGCCAGTCGGAGATATTGTAGCCGGTAAGCCCTTTTCGCTGCGCCGAAGGTTTACGGATCCAAAGTATGCTCACTGGGCCAACTTTGGGGTTCAGAGGACCCTTATATGGACTTAGCAAGCGAGTGCGGCGGATGCCAGTGCATTTTCGAGTCGGAAGGATCATAAGACTAAGAGCTGTTTTGGTCTCAATTCCATAGTCCGGAGCGTTCATCGCACTGACCGACCGTTTGGCCGAGTGGGCTGAGCTAAATAGGTTGTCCGGCTTGCTATGACGGATATAGTGACCCATATCCGCCGGATAGGCTAAGCCAAGAGTTACTTTGGCTTGTTGCAGCAATTTCTTGGGCGGTGCCGCATATCAAGGCGATGAAGCGGTCGGCCTGCATAGAGGGTGCGCGGATGGCGCTCGCCGTGTGAAGACACATTGACAGAGATGGATGCCACCGCTGTTGCGACCCGGTTGGATGATAACGGTTACCCGCCGAGCACTATTTTGGTGAAGTGCTGCGTGGTGCTCGTGTAATAGAGTCGCAGTGCTCAAAAATGTTACGCTCAAATGAACGCTTGTAAAATGATATTTATGATGTAAGCGCCTTTTATACTTGTGCGTTCAAGTAATAGAATATCTCCTATGCGGCCGCTCATGTATACGTGTATAACCCGAAAGATGGCGATCGTCGGCTTCAGCCCCCACGCACAAGGTGCGGGGTGTTCATAAAAATAGCGTTTTCACACTTAATCCGGACGCCTCGGTCCTGTAAAGGAGGTGGTAGCGTAGCAAACGAGGCAACCGGACTATAATGCTTTATCACTTTCACTTAGCCATGGAGTTCGAGGGTGGGGCTACGACATAGCCCCTGGGGGCACCGCGCTCTCCGAATTCGGGGCGCGTATGTGCCTGGCCGGGAAACGGCCCTTCGTCAAAGCGGAGGAATCCTAAACATTCCCATAGTCGATCGAGTGGTTGACCAGTCTCTCGCTGTATCATGATGATCAGTTTTCGGCTTTCATCGAGGTGCTCGCCAAATTAACGGGGCACAATCGCATAGTTCTCCTGGAGCGCGTTAGCCTATGATACGGAACGTAAGGCAGCAAAACACAGGAGCCGGGCAAACCCAACATTTGACCAAAGACATGATTCGGAGCTGATGCATATAAGGCCTAACTCGAGACGCCGAACACTCCCGAAGGTGTTCGGTCTTTATAATAGCGGGCAAAATAAAGCCCTAAGCCCCTTGTGTCCAGGTATGGGCAGATTCTTCTGGCGCGGCCGATGCCAAAACGCCAGTCTCCACTCTGGTTATAATGATAAACCAGGGGATTATAGCAACAAGAGACAGTAAGAAAGGTTTACGTAGGGTCTTAGTCTGAAAAGAGTCCTTGCAACGGGTCCCTACTGCACGTCTGCGCCTGTGTCTCGGTTGTGCCGTATCCTGGACGGGTGTGCACGCTGTTCATCTGTAAAAAGAGAAGAACTTGGTTGGAAAAGAAATCGTGCAAGAAAGTGCATAAAAAATTGAAAATAGGGATTAAGAAAGCTGAGCCTATGCTAGCTCATTATGGCTTATATGTGCAAACCCTTGTGAAGGGATGTGCGGCTAGGTAGCCCCTATCTTATTTATTCCGGACTCGTCCAGCCGTGTCCGGGGTCTCAAGCGACCTTTTAATGAAATGATGCCACGTGGACCGGGCATTTTAAGCGTAAGATACGCGTAATGTGGTATTGCATTGAAGCGGACGAGAGCTTCCCGTCCGGTGGTGCTTGATAGCTGGCTTAAGGGCCTGGCGCCACTCCTTTGAAGGAAGTGCGGCTATGCCGAATTGTAATAGGGTCTATCCCCAGTTGCGGATTGTGTCCGGATATAGCAGGTTTAAGTCACTGCCACCGTCCATCAACACCGCGTTAATTGCAGTCCGTGTATTATGGGATCCGATATTAGGGCAGTCTATCCTGCGTTCCGGGTACTTCTGGACTAATCCAGATGGTTGAAAGTGATTGGTTTTTACATCCAATCTCGGTCCACTGGAGTGGATCATGCGACACTTGTCTTAGCGAGTGCCGTGTTGGCTTTCCGTACTATCGCATGAAGCGAGTTTACTGTTTTGACTTCTTGTGGGAAAGTCTTTTGACTTCCGGTGCTCTGCTGGTGGGGTTTGTCATCGTCCTCGCTTGGCGCATCAAGCCCCTTGTGTCCGGCGTTGAGTCTGCCGGACTGTTTAAAAACCCAACAATTTCGGTTGGTATGGTTTGCAGGCCTTCCGGAGGTACCGTGGATTTGACATATCCGATCTAAAATTTTGTTTAAATTTGATAGCTCGTCTCTGTTCTCCTTAAGGGGCCGTGTTGTATTGTTCGGCCGCGAGCTTTTGAATCCGGCGTTGACCGCCGTGCCCTGCGGGCTTTTTTCTTTATTCCGGCGTTGATCTTTCCTGCGCCGTGACTTTCCGTTTCCATCTCTGATCTCGGATGTACTCGGGTCGCTGGTGCTGCATCTTGCTAGCCAGCTGTCTTCTCCTGCGCAAAAGCGCGTCATGAGGCTTATTAGCGCGGCCATTGTTCTTGGCTTCTCTTGGCCGAGGTGTCTGGCAAGCCATTCGTCTCAGACGTTGTGTTTAAAAGCTGCTAGTGCTTCTGCGTCCGGACAGTCGACTATTTGGTTCTTTTTGGTAAGGAACCTGTTCCAGAATTTGCGCACTGATTCTCCGGGCTGTTGGGTTATATGACTCAAATTGTCTGCATCCGGAGGGCGGACATAAGTCCCTTGAAAATTTGCTCTGAACGCGTCCTCAAGCTCTTCCCAACTTCCAACAAGATTTTTCGGGAGGCTTTTGAGCCAATGCCGAGCTGGCCCTTTGAGCTTGAGGGTAGGTATTTTATGGCGTGGAGATCATCTCCTCTAGCCATGTGTATGTGTAGTATGTAGTCTTCTATCCAGACTCGAGGTCATTGTGCCGTCAGATGCCTCTATGTTTATGGGTTTAAACCTGCTGGAAATTCATGATCCGGCACCTCATCGGTGAAACATAGCGGGTGTCGCCGCCTCGTATTTGTGTGTGCGCTGTCTTGAACACTTGCGTGGTGTGTTACTTCACAGGGTCCTCTTTTTGGCCCGTAGATGGACCTAGTTGGGCCGTCCCTTTTACCAGGATTATAATTCGGCTTGTGTGCAGCCTCGTTTGTCGCTTTGGGCCTGTCATCTGGCCGTCTATCCGGCCAGGCGGCCCCTTTATTTTTTGACTGTGAAGGCTCGATGGCTTCCTCGTCAAATTCTGGCAGCAACTTGCGCTTCGGGTAGCTCTTGGTTTGATGGCCATTGCCATATTTGTCTGCGGTCTTGAATACTTTGCTCCACTTCATTCTGAGCGTGTCTTCTGCTGTTTTGAGCTTCCGTTTCGCCTTCTTCAAACTTCTTGCAGTGGCGACTAGTTTTTTGCGTATGTTCTTATGCTCTGGTGTTGTGGCCGGACTGTTGATTGCTCTGGGAAGGAGTTGATTATCCGGCTCGTCCTGTTCGTCGTCCGCTGGCTTGCCCTGCTCTATCGCTGGGTCGTTAGGAAGGCTGCTTTGATCGAGGCGGGACTTAGGGCGGCGTTTGCGTCGCCGTTTTGGTTCTTTATCGGCGAGATTATCCTCTGCCGCGTCCCGTTGTTCCTCGTTATCGCTTCCCTTCGGGGTGTCCACCATGTATATGTCGTATGACGAGGTGGTCTTCAAAGGTCCCGTAGGCTTTGGTTCTTGGGAGTCTCGACATCGCCATCCATACCGCCGATGTCTTCGGAGTCGTAGTCGAGTATGTCGGTTAAATCGCCGACGGTGGCTACTGAAGTGGGTGGTGGGTGGATCTGAATTTCTTCGTCATCCGCGTCCCAACCGCCCCGGCCGTAGTTCGCCAGGGCTCTCGGATAGCGAGAGATGCTTCAATGAATTTATGATACCGCCAAGGGCGAGTGCTGAAAGATGTCCGCAGCGGTGAATTCCATGATCGGCGCCCAACCGGATTCGACTGGCAGGGGCGCAGGAGGTTCGGAGTCCGGCAGGGAGTCCGGCACCTCGGAGTCATGGGCTTTATGAGGGACAAGGTAACTGTTCGGCTCCATCGCCGTAGAAATTGCGGCTCCCGAGGCGGTGTCCAGCCATCCATCCTCGATTCGAGCGATCGGCTCCGGACTATGAGTCGGAGCGGATCCGGTGCGACCTCAAGGTGCTGTCCGTGGCGAGTTAGGTCATGCCCATCGAGACAGCGGCACGCCGGTTGTGGCTCAGATCCATCGAGGATCAAGTCCCCGCGGATATCGGCCGTGAAGTTTAAGCTTCCAAACCTGACTCGACGGCAGGGCGTAGCTTCGATCTGCTCCGGATGGCCAAGCGAGTTGGCCCAGCAGCGAAGCCGCCGAATCACGAAGATCTGTCCGGGAGAAAGGTCTCACCCAGACTACGCCGTTGTTGATTGAAGAGGCCATCAAGCCTATCGGTGACGCATACGAGGAACTCTCAATGAAAGCACCAATGTCGGTGTCAAACCGGCGGATCTCGGTAGGGGGTCCCGAATGTGCGCCTAGGCGGATGGTAACAGGAGACAAGGACGCGATGTTTACCTGTGTTCGGGCCCTCTTGATGGAGGTAAAACCCACGCCCTGCTTGATTGATATTGATATTGTGGATGTTTACAAGAGTGGATCTACCACGAGATCAAGGAGGCTAAACCTAGAAGCTAGCCTATGGTATGATTGTAAGGGTTGTTGTGATTGTTGTCCTACGGACTAAAGCCATCCGGTTTATATAGACACCGGAGAGGGCTAGGGTTACATAGAGTCGGTTACAATGGTAGGAGATCTACATATCCGTATCGCCAAGCTTGCCTTCCACGCCAAGGAAAGTCCCATCCGGACACGGGGGGAAGTCTTCAATCTTGTATCTTCATAGTCTTGGAGTCCGGTCGATGATGATAGTCCGGCAGATGATAGTTCGGCTGATGATGATAGTCCGGCTATCCGGACACCCCCTAATCCAGGACTCCCTCAAGGAGGTTGCGCAAATTCCCTCGGTCACGGTGCCTTAGGTTCTCGGTGTTGATCGAGACGGTGCTCCGGAGAATGCACCCGAGTTGTCCTGCGTACCCCTTGACTATTTCTTTGGGCGCTGTTGGATGCCACTCGGAGGACACTTCAGTAAATTCCTCCTTGACGGGGCCGAGCACGTTCGGGCGCCGGTCCATCCGTTGCCTCTTCGAGTGGCTGCCATCTGTGCGTGCGCCGCCATCATCAGTGGTGGCATCCTCGACGACACCATCAGTGGTGTCATCCCCGATGCCACTAGGGGTTGTGTAGTCGGGACCGGTGTCTTCCGTGGCGTCCTCATAGAGGTGAGGTTCTTCCTCCATCTCTTGGGATAGCTCCCAGAATGCCTTGCCCGAATCGTCGGCCTCATCGTTTTGGGCCATGTTTCGCTCTAAATAGGAAAAAAAAATTGGTCAAAAAGTTGGTTATTGTTAAGGAACAAGATCATGGTCTCATCATTTAGGGTTTGTTGACACCGAGGCATCCTAAAAGCTAAGCTTTTATCATTTAGGGTTTGTCGACGCCGAGGCACCCTAAAAGCCTAAGCTTTCATCATTTAGGTTTTTATCGACACTGAGGCACCCTAAAAGCCAAGGTTTTATCATTTAGGGTTTGTCAACACTGAGGCCCATGCATAACACAAGAGGCACTTGATCCTACTTAATTAAGTACTAAGATACCCCGGCCCATGCATTAGTCGCAAGTACTCCATATGTCCTATTTTTAGCAAAGTCATGCTAAAATTCACGGAAAATTTCAGCATGACCTTTGCTGAAAATAGGACATATGGAGTACCCGAATTGCCGGAACGGAAGTTAATCGACATTCCAGCAAACTCAAGGGCCTCTCGGGGTACCTGCAAAATCATCACGACACGATGGTCGGAGACAAAACCCAGCAAACTAGCACCACAATGTGCCTCTACTTTCATATGGATGAAAAGGCCACAAACCATATGGTCCTTTGCTTTCATATGGACAAAAATCAGCTCAACTTATGTGAGCTTCCATTCCAGATCTAATAGGTCACCCAACAAAAAATCATCAATAGTTTAGCAAGTCTGTACCCTCAAGAATGAACATATAGCAATATTTGTTGTCCCCCCATAACATATGGAAATCAAAATCAGCTCAACTTAGATGAAAATTGCCTTTGCTGCATGGAATAGAACATAACGTAAGGAGGTGTTGCAACAACGTATATACTTTATCACATTATAAGTCCTCACACCATCAACTATGACAAAATCTGAGAGTATAAGTCTGGTTACATTCAACCAAGTCCAAACATAAAATTCTGTCCAACATAGTACAACCCACTTTGATAATTTCATAGGATTTAATATACCAAATGAAACCTGACAAGTGATATGTGTTTTAAGTATCTACAGAACAGCCTCTAAATTTTTCATGTTTTAACTTTATTTTAATACCACCTCTAACAGGGCCTAATCTCCCATATCAAAATACTGTACCCAGGGCCTAATCTCCCATATCTAAACTGATAGCTGCTCTCAAACCGTACATCCAAACGACACAAATAAATACTCTAAAGAAACCTTGAAACTTTATCTAAAACTTATGTAAAGGGGCCAACTCAAAATTCTGAGCCTAGCTAACTCATTTTTCAGATATAAGCTTGCTGTCCAGATTTGACAGTGCAGTTTTTAACCGAACCAAGTTCAGTTTACAGCCAGAGTCACCCCACGGTCCAGATTTTCTCTTAAAGGCAACCAACATCTCGCAATATTGCTCATGAATGGGTTATCATCCCTAACTAATTTGGTTAAACAAAGGATCTAGCATAAAATAGGGCTGCTATGTACCTTACATGGATGTTACAAAAACACCGGAAATCCAAGTTCAGTACATGAAACACTCACTAGGTACTAGTTTGAGCTCACGTAACAAGCCAAGGGTTGAGTTTAGCTCCTATTGACTTAGCTTCCCACTTCTCTCATGTATAAGTAAAAGGCTAGTGAATTAAAAATACAACTAGCTGCAGATTATTAACCCAATACTGAATCACATATAAATAAATTCGGAGTTATGCTCACAATGAAATATATGCTAGTGTGCAATGACAAAATTCTAGAGTTATGCTATGCAATCTAGAATGTAGTCTAAGGGGAACTAACTAGCAGCAGCTCATCTAGAACACATGTGAGTACTTCAATGGAAATAGCAACATCAGGAAAAAAAATAAGGAACAGGGCACGGCCAGGGGCCGAGGGGCTGGGCGCGGCCCGAGCGTAGTGGAGGCGTGGTCGCGGTGCGGTGAGCGCGCCTGGGCGTGGCCAGGGGCTGAGGGGAGCACGGCCACGGGGGGGGGGGCAACCAGGAGCTAGGGCGCGGTGGTGCGATAGTCTACGGCAATGAAATCGAAGGAGGGGGGAAAGGGGAACCGGTGCAGCTCATCGAGAGGAAGACGATGGCGAGCTCGTGCGAGGCCGGGGTTGACGACGCGGATCGACGGTGAGGCCGCGGTGGCCGGAGGTGGAAGAAGACCTCGATCCGCACGATGCAGAGTCGTCGAGCTCGAACGGGTGGCCGTAGATGACTTAGAAGAACGCTGCAGAGCTCCTGGACTCCTTGGTGGGGTGCGGGGACAACGGTGGTCGCGGGGACGATGCGGTGATGACGACGACCTAGTCGGGTGAAGCAGCGTGAGGGGAGGGGAAGTGGGGAGGTGCTAGGGTTTGCACAGGGGTCTGGCTCGGCCTTATCCAACAGGGGAGCCGAAGCGGGTGTGGAGCGGGCGCGGGGGTCGTCGGAGCGGGCGCGGGGGTCATCGGAGCGGGTGTGGCGAGGGAGGGAAGGGGGATCTGGCGAGGGAGAGGGAAGGGGGATCGGGGGAAGGGGTATCCAGCTAGAGGGGGGAATGTTAGTAATGGCGCACCATCTAGGGATGCGCCATAAAAACACTGATAGCAATGGCGCACCATCCTCTGATGCGCCATTAGTAACTTCTTTCTTTCTGATAGCAATGGCGCACCGTCCTCTGGTGCGCCATTAGTAACTTTTTTTCATTATTCTTTGTTGCATCTAATAATTTTTTTATCAAATTTTTTATTTTCATGAGGACTAGAACATAAGATATCATCAAATTTGTTTTTTTTTAAATATCATCAAATTTGTTTTTTATTTTTAATTGAAAATATCATCAAATTTGTTATTTGAAAATATCATCAAATTTGTTATTTAAAAAGATCATCAATATTTTTTTTGGATTTTTAGTTGCATTCATTTGTGAATTGGTAAAACATTTATGAATATGAAAAATATCATCAAATTTGAAAAAATATTCATGAATTCAAAAGTGCCCATGAAATTTAAAATATTCATGAGTTCAAAAATATTAACAAATTCAATATTCATGAGGACTAGAACAGAAGAAATATCATTTCAAAATGTCGAAATACAATCGAGAAATGAAGACTACGATTTAAATACAATCGGTCTTAGCTAGCTATCTTTTCACAATCTTCTTGCCCTTCTTTTTCGCGAATGGAGTTCTTCTGTTGAACAGACGCCCTTTAGGTAGGGTGGTCCTGCTTCTTCTTGTGGCGTATGGCACTTCATCATCGTCGTCATGTTCCATCTTCGGGTCGCCGTACTTGTCGAAGTCTTGCTCATTGGCAACTCCATCCATTCCGATGATCTTCCTTTTGCCTCTCCTCACGACAACACGACTGGGCTTTGACGGGTCGGTAATGAAGAAGCATTGGTCCACTTGGGAAGCCAGTACCCATGGCTCATTTTTTGCGGTGACGTTTGCGCCTGCGGTCTTGGATTTGGCTTCGGGTATAACCATGGTGGTGAAATACCGGTCTTCTTTTATGACGCTCTTGGCCCATCTGACACGGAACATCGGGACCTTCTCTCCAGCATAGCTCAGCTCCCAGATCTCCTTGATCCTTCCGTAGTATATGTCCTTGTCGTTACCGGTGTAGGATTCCATCGTTACCCCGGAGTTCTGATAACCATCGCTCTTCATGTCCTTGCCCTCGGTGTAGAATGTGTAGTCGTTGATATCGTACGCCTCATAGGTCATCAGGTTGTGCTCGGCGCCCTATGACAAGGCGAATATGAGTTTTTCTTCCGCGGAAGAATCCTCATGTAAAGGGTACGACAGAAGCTTCTCCTTGAACCAACGCATGAAACATGAGTTGTGCTCTTTGATTATATCTCCGTCCGTCCTCTGTTGGCCTCTGTCATTGTACGTCTTTTCAATAAAGGTTTTGTGCTCTACCACCCAAGGATCGACCACGTCTATGTGTTGTAGCATGACTAGGTTTGCTCTTTCAAAGTCGGCGAGTCGACCCTCGAAGTCAACATGCATTTCACGGCGACCCTCGCGGTGACCCCATCCAGCGAGCCTGCCGAGGAGCCTGTTGACGGGCAGACCAACGGGGTTCTCGATGCCTAGATAATTCATGCAGTAGGAGATGCACTCTTCGGTCAGAAAGCCCCTGGCTATGCTTCTCTCGGGACGTGACATGTTGCGAACATATCCTTTGATGACACCATTCATCCTTTCGAACGGCATCATGCTGTGCAGGAACGTCGGCCCGAGTTGGATGATATCCTCCACGATATGGACCAGCAGATGCACCATAACATCGAAGAATGCGGGCGGGAAGTACATCTCAAGCTCACATAGTATCACCACGATCTCTTCCTGTAGCCTTCTGAGTTGCCAACCGACTTTCGAGAGATGATGTCAAAAAAGTTGCATAGGCCAAATAGCGTTTCATGGACGTGCGCATCCATGATCCCACGGATTGCAACTAGAAGTATCTGCGTCATCGGCACGTGACAGTCGTGAGACTTCATCCCGCTGAACTTCTGCTTCGCTGAGTCTAGGTATCTACTTATCTTCCCCGCGTAACCATAAGGAAGTTTTACTCCGACGAGGCAGGTGAAAAACTGCTCGATCTCCTCCTGACTTAGAGTGAAGCACGCGGGAGGGTAGTCATTTCCGGTCTTCTTGGCCTTTTTGCCTTTGTGATGACTTTCCGTGTCCCGCTTCGCCTCATCATCATTAGCGTGAAGCTCCTCCCTGATGCTCATTGATACGTCTCCAACGTATCTATAATTTTTGATTGCTCCATGCTATATTATCTACTCTTTTGGGAAATATTGGGCTTTATTTTCCACTTTTATATTATTTTTGGGACTAACTCATTAACCGGAGGCCCAGCCTGTAATTGCTGTTTTTGCCTATTTCAGTGTTTCGAAGAAAAGGAATATCAAACGGAGTCCAATTGACCTGAAACTCCATGAAACTTATTTTTGGACCAGAAGAAGCCCACAGAGTACCGGAAGCTCACCAGGGGAGTCCCGGGCTGCCCATGAGGGTGGGGGGCGCGCCCCCTCCTAGGGCGCGCCCCCATACCTCGTGGACAGCCCGGAGGTCCACCGACGTACTTCTTTCACCCATATATACCCACGTACCCTAAAAACTTCAAAGACGAGAATAGATCTGGAGTTCAGCCGCCGCAAGCCTCTGTAGCCACCAAAAGTCAATCAGGACCCTGTTCCGGCACCCTACCGGAGGGGGAAACCCTCACCGGTGGCCATCTTCATCATCCCAGCGCTCTCCATGACGAGGAGGGAGTAGTTCACCCTCGGGGCTGAGGGTATGTACCAGTAGCTATGTGTTTGATCTCTCTCTCTCATGTTCTTGATTTGGCATGATCTTGATTTATCGCAAGCTTTGCTATTATAGTTGGATCTTATGTTGCTTCTCCCCCTCTACTCTCTTGTAATGGATTGAGTTTTCCCTTTGAAGTTATCTTATCGGATTGACTCTTTAAGATTTGAGAACACTTGATGTATGTCTTGCCGTGCATATATGTGGTGACAATGGGATATCACGTGACTCACTTGATGTATGTTTTGGTGATCAACTTGCAGGTTCCGCCCATGAACCGATGCATAGGGGTTGGCACACGTTTTCGTCGTGATTCTCCGGTAGAAACTTTGGGGCATTCTTTGAGGTTCTATGTGTTGGTTGAATAGATGAATCTAAGATTGTGTGATGCATATCGTATAATCATACCCACGGATACTTGAGGTGACATTGGAGTATCTAGGTGACATTAGGGTTTTGGTTGATTTGTGTCTTAAGGTGTTATTCTAGTATGAACTCTAGGGCTGTTTGTGACACTTATAGGAATAGCCCAACGGATTGATTGGAAAGAATAACTTTGAGGTGGTTTCGTACCCTACCATAATCTCTTCGTTTGTTCTCCACTTTTAGTGACTTTGGAGTGACTCTTTGTTTCATGTTGAGGGATAGTTACGTGATACAATTATGATATTATTGTTGAGAGAACTTGCACTAGTGAAAGTATAAACCCTAGGCCTTGTTTCCTATCATTGCAATACCGTTTACGCTTACTTTTATCATTAGTTACCTTGCTGTTTTTATATTTTCAGATTACAAAAACCTATATCTACCATCCATATTGCACTTGTATCACCATCTCTTTGCCGAACTAGTGCACCTATACAATTTACCATTGTACTGGGTGTGTTGGGGACAGAAGAGACTCTTTGTTATTTGGTTGCAGGATTGTTTGAGAGAGACCATCTTCATCCTACGCCTTCCACGGATTGATAAACCTTAGGTCATCCACTTGAGGGAGATTTTCTACTGTCCTAAAAACCTCTGCACTTGGAGGCCCAACAACGTCTACAAGAAGAAGGTTGCATAGTAGACATCAAGATCTTTTAAAGCGCCGCTGTCGGGAAGCTAGATGGCGGCACTCACACCCCGTCAACTAAGCTCTTTTCTGGCGCCATTGCCGGGGAGGTGAGTGCTTGAAGGTATATCTTTAGATCTTGCAATCGAATCTTTTTGTTTCTTGTTTTAGCACTAGTTTAGTTTATAAAAGAAAACTACAAAAAATGGAATTGAGTTTGTCTCATACGCTTCATCTTTTTAATATCTTTCGTGAGTATGATGGAAAGGAAAATTGTGCTCAAGTACTAGAAGAAGAATTACATAGAATGCTTGGCATAAAATATGTGAATGATGAGCATGGTTGAAATGTTTTTAGTATGAATTCCTTGAATATCCATGATGCTAATGATATGCAAAGCCAGAAGCTTGGGGAAGCTATGTTTCATGAAGATGATATTTTTTGTCCCCCAAGCTTTGATGAGAAAATTTACTATGATGAAAGCATGCCTCCTATCTACGATGATTATTGTGATGACACGTATTATTTAAAGAACAATGATAACTATAAAACTTGTCATGATTATGAGTACCCTCTCTCTGAACATTACTCTTTTAATGTGGAAACAATTTTTAGTATTCAAGTCTCTTATGATACTCCCACTATTCCGAATGAGAAGAATTTTGCTTATGTGGAGAGTAGTAAATTTTCTATGCAAGTAGATCATGAAAAGAATGCTTTAGGTGCTGGTTATATTGTTGAATTCATTCATGATGCTACTGAAAGTTATTATGAGGGAGGAATGTATGCTTGTAGGAATTGCAATAATATCAAGTTTCCTCTCTATGTTCTTAAAGTTTTGAAGTTATGCTTGTTTTTCCTTCCTATGATAGTTGATTATTGTTCCCATAAATTGTTTGATCACAAAACCTATGCATAGGAAGTGGGTTAGACTTAAATATGCTAGTCATATTCTTCATGATGCTCTCTTTATGTTTCAATTCTTATCTCTTATGTGAGCATCATTGAAATCATCATGCCTAGCTAGGGGCGTTAAACGATAGCGCTTGTTGGGAGGCAACCCAATTTTATTTTAGTTTCTTGCTTTTTGGTTCTGTTTATTAATAAATAATCCATCTAGATTCTTTTAAGATGTGGTTTTATGTTTTAGTTAGTGTTTGTGCCATGTAAGACCTATAGGATCTTCTTGGATGATAGTTATTTGATCTTGCTGAAAATTCCAGAAAATTTCTGTTCACGAAAACAATTGTTTAAAATAACCAGGACGTGATAAAATACTGATTCCAATCGCAGAAGATCAATAATCAAATTATCTAGGTCTTCCTATTTTGGTAGAATTGTTTTAGTTCCAGAAGTTTGCGTTAGTTACAGATTACTACAGACTGTTCTGTTTTTGACAGATTCTGTTTTTCATGTGTTGTTTGCTTATTTTGATGAATCTATGGCTAGTAAAATAGTTTATAAACCATAGAGAAGTTGGAATACAGTAGGTTTAACACCAATATAAATAAATAATGAGTTCATTACAGTACCTTTAAGTGGTTGTTTGTTTTCTTTCGCTAACGGAGCTCACGAGATTTTCTGTTAAGTTTTGTGTTGTGAAGTTTTCAAGTCTTGGGTAAAGATTCGATGGACTATGGAATCAGGAGTGGCAAGAGCCTAAGCTTGGGGATGCCCAAGGAACCCCAAGGTAATATTCAAGGACAACCAAGAGCCTAAGCTTGGGGATGCCCTGGAAGGCATCCCCTCTTTCGTCTTCGTTCATCGGTAACTTTACTTGGAGCTATATTTTTATTCACTACATGATATGTGTTTTGCTTGGAGCGTCAATTTATTTTGCTAGTATTTTCTTGCTGTTATATAGATTAATGTTTTGCATCTTTATTTTTAATAAAAATGTCAAGGATAGCCTTTACTATGCTTATTTTGCAAGTATACATGTTGCTGTTTGAAAAAAGAAAGTTTACCGCTGTTGCAAAATTTGCTTAGAAAATTCAGAATGTGATAAAATGTTGAAACCTTTTGCATATTAAGCTCTGATAAATTTACTACAGTGGGAATTTTATTTCATAATTTTTGGAGTTAGGTAAGTATGATTAATCTTGCATTCTTTACAGATTGTACTGTTTTGGCAGATTGCTGTTATGTTTGCATTGTTTGCATATGCTTGTTTAATGATTCTATTTGATGATAGGAGTATTAAATATGCAGAGGCATTTAGTATGCAATGTTGAATAATAATTTTAGTGATTTGTTACAGTGTAAGATGATAAGGTGTTGCATTGGTTTATACTAACTTATCTCACGAGTTCTTGTTGAGTTTGGTGTGGATGAAGCTTTCGAGATTTAGGAAACCGAGGTATAAAAGGAATTAAGGAGACACAAAATCTCAAGATTGGGGATGCCCAAGGCACCCCAAGATATTATTTCAAGAAGTCTCAAGCACCTAAGCTTCGGGATGCCCCGGTAGGAATCCCACCTTTTCTCTTCAACAACTATCGGTTAGTATCGGTTGAACCTAAGTTTTTGCTTCTTCACATGAGTTGTGCTATCCTTGCAATGTAGTTTTATTTAGATTTTCTTGCTGTTTGAATAAAGTATCAAGATCAGAAATTCTTAAAATGGGAGAGTCTTCACATAGTTGCATAATTATTCGACTACTCATTGATCTTCACTTATATCTTTCGGAGTAGTTTGTTATTTTCTCTAGTGCTTCACTTATATCTTTTAGAGCACAATGGTGGTTTTATTTTGAAGAAATAGATGAACTCTCGTGCTTCACTTATATTATTTTGAGAGTCTTAAATAGCATGGTAATTTGATTAAATAATCCTAATATGCTAGGTATACAAAAATAGTAAAAACCTTCTTATGAATGTGTTGAATGCTAAGAGAAGTTTGATGCTTGATGATTGTTTTGAGATATGGAGGTAATAATATTAAAGTCGTGCTAGTTGAGTAGTTGTGAATTTGAGAAATGCTTGTGTTGAAGTTTGCAAGTCCCGTAGCATGCACGTATGGTAAACGTTATGTAACAAATTTGAAACATGAGGTGTTATTTGATTGTCCTCCTTATGAGTGGCGGTCGGGGACGAGCGATGGTCTTTTCCTACCAATCTATCCCCCTAGGAGCATGCGCGTAATGCTTTGGTTTTTGATGGCATGTAGATTTTTGCAATAAGTATGTGAGTTCTTTATGACTAATGTTGAGTCCATGGATTATACGCACTTTCACCCTTCCATCATTGCTAGCCTCTTCGGTACCGTGCATAGCCCTTTCTCACATTGAGAGTTAGTGCAAACTTCGCCGGTGCATCCAAACCCCGTGATATGATACGCTCTTTCACACATAAACCTCCTTATATCTGCCTCAAAACAGCCACCATACCTACCTATTATGGCATTTCCATAGCCATTCCGAGATATATTGCCATGCAACTTTCCACTGTTCCATTCTTCATGACACATTCATCATTGTCATATTGCTTAGCATGACCATGTAGTTGACATAGTATTTGTGGCAAAGCCACCATTCGTAATTGTTTCATACATGTCACTCTTGATTCATTGCATATCCCGGTACGCCGCCGGAGGTATTCATATAGAGTCATACTTTGTTCTAGTGTAAATAAATAGAAGTGTGATGATCATCATTTAATAGAGCATTGTCCCAAAGAAGAAAAAGAAAAGAAAGGCAAAGAAAAAAAGAAGGCCCAAAAAAAATAAAAAACATAAAAAAATAAAAAGGGGCAATGCTACTATCCTTTATTCCACACTTGCGCTTCAAAGTAGCACCATGTTCTTCATATAGAGAGTCTCTTAAGTTGTCACTTTCATATACTAGTGGGAATTGTTCATTACAGAACTTGGCTTGTATATTCCAACGATGGGCCTCCTCAAGTGCCCTAGGTCTTCGTGAGCAAGCAAGTTGGATGCACACCCACTTAGTTTCTTTTGTTGAGATTTCATTCATTTATAGCTCTAGTGCATCCGTTGCATGGCAATCCCTACTCCTCGCATTAACATCAATCGATGGGCATCTCCATAGCTCATTGATTAGCCTCGTTGATGTGAGACTTTCTCCTTTTTGTCTTCTCCACATAACCCCCATCATCACATTCTATTCCACCCATAGTGCTATATCCATGGCTCGCGCTCATGTATTGCGTGAAGGTTTATAAGTTTGAGATTACTAAAGTATGAAACAATTGCTTGGCTTGTCATCGGGGTTGTGCATGATGAGAGCATTCTTGTGTGACGAAAATGGAGCATGACTAAACTATATGATTTTGTAGGGATGAACTTTATTTGGCCATGTTATTTTGAGAAGACATTATTGCTTAGTTAGTATGCTTGAAGTATTATTATTTTTATGTCAACATGAACTTTTGTCTTGAATATTTCGGATCTGAATATTCATATCATAAGTAAGAAGAATTACATTGAAATTATGCCAACTAGCATTCCACATCAAAAATTATCTTTTTTATCATTTACCTACTCGAGGACGAGCAGGAATTAAGCTTGGGGATGCTTGATACGTCTCCAACGTATCTATAATTTTTGATTGCTCCATGCTATATTATCTACTGTTTTGGGCAATATTGGGCTTTATTTTCCACTTTTATATTATTTTTGGGACTAACCTATTAACCGGAGGCCCAACCCAGAATTGCTGTTTTTTGCCTATTTCAGTGTTTCGAAGAAAAGGAATATCAAACGGAGTCCAATTGACCTGAAACTCCATGGAACTTATTTTTGGACCAGAAGAAGCCCACAGAGTACCGGAAGCTCACCAGGAGAGTCCCGGGCTGCCCACGAGGGTGGGGGGCGCGCCCCTTACCTCGTAGACAGCCCGGAGGTCAACCAACATACTTCTTTCACCCATATATACCCACATACCCTAAAAAATTCGAAGACGAGAATAGATCTGGAGTTCCGCCGCAAGCCTCTGTAGCCACCAAAAGTCAATCGGGACGCTTGTTCGGCACCTGCACGAGGGGGGAACCTCACGGTGGCCATCTTCGTCATCCGGCGCTCTCCATGACGAGGAGGAGTAGTTCACCCCGGGCTGAGGGTATGTACCAGTAGCTATGTGTTTGATCTCTCTCTCTCTCTCTCTCTCTCTCTCTCTCTCTCTCTCTCTCTCGTGTTCTTGATTTGGCATGATCTTGATGTATCGCGAGCATTGCTATTATAGTTGGAACTTATGTTGCTTCTCCCCCTCTACTCTCTTGTAATGGGTTGAGTTTTCCCTTTGAAGTTATCTTATCGGATTGAGTCTTTAAAATTTGAGAAAACTTGATGTATGTCTTGCCGTGCGTATCTGTGGTGACAATGGGATATCACGTGACTCACTTGATGTATGTTTTTGGTGATCAACTTGCGGCTTCCGCCCATGAACCTATTCATAGGGGTTGGCACACATTTTCGTCGTGATTCTCCGGTAGAAACTTCGGGGCACTCTTTGAGGTTCTATGTGTTGGTTGAATAGATGAATCTGAGATTGTGTGATGCATATCGTATAATCATACCCACGGATACTTGAGGTGACATTGGAGTATCTAGGTGACATTAGGGTTTTGGTTGATTTGTGTCTTAAGGTGTTATTCTAGTACGAACTCTAGGGATGTTTGTGACACTTATAGGAATAGCCCAACGGATTGATTGGAAAGAATAACTTTGAGGTGGTTTCGTACCCTACCATAATCTCTTCGTTTGTTCTCCACTTTTAGTGACTTTGGAGTGACTCTTTGTTGCATGTTGAGGGATAGTTATGTGATCCAATTATGATATTATTGTTGAGAGAACTTGCACTAGTGAAAGTATAAACCCTAGGACTTGTGTCCTATCATTGCAATACCATTTACGCTCACTTTTATCATTAGTTACCTTGCTGTTTTTATATTTTCAGATTACAAAAACATATATCTACCATCCATATTGCACGTGTATCACCATATCTTCACCGAACTAGTGCACCTATACAAGTTACCATTGTATTGGGTGTGTTGGGGACAGAAGAGACTCTTTTTTATTTGGTTGCAGGTTTGTTTGAGAGAGACCATCTTCATCCTACGCCTCCCACGGATTGATAAACCTTAGGTCATCCACTTGAGGGAAATTTGCTACTGTCCTACAAACCTCTGCACTTGGAGGCCTAACAACGTCTACAAGAAGGTTGCGTAGTAGACATCACCCATTGATTTCAAGTCTACCCTTGCTTCCGGCCCATCTTTGGTCCTCTCTGGCATGTTGAGCAGGGTACCAAGCAGGCTCTCGCACACGTTCTTCATGATATGCATGACATCAAGGCTGTGAGGCACACGGTGGATCTTCCAGTACGGCAAGTCCCAGAAAACAGACCTCGTTTTCCATACCTTCAACAGCGGCTCTAGCGCCTTTCGCTTCTTTCCCGGCTCCAGCGCCTTTTGCTTCTTTCCCGGCAGTGGGCAATCTTTCCAATTTTTCAACAACTCGTCTATTTCCTCGCCGCTCCTCGTATGTGTCGGGGAACGTAGTAATTTCAAAAAAGTTCCTACGCACACGCAAGATCATGGCGATGCATAGCAACAAGAGGGGAGAGTGTTGTCCACGTACCCTCGTAGACCGAAAGCGGAAGCGTTAGCATAACACGGTTGATGTAGTCGTACGTCTTCAAGATCCGACCGATCAAGTACTGAACGCATGACACCTCTGAGTTCAGCACACGTTCAGCCCGATGACGTCCCTCGAACTCCGATCCAGCCGAGTGTTGAGGGAGAGTTTCGTCAGCACGACGGCGTGGTGACGATGTTGATGTTCTACCGACGCAGGCTTCGCCTAAGCACCGCTCACAAGATTATCGAGGTGGACGATGGTGGAGGGGGCACCGACACGCTAAGAGATCAATGATCAACTGTTGTGTCTAGGGTGCCCCTGCCCCAAAGATATAAAGGAGCAAGGGGAGGTGCAGCGGCCGTGGAGGAGGCGGCCAGAGGAGTCCTACTCCTACCGGGAGTAGGACTCCCCCCTTTTCCATGTTGGACTAGGAGAGAGAGGGGGAAGAGGTGGAGGGGAGGAAGGTAAGGGAGGGGGGGGGGCGCCGCCCCCTCTCCTTGTCCTATTCGGACTGGGGGGGGCGCACGACCCTGCCCTGGTCTCCTCTCCTCTCTTCCACCCACTAAGGCCCATTAAGTTCCCAGGGGGTTCCGGTAACCTCCCGGTACTCCGGAAAAATCCCGATTTCACCCGGAACACTTCCGATATCCAAACATAGGCTTCCAATATATCAATCTTCATGTATTGACCATTTCGAGACTCCTTGTCATGTCCATGATCACATCCGGAACTCCGAACAACCGTCGGTACATCAAAACATATAAACTCATAATATAACTGTCATCGTAACGCTAAGCGTGCGGACCCTACGGGTTCGAGAAATATGTAGACATGACCGAGACACGTCTCTGGTCAATAACCAATAGCGGAACCTGGATGCTCATATTGGTTCCCACATATTCTACGAAGATCTTTATCGGTCAGACCGCATAACAACATACGTTGTTCCCTTTCTCATCGGTATGTTACTTTGCCCGAGATTCGGTCGTCGGTATCTCAATACCTAGTTCAATCTCGTTACCCGCAAGTCTCTTTACTCGTTCCGTAATACATCATCCTGCAACTAACTCATTTTAGTTGCAATGCTTGCAAGGCTTAAGTGATGTGCATTACCGAGAGGGCCCAGAGATACCTCTCCGACAATCGGAGTGACAAATCCTAATCTCGAAATACGCCAACCAAAAATGTACCTTCGGAGACACCTGTAGAGCACCTTTATAATCACCCAGTTACGTTGTGACGTTTGGTAGCACACAAAGTGTTCCTTCGGTAAACGGGAGTTGCATAATCTCATAGTCATAGGAACATGTATAAGTCATGAAGAAAGCAATAGCAACATACTAAACGATCGTGTGCTAAGCTAACAGAATGGGTCATGTCAATCACATCATTCTCCTAATGATGTGATCTCAAATGTCAACCCATGTCTATGGCTAGGAAACATAACCATCTTTGATCAAAGAGCTAGTCTAGTAGAGGCATACCTGTGACACTTTGTTTTTCTATATATTCACACATGTATTATGTTTCCGGTCAATACAATTCTAGCATGAATAATAAACATTTATCATGATATAAGGAAATAAATAATAAATTTATTATTGCCTCTAGGGTATATCTCCTGCAGTATGCGGGCGTCTTCGGGGTTCGGTTTCACCATCAAACAGATCCTTGCGTTTTCTCCATGGGTCATCGTCACGAAGCCACCTTCGATGCCCCATGAACACGGTTTTCGAAGACCCGGGATATCTATCTAGCTGGCGATACATTGTGTCATCCATGCACCTGACGCATCCAGAAAATCCGTGGACCACCAGCCCCGCGAGATATCCGTAACCGAGATAGTCGTGCACCGTCGTGAATAGTGCGGCTCTCATAGGGAAATATTCTTTCTCTGCGCCGTCCCACGTATTGGCTGACGTTTTCCACAGCGTGTCTAGCTCCTCTTTCAGCAGCCCCAGATACAGATTGATGTTGTTCCTTGGTTGTTTCGGCCCTTCAATTAGCGTACTCACGTGAATGTACTTCCTCTTCATGCACAACCAGGGGAGAAAGTTGTACATCCACACAAACACAGGCCAGGTGCTATGTGTGTTTCTCTGGCTGCCAAACGGATTGACTCCATCGATGCTTGTGCCCAGCATGATGTTCCTTGGATCGTCCCCAAATTCTGGGTGTTCGAAGTTCAACGCTTGCCACTGGCTCGCATCCTTAGGGTGACTCAGCATCTTGTCTTTTTTATTTATCTCCGGATCATTTCCGTCATCTTCTCACTTCTTCTCCCTATCCGCGTGCCAATGCAGGAGCTTTGCTAGCTTAGGGTCCGCGAAATACCACTGCAGACGAGGAGTGATCGAAAAGTACCACACCACTTTTTGAGGAGCTTTCTTCCTCTTCTTGTATCGTGTGACGCCGCACACCGGACATATGGTAGACTCCGCGTGCTCGCCCCGATAAATGAAGCAATTGTTCATGCACACATGTTATTTCACGTGTGGTAAATCCAGAGGAAACACGATTTTCTTCGCCTCCTCGAAACTGGTCGGGCACTTGTTCCCCTTGGGAAGACGTTCGTGCCAGAATGACATGTTCTCGTCGAAGCATGCGTCGATCATTTTTTGTTTTACCTTCATCTCGAGCCATGGCGTTACTTTCAAAGCGGGTATCCTCGGGCCTGCATCCTTCATACAATGGAGTAACCGCGTCTATCTCCAGTTGATCCAGCTTGGCTTTCTCTCGGGCGGCAGCTCTTGCGTTATCCGTCTCCTTTAGAAGCAGCTCATGAATATGAGGGCCCTGCACCCAGCCCATCGATGGTCCATTGTTGTCTGCTCCGGCATCTTCATCTTCATGATCATGCCCTTCGTCTTGATCTTCCTCATCATCATGTTCTGCATCTTCTACATGATGACTGTGTACAGCATCACCGTCGTGATCATGTCCTGGAGATTCTTTGTCTTCTCGCCCGCCCTCGTCGCGGTGTTTATCTTGCTGCCCTTCCTCATTTCTTGCCCGACCCCCATGGATGACTTCATAGTCATCTTCATCACCTTGCCACCGATAGCCATCCATGAAACCACGCAAGAGCAGGTGGTCCCGCACCTGCCCGGAATCCGGGTCCGCGATAAGGCTCTTCAGCTTGCATCTTCGACATGGACATCTTATCTCCGTCTCGTTCTTTTGAAGCATCTCGACCTTCGCGGAGCTCAAAAACCTATTCACGATGCCTTCGGTCATCGTGCGGACCATGGTCGCCTGCGGGGTAGAGCAAAACGATACTTTAGAACCAAGAAAAAATTTGGCATGACTTTGCCTAAAAATAGGACCAAAAAGAATGCATAGTGCCAAATTCTCGCCGAAACAGAAATGAATCAACATTCCGACAAAATATTGGCAAAATATTGGCAACTATCGCATTTCAAATACCGGTACCTGCAAACACAAACATATATGCAACACCACAAACATACGTAGATCTAGCTAGGCCATAAAAAGTGCATGTGCACGTTGTTGGAGGGAGAAAAAAAAGTAGATTTACAACATAAAGATAGCTTTCCCCCTACTTACCTATCAATAAAAGGTAATTTAACCACTTAATTTGGGTGAATCTATGGTGCAAATGAGGTGAGGAGGAGGAGGAGGAGGCAGCCGAGACAAGCTTGGAGGAGGAGGTGGAGAGATGAAGTGGGGAAAGTGAGTGTGGTAGGTGGCTGTCCAAAATATCTAGCTGGTCTCAGGTTACTAATGGCGCACCATCTAAACATGCGCCATTAGTAACCCTGGTTACTAATGGCGCACCAGCGCACCAGTTAGTGGTGCGCCATTACTAGTTTTGCAAATATATATATATATATATATATATATATAATTGTCAGTAGTGGCGCACCGTGGTTGTGGTGCGCCATTACTAGTTTGAACTAGTAATGGCGCACTTCACCCTGGTGCGCCATTACTACTTTTGAGAAAAAAGTAAAAAAAAATTGTCAGTAGTGGCGCACAGAGCGTGTGGTGAGCCATTAATAGTTTTGGAAAAATAAAAAAATTAAAATTTGCTAGTAATGGCGCACCATGTGTCTGGTGCGCCATTAGTAATGAGGACACTAATGGCGCTTTTCAGATCAGTGCGCCATGCTGAGATAGCGATGGCGCACACATACATAGTGCGCCATTAATGTCCATATCAGCTATAACCCTTTTCCTAGTAGTGGGTGGATATGCACGTTCCTCAGTAGTGAGGATGGGCTTAAGAAGAGCCATGCAAGCATCAATCCCTTTGGGCTTATAGTGAGGATCCATACTGTGAATGTGATGACCAACACCGGGGAAGCCCAAAATCTTAACAAAGCGGTCATAGGTGATGCTCAGCACAATGTCATCAGTCATCCATGTGAGAGTGTTGTCTGGCCCAAAGAAGCAGGTGGCATAGAACTGAAGGATGGAAGCTTCATTCCAATCACACTTGAAGGTCATGGCTTGAGCTAGAGTCATGTCATCAATGATCTTGACGGTGTTGTCAGGGAACATGGAAGGATGCTCACGCATGAACTAAAGATCCAGGTATTTGTGAGGGGCAAGCCCACGACCATGGACGAAACTTGAGTATAGATCTTGCTGCATGAGAGTACGGAACCGAGAATCCTCGGCATCAGCCACCATCTCATATTGGTTGGTATCCTGTCGGAACTCAAGGTATGGACTAGCCCCCACGGTGGTGAAGTCGTGTGGGAGGCGGTCCCCGCTGTCGGGAAGCTCCATGGAGATGTGACGACCATGGACCATGGGCATGGCAGTACCACGGACTGGAGGCACTGGTGCCCTTCGAGTGCCTGGTTTTGACTGGCCAACGGAGTGTCTTGGAGCAAAGTCATGCTCTTCCTCCCCAACATAGTCCTCATCATCCGGATCCAAGGCCGACGAACTTGTGGATGGAGCCCGATTCTTCTTCTTGGTGGTGGTTTTATTCTTCTTAGGCTGAGCATGCTCATTGGAGTCGATTGAGCCTTGCCGGCGATCGACCCGGGAAGAAGGCTCGGGGCGCTCGGGGCCGCAGTTCTTGGTACGCATCATGAGGAACTCCGGCGGTGAATCCCACAAGACACCGGTCCCTCCCAAGAGATTCACACCACAGCCCAAGGAATGGATTGGATAGAACCGTAGATCGGGAGGAGGAGAATCCGTGGGCAGGAGATCGGGGCTGGAGGACGGAGGAGAGGGCCGGGGCAGCGCTGTAGCACAGCCCGACGGCGGCTGCTGTGTGACGAGATGGGGAAAGGAGGGCGAGTGAATGAGGAACTGCCCCCAAATCCTGAGCCCCTCCCTAGTTAAGTGTGGCTGCGGGCAACGGGCCGGACATCCGGGGTCCTGGACCGGATATACGGCGTGCGGAGGTCAGAGAGCAGAAAAGCCAGGGCCAACGGGCCGGACATCCGGGACAAGCCCGGATATCCGGCGTGTGGAGGTCAGGGAGCAAAGGTTCAGGGCCCGGATGTCCGGCTAGGGCCTGAAAATCCGGCCACTGGAAGTGATCGATGGCATTTTGAGCAGCAGAGAATTTTGCCCTAGGGCCAGGATGTCCGGCCACTGGACAGAAAGACCAGGCAAGGGGAAAGATTTGTAAGGGGCCAACAAATATAATTTGATATAGACTCCTCCAAGGAGTTTTTAGAGATATATAGGGGTGAAAACCTGAGTAATCTAAGGCCATACTAAGATGTAATAACAACCCAACAATATTAAGTAAAGAAAGGTCCATATAAGCAATTCACAAGCGGTGACCGAGGTCACCATGTTTGAGCATATGGAACATAGTGCCACAAAGATGTAGACTTCGGGCACATAGTCACGGCTCCATCATGTTAAAGCACCATAGTTCGAGAACCATGATAACTTTGAGAGTGTCTGTTCTATTTATGCATTATGTAGGGTGAGAACACTCATTAATTGAATGTCTCCCCCTAAATATATGCCTACATCAAGACAAGACATTAAGTTCATGCATGAATGGGTACTAGATTCCAGATAATATTGTCAAGCTCCAAGATACCAAGTTCACGCCTAAGTTGACAAAACCTTGCTTCATCCAATGGCTTCGTGAAAATATCTGCAAGTTGCACATCTGTGCCAACATGAGCAATGTCAATATCACCCTTCTCCACATGATCTCTTAAGAAGTGATACCTAATATCAATGTGCTTGGTGCGGGTATGATCTTTGGGGTTCTCAGCAATATTGATGGCACTTTCATTACCACATAGAAGATGCACATGTCTACAGGTGATACCGTAATCCTTCAAGTTTGCCTCATCCATAGTAATTGAGTTGCACAACTGGCGGTAGCAATGTATTCAGCTTCGGCGGTGGAGAGGGCAACACAATTTTGTTTCTTCGAGGACCAACTTACCAAGGAGCGTCCAAGAAATTGACATGCACCGGAGGTGGACTTACGATCCACTTTGTCTCCAGCCCAATCCGCATCCGTGTACCCAATGAGACCAAACTTAGCATCCTTGGGGTAACATAGACCCATGTAACATCCCAAATTTTCAATTTGGAATGTTATACATTAGGTCATCATGCATATCATATTTTTCTCGCATTTTTTCGATCCTAGAAATTTCACGCAACTCAAGGACCCTCGGAGAGAGTTGGAAGTTTCATAATTTTCATATTTGGGATTTCTCAAATTTTGAAAATGGGATCATTGGATTTATTTAATTATCTTCATAAAGTTTTTCCTATAAAAATATTTTGAGAGGGAATAATATGACTTTCCCAAACAATTAGGAAAAATGAAGATATTATAAATAAACCAAATTTGGTTTTGGAAGATTTATTTTGCTTAGGCAAAATGAGCATTTAAAAATTATGCATGTATATTGTTTTTAAAGTTCATTTTGTTCGACTCATTTTAGGAGTCGGGAAAATTTGTTTTATTTAAATCCGAGATCGTTTGGTATTTGTTTTATTTGTTTTGGTTTTAATCTTATTTAAAAAAAAAGCCCCCCTGGACCGAGGCCCACTGCCCAAGCCAGCCAGGCCCAGTGCCCAGCCCCCTGCCCACCTCCTCTCCTCCGCTCCGCTCCCTTGGTCTCCCCGCCAGACGACGCCGCCGCCTGAGTCCGACCCCCTGCCCCCTGCCCTCCCCCCAGCCGCCCCCTCACCTTTATAAACGCCCCCTCTCTCCTCACCTCGCCCTTGGAGCCGCCCGCCACCGCGCCCGATCAACCCCGCCGCCGCTAAGGAGCCGCCGCCGTTCCCCCGCCGACGCCGGACCTCGCCGCCCTCGCCCCGACCACCGGACCCCGAGCCCCACGGACCCGCTGAGCCTCGCTGGGAGAGCCACCGGAGGTAGCCGCCGCCCCGCGCCCCGATCCGGTTTTCTCCCCTCGAACCGATCCGTTTTTTTTTAAAAAAAAGATGTTTGGTTTTTTTTTTAAAAAAAAACCTAGATTGGTTTTATTTTTTTCGGTTTTCTTATTTAACGGACGTTCACCGAACCGTTCGTTTCAGTGAACGCGTTCGTTGGATTTGTTCTGTTAATGAACGTTCGCAATTTAACTCGTTCGTCGTTTTTCTTTTTAATCGGAATTAATCCCTTATTTTCTGATTTGATTTCAGATCCGATTTTCAAAACTGTTTTATTTCTCGCTCGTTTATCGGAATCAGGTGATTCAAGCGCCTGGAGTTTCGTAACGAAACCGCCGTTCCGACTACCCTACTTTCACAGAGTTTTGCTACTGTGAAATTTTGACCTAATTTCAGATCGCTAAACCGAGACGTTCTCTCTCGAGTTTCGACTTTCGGAGTTTGTTTTGATTCGATTCTTTTGTAACCAGGGTTCTTAAGTTGAACTTTCGGTTAGATCTTTTATTCGAGATTTCCTGTGCATTAGATGAGTACTTATTGTATGCTTGTTGTTTGTCTGCGTTAGATCACCCGGAGTGCGCCGCTTGTTACTTCGAATCTCTAGGACTCGCGGATCATCAGCAAGGCAAGTAACACTTTGATCATACTCTTCTCATACCCAGTTTTTATGCATTAGATCTATCCCTCAAACACTTGCATGGTTAGGATCAAATTAAATTGTGGGTTTGGGAAGTAGATTGAGGTAGTACCTATTACCTGTTTTACTTATGAAACCTTGGGAGTTACCTCTACGTTTGCTTATTATGCTATGCTATGCTAGTAGACGTGGATTGGGTGAGTGAATATCCATAACAGATGTGAGATTGTTAATTAATGGTTTATCTAAGGTGGCAACCTAAACACACATCTGGGTGGATTGAGGCACCTGGTTTCCATCAGACTTGCTCAGATTTCTTGGACCGCCACCGTGCTCTAAGGGATCATAAGATTATTCAAACTGAAACTTCGTGTGCAGCCACAAGCCAATTATGGGCTCTGGCGTAGTTGACTAAGTTGTGCGAACTCTTACGGGTAGGCTAGCTGATGTAGGGGATGTAGGTTGGTACGGTCTACCCACATGTAAGGTGCTAGCGCTTCTGAAAGACTATGTCTCGGTCATCCGTTTCTCAAACACCATGTAGTGCGAGAACCAAGCGGAGGCGATCGAGTCTTGTGGGGAAAAGTGTGCAAACCTCTGCAGAGTGTATAAACTAATCATGATTAGCCGTGTCCCCGGTTATGGACAATTTGAGTATCCGGTACTTGATTATCATGTGAATCTCAACATGTTACTTCTAAATAAAAGTTATTGGGTTTTGATGAGTACTTTTTAATGGGGATTGAGGATGCTGTCAACCATTCTCAATGTTTAACAACCACCATGATAGTTAAATAAAAATTATTCCTTTGTTGTAGGGAAAAACTAGCTTTATGCAAAATGTAATCAGAGAGCCTTACCACCAGCCATATATGCATGTAGTATAGGCTTATTCTTTCATTGCTCTTATGTGTTACATTGCCAAGATATTCCATGTGTCTGACCCGTTTTGGCTGCAACTTTTCACGTTGCAGACTTTTCGCAACGACAGTAAGGTGTTAGGTCGTGGTTCTATACTCAGTGATGCCGTTGGAGTTGATGGACTCGCTTATCTTCCAAGCCTTCCATTGTTATTATTAGATGGCCTTAAGCCATATTATGTATTCAGTTCCCTTGTGGACAACGATGTAAGAAGTGTGTGATTGCTACTCGCTATAAATCCTTCAAGTATCTTGTGTGGTGTCAAGATTATCGATCCAGGATGACATCGAGCACGAGCGCTAGATCCATTCGGTCTGGTCGCTACAGAGAATGGTATCGAGCACACCGACCTGTAGGACACGACCACTAAGTTAAAGCCATAGATCATTCTCTCTTCTCATTTTCTAACTCCTCATCTTTTCTACTCTCTTTAGGATGACTTAACATATGAGGAAAAACCGGTTAAGATTCTCGATTATGCCAGCAGAGTTACCCGCAGCAAGGTTATCAAGTTTTGCAAAGTTCATTGGAGCCACCACACCGAGGATGAAGCCACCGGGAAAGAGAGGAAGTTTTGCTTAAAGACCACCCTCACCTATTTTCTAGTTAACCCGAATCTCGAGGGCTAGATTCATCTTAAAGGGTAGGTTTGTAACATCCCAAATTTTCAATTTGGAATGTTATACATTAGGTCATCATGCATATCATATTTTTCTCGCATTTTTCGATCCTAGAAATTTCACGCAACTCAAGGACCCTCGGAGAAAGTTGGAAGTTTCATAATTTTCATATTTGGGATTTCTCAAATTTTGAAAATGGGATCATTAGATTTATTTAATTATCTTCGTAAAGTTTTTCCTATAAAAATATTTTGAGAGGGAATAATATGACTTTCCCAAACAATTAGGAAAAATGAAGATATTATAAATAAACCAAATTTGGTTTTGGAAGATTTATTTTGCTTAGGCAAAATGAGCATTTAAAAAAATTATGCATGTATATTGTTTTTAAAGTTCATTTTGTTCACTCATTTTAGGAGTCGGGAAAATTTGTTTTATTTAAATCCGAGATCGTTTGGTATTTGTTTTATTTGTTTTGGTTTTAATCTTATTTAAAAAACAGCGCCCCGACTGGACCGAGGCCCACGGCCAAGCCAGCCAGCCCTGTGCCCAGCCCCCCCCACCTCCCTCCTCCCTCCTCCCGCTCCCGCCTGGTCTCCCTCCCACACGACGACGCCGCCGCCTGAGTCCGACCCCCGCGCGCCTTGCCCCCTCCCAAGCCAGCCGCCCCCTCGCTTTTATCGCGCCGCCCCTCTCTCTCACTCGCCACGGAGCCGCCCGCCACCAGCGCCCGACCGACCCCCGCCGCCGCCAATGAGCCGCCGCCGCCAAGGAGCCGCCGCCGCCGTTCCCCGCCGACGCCGGACCTCGCCGCCTCGCCCCGACCCGGACCCCGAGCCCCCGCGGACCCGCGGAGCCTCGTGGGCGAGCCACCGGAGGTAGCCGCCCAGCGCCCGATCCGTTTTTTCCTCGAACCGATCCTGTTTTTTAAAAAAGATGTTTGTTTTTAAAAAAAAACCTAGATTGGTTTTATTTTTTCGGTTTTCTTATTTAACGGACGCTCACCGAACCGCTCGCTTCAAAGGAACGATTCGTTGGATTTGTTCTGTTAATGAACGCTCGCAATTTAACTCGCTCGTCGTTTTTCTTTTTAATCGGAATTAATCCCTTATTTTCTGATTTGATTTCAGATCCGATTTTCAAAACTGTTTTATTTCTCGCTCGCTTATCGGAATCGGGTGATTCAAGCGCTGGAGTTTCAGAACGAAACCGCCGTTCGACTACCCTACTTTCACAGAGTTTTGCTACTGTGAAATTTTGACCTAATTTCAGATCGCTAAACCGAGACGTTCTCTCTCGAGTTTCGACTTTCGGAGTTTGTTTTGATTCGATTCTTTTGTAACCAGGGTTCTTAAGTTGAACTTTCTGGTTAGATCTTTTATTCGAGATTTCCTGTGCATTAGATGAGTACTTATTGTATGCTTGTTGTTTGTCTGCGTTAGATCACCCGAGTGCGCCGCTTGTTACTTGAATCTCTAGGACTCATGGATCATCGCAAGGCAAGTAACACTTTGATCATACTCTTCTCATACCCAGTTTTTATGCATTAGATCTATCCTCAAACACTTGCATGGTTAGGATCAAATTAAATTGTGGGTTTGGGAAGTAGATTGAGGTAGTACCTATTACTGCTTTACTTATGAAACCTTGGGAGTTACCTCACGCTTGCTTATTATGCTATGCTATGCTAGTAGACGTGGATTGGGTGAGTGAATATCCATAACAGATGTGAGATTGTTAATTAATGGTTTATCTAAGGTGGCAACCTAAACACACATCTGGGTGGATTGAGGCACTGGTTTCCATCAGACTTGCTCAGATTTCTTGGACCGCCACCTGTGCTCTAAGGGATCATAAGATTATTCAAACTGAAACTTCCGTGTGCAGCCACAAGCCAATTATGGGCTCTGGCGTAGTTGACTAAGTTGTGCGAACTCTTACGGGTAGGCTAGCTGATGTAGGGGATGTAGGTTGGTACGGTCTACCCACATGTAAGGTGCTAGCGCTTCTGAAAGACTATGTCTCGGTCATCCGTTTCTCAAACACCATGTAGTGCGAGAACCAAGCGGAGGCGATCGAGTCTTGTGGGGAAAAGTGCGCAAACCTCTGCAGAGTGTATAAACTAATCATGATTAGCCGTGTCCCCTGTTATGGACAATTTGAGTATCCGGTACTTGATTATCATGTGAATCTCAACATGTTACTTCTAAATAAAAGTTATTGGGTTTTGATGAGTACTTTTTAATGGGGATTGAGGATGCTGTCAACCATTCTCAATGTTTAACAACCACCATGATAGTTAAATAAAATTATTCCTTTGTTGTAGGGAAAACTAGCTTTATGCAAAATGTAATCAGAGAGCCTTACCACCAGCCATATATGCATGTAGTATAGGCTTATTCTTTCATTGCTCTTATGTGTTACATTGCCAAGATATTCCATGTGTGACCGTTGTTGGCTGCAACTTTTCACGTTATGACTTTTCGATGACGAGTAAGGTGTTAGGTCGTGGTTCTATACTCGATGATGCCGTTGGAGTTGATGGACTCGCTTATCTTCCAAGCCTTCATTGTTATTATTAGATGGCCTTAAGCCATATTATGTATTCAGTTCCCTTGTGGACAACGATGTAAGAAGTGTGTGATTGCTACTCGCTATAAATCCTTGAAATCTTGTGTGGTGTCAGACATCGATCCGGGGATGACATTGAGCACAGAGCGCTAGATCCATTCGGGTCTGGTCGCTACAACCCAACTTTGGGGTGTGAACAAGGTATCTAAGAATATGCTTAACCACCTTATGATGACTTTCCCTAGGGAAAGCTTGAAATCTAGCACACATGGATACACTAAACATGATGTCTGGTCTAGATGCACAAAGATAAAGCAATGAACCAACCATAGAGTGGTAAATAGATGGGTCGAAAGGAATACCATTTGTGTCTTCACTGAGTACAATTTTGGTTGGCATGGGTGTCTTACATGGACTAGCAGCAGACATGCCAAACTTCTCTAGGATATCCTTGAGGTATTTTGCTTGATACAATAAAATTCCTTCTTGAAATTGTTAAATTTGAAATCCGAGGAAGAACTTCAAATCCGTATTGAGCGACATTTCAAAATTCTTGGTCATGGAAGCCGCAAACTTCTTGCACAAATGAATGTTAGGAGAACCAAAAATGATATCATCTACATAGATTTGGCATAAGATCAAATCATCCTCGTCCCTCTTAGTAAAAAGAGTGTGATCGATCACCCCTCTCACAAAACCATCATCGAGTAAAAACGTCTTAAGATGATCATACCAAGCACGAGGTGCTTGTTTGAGGCCATACAAAGCCTTATGAAGTTTATACACATAGTCTTTGTGATCGGGATCAACGAACCCAGGTGGTTGTGATACATATACTTCTTCTTGTAGAGGACCGTTAAGAAAAGCACTCTTCACATCCATTTGATGTAATGTAAAACCATTGAAAGCAGCATAAGCAAGTAAGATGCAAATGGATTCAAGACGGGCAACGGGGGCAAAGGTCTCACCAAAGTCCAAACCTTCAACTTGTGAGTACCCTTGTGCCACTAACCTTGCCTTGTTACGAATGATTACACCATGTTATCTTGGTTGTTCTTGAAAATCCACTTTGTTCCAATGACGTTGTGCTTGGTAGTTGGTCTCTCGACTAATGACCACGCTTGATTGCATTCAAAACTGTTCAGCTCTTCTTGCATAGCAACGAGCCAATCATTGTCCATCAATGCATCTTGTACCTTGAGAGGCTTAACACTAGACACAATCGAGAAGTGAGCACAAAAGTTTGTCAAATGTTTACGAGTAACTCTACCTTCCGATATGCCGGTAAGAATTTTGTCAACATCAACACGACCGGCCACTCGAGGCATGATGGAGGTGAGGATTTCGCGGGGTTCAACTTCATGTACATCATCCACGTCCTCAACATATGGATCATTAATGTGTGGTGGAATATCTTCTTCTTCATATTTTATTTGTTGAGGTTCATCATCAATGATTGCACTTTCTTGTTCTTGCCCTTGAGGATGATCTTGTTCTTTATGATTATCATGAAGAGGAACTTTATCATCATCTTGTACTTGGTCTACGGGCATTGGTTGAGCAATAAGGTCTTGTGGTGGTATGGGTGTTGAAGTAGTTTGATGATGCGTGAAGCTTCCATCTTCATCTTCATCATCATGAGGTTCTTGTTCCATTGGAAGAAGTGCACCAACACCCATGGTCAAGATATCTTGAGAAGAATCTTCTTCACCTACATCACTTAGATCAACTTGCTCCCGATGGGAGCCATTAAATTCATCAAACACCACGTCACAAGTTTCTACAACACATCCATTGGATTTGTTGTAGACTCTATAGGCGTGAGAGTTTGATCCATAGCCAACAAATATGCCCTCAATGGTTTTGGATTGAAAATTTCCTAACCGTTCTCTTTTGTTGAGGATGAAACATTTGCACCCAAATACACGGAAGTATTTGACATTTGGCTTGTTCCCAGTTAGGAGCTCATATGGAGTCTTTACCAATATAGTGCGGAGGAAGAGCCGGTTTGATGCATGGCATGCAGTGTTGATAGCCTCGGCCCAAAAACTATGTGGCGACTTGTATTCATCCAATATGGACCTTGCCATCTCCACAAGTGTGTGGTTCTTCCTTTCTGCTACACCATTTTGTTGGGGAGTGTATGGAGCTGAATATTGATGCTCAATCCCTTCATCACTAAGAAACTCTTCCAAGGTGTAGTTCTTGAACTCAGAGAAATTATCACTTCTTATTGCCAAGATTTCTTTGTCAAACTTGCGTTGTGCTTCCTTGGCAAAATCAATGAAGGTGATCTTCATCTCGTCCTTGGATTTGAGAAATAGGGTCTTATGGTGGTATGGATGTTGAGTAATCATCAACAATGACAAGCCCATACCTTTTCCCACCAAGACTATCCCATGAAGGAGGCCCAAAAAGATCCACATGAAGGAGCTCCAAAGGCCTTGAAGTAGACACAATATTCTTGGGTGGGTGCTTTGATTGATGTTGCTTCCCGGCTATGCATGCACTACACACATGATCTTTCTCAAAAGAGACATTGGTTAGTCCAAGGATGTGATTACCCTTTAAGAGATCTTTAAGATTTCTCATGCCGACATGGGGGCTAGCCGGCGATGCCATAGCCACCCCTTGTCGGCCTTGGCCATTAGACAAGTTGCATGGAATGTGCTCTCTTTCGAGAAATCAACCGTGTAAAGGTTGCCATCCAACTCTCCAACAAAGGCCACTTCGAGAGTATCTCTCTTAAAGACTTTCACATCCGTTAGTACAAAGAGTGTATCATAACCAACAGAAGCCAATTGGCGAACAGAAAGCAAATGGTATTTAAGGGATTGGACAAGCATGACATCTGCAAGAGACATGTCATTTGTCATAGCCAACTTGCCCAACCCGAGTACATGTCCATTTGATCCTCCACCAAACATAATGCTCATAAATGGTTGAATAGCTTCCATGAAATCATAGAGCAATTTGCTATCTCCGGTCATATGATTGGTACATCCACTATCAATCACCCATTTTAGTCCACCGGAGAAGGCAACCTACACACAATTATGACTTGGTTAGAGGCACCCATTTTGCAATGGGACCTCTCAAGTTAGTCACAAGGGTCTTAGGGACCCAAATAGCATAAAACCAGAATGCATTTCGAGGACCAACAAACTTTGCATAAACTTCTCCATCCTTAGTCTTACGAAGTACATAGGATGGAGGCATGAACTCTTTTGTCTTGTTGAGAGTGGGCATGCCCCTTGTGGCCTTCCCACTAACAACCTTACCTTTCTCCTTGTGCCCTTCTCGTACAAAAGTTTCTTTTAGAGGGGTGGCGCACTTTTGAGAGGTCGTCTTCTTCTTGCATGTGCTTGGGTCAAACCCGAGTCCCTCTTTGGCAAACACCTCATTAAGGTTCTTTTGCCCTTGAGCACATTTCATGAGACCTTTCTTGATTTGAGCCTTGAGAAAGCGATTCTTCTCAAGAATAGATGCTAGATCACTACTAGAGTTAGTAGTACAAGCATCAACATTGATAATAGGAGAAGAGTAAGCCTTGGCTAGAGTTTCAAGATAATTAGGCTTGAGCGTCTCGAAACTCTTTGTAAGAAGGGTGAGCTCTTCTTCCTTGGTCTTGAGGGACACATATAGGAGCTCACAATCCATAGAGAGAGAAGCATTAGACTTCACAAGCTTACTTTTATCATTCATCAACTCTTCGCAAGAGTCAATAGCCTTTTTCAAGGAGGTAAGATCTTTAGTATGAACATCAATGTTTGCATCAATTTTCAAGCATAGTTCATCATTTCATGCTTCCTCATATTGGAATTTCCGCTCAAGGATTTCATATTTTTCCTTTTCCTCGGCGACGAGGGTTTCGAGTTCCTTAATGGTGATGGTGTGCTTTCTCACCATCTCCATAAGCATACGAAACATAGTGAGATTATTTCCTTTGAGGGAGGAAATGAACTTATTTAGTTTAGCAAGCATAGGATCATCTATATCATCATCCTCATAACTATCCTCCGCATCAAGATACACATCACTAGGAGTAGGAGGAGTGAAAAGAGGAGGGTTTGAACATGGGGTTACCTTGACCTTGTCAGGAGAGCTTTGGTCCTCTCCATCTTCAACCACGACCTTTGCCATTAGACACTTGTGAGAGCTGCCCTTGTAGTCCTTCATATAGTTGTATGTGACAACATCACCACTCTTGTTGACTAGCCTCAACGTGTTTTGAGAATCTTGAGCAACTCCGGCAACACCACTAACATCATCCAGATCGGATTCTTCTTGTGCAACCATTGCTTTCCCATCCCTCTTTTTGAGCTTGGAGTTCAAAGGATTTGGCAAATTATTCTTGGGGAAGGTCTTGGGAAATCTTGGTTTATCTTCTCTCTTCTCATAAGGGCACTCGTTGGAGAAGTGCTTGGTTTCTTAACAGTTGTAGCATTTTCTCACTTTCTTCTTCTGGAATCTTCCCTTGAATTTTCCCGCGCTAAACTTCTTGACAAAGAGAGCAATGTCTTCATATGACGGGCTCTCATCTAAGTCAACCTCATCACCATCCTCCTCCTCCTCCTCATCATCATCCTCCTCACTTTACTCTTCTTCACATACATGCTTGGCCTTCAATGCAAGATTGATCTTTGATGTTGAGGTACCATGCACGGCAAGATGTTTTGTAGCATTTGCCTTTGACTCTTCAAATAGTTGGAAGGTGGATATGATATCATCCGGAGTCATTTCCTTGAATCCATGGTGTTGTCTTATGTCCCACACCATTTGATGATGATACGGGGCAAGAGCGTGAAGCAATTTATCCACGAGAAATCGCTTAGTCAAATTGAATCCATCTTGTGTCTTGTCACATTCACATGACTCGATGTCGGCGGTGAGAGTCATGAGACGCTCAAGAAGTTGCTTGGAAGATTCACCTTTCTCCATACAAAAGTTTTGCAATTGACCCTTGGCAATTTCATATTGATCAAGCCGGAGAGTGGAGGTACCGGTCTTGGTTCTCACAATGCTATCCCATAATTCCTTGGTGAAGGAAATATGCCCTAGAGGCAATATTAAAGTTATTATTTATTTCCTCATATCATGATAAATGTTTATTATTCATGCTAGAATTGTATTAACGGAAACATAATACATGTGTGAATACATAGACAAACATAGTGTCACTAGTATGCCTCTACTTGACTAGCTCGTTGATAAAAAATGGTTGAGTTTCCTAGCCATAGACATGAGTTGTCATTTGATTAACGGGATCACATCATTAGGAGAATGATGTGATTGACCTGACCCATTCCGTTAGCGTAGCACTTGATCGTTTAGTTTACTGCTATTGCTTTCTCCATGACTTATACATGTTCCTATGACTATGAGATTATGCAACTCACGAATACCGGAGGAACACTTTGTGTGCTACCAAACGTCACAACGTAACTGGGTGATTATAAAGGTGCTCTACAGGTGTCTCCGATGGTGTTCGTTGAGTTGGCATAGATCGAGAATAGGATTTGTCACTCCGATTGTCGGAGAGATATCTCTGGGCCCTCTCGGTAATGCACATCTTGCAAGCAATGTGACTAATGAGTTAGTTATGAGATGATGCATTACGGAACGAGTAAAGAGACTTGCCGGTAACGAGATTGAGCTAGGTATTGAGATACCGATGATCGAATCTCGGGCAAGTAACATACCGATGATAAAGGGAACAACGTATGTTGTTATGCGGTTTGACCAATAAAGATCTTCGTAGAATATGGAGGAACCAATATGAGCATCCAGGTTCCGCTATTAGTTATTGACCGAAGACGTGTCTCGGTCATGTCTACATAGTTCTCGAACCCGTAGGGTCCGCACGCTTAAAGTTCTGTGACGATCGATATTATGAGTTTATGTGATTTGATGTACCAAAGGTAGTTCGGCGTCCTGGATAAGATCGGGGACATGACGAGAAGTCTCGAAATGGTCTAGACGTAAAGATCGATATATTGGACGACTATATTCGGACATCGGAAAGGTTCCGAGTGATTCAGGTATTTTTTGGGGTACCGGGGAGTTACGGGAATACGAGGAAGAAGTAATGGGCCTCATGGGCCAAGTGGTGGAAAAGAGGAGGCAGGGTGCGCGACCCCCCTAGCCCAAACCGAATTGGGCTAGGGGGCCGGCCCCCCTTTCCTCCTTTTCCTCCCTCTCCTTCCTTCTCCTTCTCCTCCTTCCTTTCCTCCTCCTAGTAGGAGTAGGAAAGGGGAGTCCTACTCCTACTAGGGGGAGGATTCCTCCTCCTGGCGCGTCCTACAGGGGCCGGCCGGCCTCCCCCCTTGCTCCTTTATATACGGGGGCAGGGGCACCCTAGAACACACAAGTTGATCATTGATCTCTCTTAGCCGTGTGCGGTGCCCCCCTCCACCATAATCCACATCAGTCATATCGTAGCGGTGCTTAGGCGAAGCCCTGTGTCGGTAGCATCATCATCACCGTCACCACGCCGTCGTGCTGACGAAGCTCTTCCCCAAAGCTGTACTGGATCTTGAGTTCGCGGGACATCACCGAGCTGAAAGTGTGCTGAACGCGAAGGTGCCGTACGTTCGATGCTGAGGATCGGTCGATCGTGAAGACATACGCCTACATCAACTGCGTTGTTATAACACTTCCGCTTATGGTCTACGACGGTATGTAGATGACACTCTCCCCTCTTGTTGCTATGCATCACCATGATCTTGCGTGTGCGTAGGAAATGTTTGAAATTACTACGTTCCCCAACCGTGGCATTCGAGCCTGGTTTATGCGTAGATGTTATATGCACGAGTAGAACACAAGTGAGGTGTGGGCGATACAAGTCATACTGCTTACCAGCATGTCATACTTTGGTTCTGCGGTATTGTTGGATGAAGCGGCCCGGACCGACATTACGCGTACGCTTACGCGAGACTGGTTCTACTGACGTGCTTTCCACATAGGTGGCTGGCGGATGTCAGTTTCTCCAACTTTAGTTGAACCGAGTGTGACTACGCCCGGTCCTTGTTGAAGGTTAAAACAACACTAACTTGACGAAATATCGTTGTGGTTTTGATGCGTAGGTAAGAACAATTCTTGCTCAGCCCGTAGCAGCCACGTAAAACTTGCAACAACAAAGTAGAGGACGTCTAACTTGTTTTTGCAGGGCATGTTGTGATGTGATATGGTCAAGTCATGATGCTATATTTTATTGTATGAGATAATCATGTTTTGTAAAGAAGTTATCGGCAACTGGCAGGAGCCATATGGTTGTCGCTTTATTGTATGAAATGCAATCGCCATGTAATTGCTTTACTTTATCATTAAGCGGTAGCGATAGTCGTAGAAGCAATAGTTGGCGAGACGACAGCGATGCTACGATGGAGATCAAGGTGTCGCGCCGGTGACGATGGTGATCATGATGGTGCTTTGGAGATGAAGATCAAAGGCACAAGATGATGATTGGCATATCATATCACTTATATTGATTGCATGTGATGTTTATCCTTTATGCATCTTATTCTGCTTTGATTGACGGTAGCATTATAAGATGATCTCTCACTAAAAAATTCAAGGTACAAGTGTTCTCCCTGAGTATGCACCGTTTCCAAAGTTCGTCGTGCCGAGACACCATGTGATGATCGGGTGTGATAAGATCAATGTTCTTATACAACGGGTGCAAGCCAGTTTTGCACACGCAGAATACTCGGGTTAAACTTGTCGAGCCTAGCATATGCAGATATGGCCTCGGAACACTGAGACGGAAAGGTCGAGCGTGAATCATATAGAAGATATGATCAACATAGTGATGTTCACCATTGAAAACTACTCCATTTCATGTGATGATCGGTCATGGTTTAGTTGATTTGGATCACGTGATCACTTAGATGATTAGAGGTATATCTATCTAAGTGGGAGTTCTTAAGTAATATGATTAATTGAACTTAAATTTATCATGAACTTAGTACCTGATAGTATTTTGCTTGTCTATGTTGTTGTAGATAGATGGCCTGTGTTGTTGTTCCGTTGAATTTTAATGTGTTCCTTGAGAAAGCAATGTTGAAAGATGATGGTAGCAATTACACGGACTGGGTCCGTAACTTGAGGATTATTCTCATTGCTGCACAGAAGAATTACGTCCTGGAAGCACTGCTGGGTGCCAGGCCTCCTGCAAATGCAACTGACGACGTTAAGAACGTCTGGCAGAGCAAAGCTGATGACTAATCGATACTTCAGTGTGCCATGCTTTACGGCTTAGAACCGGGACTTCAACGGCGTTTTGAACGTCATGGAGCATATGAGATGTTCTAGGAGTTGAAGTTAATATTTCAACCAAATGCCCGGATTGAGAGATATGAAGTCTCCAATAAGTTCTACAGCTGCAAGATGGAGGAGAATAGTTCTCTCAGTGAACATATACTCAAAATGTCTGGGTATAACAATCGCTTCATTCAATTGGGAGTTAATCTTTCGGATGATAGTGTCATTGACAGAATTCTTCAATCACTGCCACCAAGCTACAAGAGCTTCGTGATGAACTATAATATGCAAGGGATGGATAAGACAATTCCCGAGCTCTCCGCAATGCTAAAGGCTGTGGAGGTAGAAATCAAGAAGGAGCATCAAGTGTTGATGGTCAACAAGACCACCAGTTTCAAGAAAAAGGGTAAAGGGAAGAAGAAGGGGAACTTCAAGAAGAACGACAAACAAGTTGCCGCTTAGGAGAAGAAACCTAAGTCTAGACCTAAACCTGAGACTGAGTGCTTCTACTGCAAACAGACTGGTCATTGGAAGCGGAACTGCCCCAAGTATTTGGCGGATAAGAAGGATGGCAAGGTGAACAAAGGTATATGTGATATACATGTTATTGATGTGTACCATACTAAAGCTCGCAGTAGCACCTGGGTATTTGATACTGGTTCTATTGCTAATATTTGCAACTCGAAACAGGGACTACGGATTGAGCGAAGATTGGCCAAGGACGAGGCGACGATGCGCGTGGGAAATGGTTCCAAAGTCGATGTGATCACCGTCGGCACGCTACCTCTACATCTACCTTCGGGATTAATTTTAGACCTGAATAATTGTTATTTGGTGCCAGCGTTAAGCATGAACATTATATCTGGATCTTGTTTGGTGCGAGACGGTTATTCATTTAAATCTAAGAACAATGGTTGTTCTATTTATATGAGTAATATCTTTTATGGTCATGCACCCTTGATGTGTGGTCTATTTGTATCGAATCTCGATACTAGTAATACACATATTCATAATGTTGAAGCCTAAAGATGTAGAGTTAATAATGATAGTGCGACTTATTTGTGGCACTACCGTTTGGGTCATATTGGTGTAAAGCGCATGAAGAAACTCCATACTGATGGACTTCTAAAATCACTTGATTATGAATCACTTGGTACTTGCGAACCATGCCTCATGGGCAAGATGACTAAAACGCCGTTCTCCGGAATAATAGAGCGAGCAACAGATTTGTTGGAAATCATACATACTGATGTATGTGGTCTGATGAATATTGAGGCTCGCGGCGGGTATTGTTATTTTTTCACCTTCACAGATGATTTGAGAAGATATGGGTATATCTACTTGATGAAACATAAGTCTGAAACATTTGAAAAGTTCAAAGAATTTCAGAGTGAAGTAGAAAATCATCGTAACAAGAAAATAAAATTTCTAAGATTTGATCATGGAGGAGAATATTTGAGTTACGAGTTTGGTCTACATTTGAAACAATGCAGAATAGTTCCGCAACTCACGCCACCCGGAACACCATAGCATAATGGTGTGTCCGAACGTTGTAATCGTACTTTGCTTGATATGGTGCGATCTATGATGTCTCTTACTGATTTACCGCTATCGTTTTGGAGTTATGCTTTAGAGACGCTGCATTCACGTTAAATAGGGCAGCATCAAAATCCGTTGAGTCGACGCCTTATGAACTGTGGTTTGGCAAGAAACCGAAGTTGTCGTTTCTTAAAGTTTGGGGCTGCAATGCTTATGTGAAAAAACTTCAACCTGATAAGATCGAACCCAAATCGGAGAAATGTGTCTTCATAGGATACCCAAAGGAGACTGTTGGGTACACCTTCTATCACAGATCCGAAGGCAAGACATTCGTTCCTAAGAATGGATCCTTTCTAGAGAAGGAGTTTCTCTCGAAAGAAGTGAGTGGGAGGAAAGTAGAACTTGATGAGGTAACTGTATTTGTTCCCTTATTGGAGAGTAGTTCATCACAGAAACTGGTTTTTGTGACACCTACACCAATTAGTGAGGAAGCTAATGATATTGATCATGAAACTTCAGATGAAGTTACTACCGAACCTCGTATGTCAACCAGAGTAAGATCCGCACCAGAGTGGTACGGTAA
The DNA here is from genome assembly GCA_021605205.1 of Aegilops longissima. Lineage (NCBI taxonomy): Eukaryota > Viridiplantae > Streptophyta > Magnoliopsida > Poales > Poaceae > Aegilops > Aegilops longissima. The sequence continues at coordinate 543,560,426 of CM038682.1, forward strand.
TCCTGTTCTGGAAGTCATGTTACTTGACCATGACGAACCTACGAACTAAGAGGAAGCGATGATGAGCCCAGATTCCGCAAAATGGCTTGAGGCCATGAAATCTGAGATGGGATCCATGTATGAGAACAAAGTGTGGACTTTGGTTGACTTGCCCGATGACCGGCAAGCCATCGAGAATAAATGGATCTTCAAGAAGAAGACTGACGCTGACGGTAATGTTACTGTCTACAAAGCTCGACTTGTTGCGAAAGGTTTTCGACAAGTTCAAGGGGTTGACTACGATGAGACTTTCTCACCCGTAGCAATGCTTAAGTCTGTCCGAATCATGTTAGCAATTGCCGCATTTTATGATTATGAAATTTGGCAAATGGATGTCAAAACTACATTCGTGAATGGATTTCTGGAAGAAGAGTTGTATATAATGCAACTAGAAGGTTTTGTCGATGCAAAGGGTGCTAACAAAGTGTGCAAGCTCCAGCGATCCATTTATGGACTGGTGCAAGCCTCTCGGAGTTGGAATAAACGTTTTGATAGTGTGATCAAAGCATATGGTTTTATACAGACTTTTGGAGAAGCCTGTATTTACAAGAAAGTGAGTGGGAGCTCTGTAGCATTTGTAATATTATATGTGGATGACATATTGTTGATTGGAAATGATATAGAATTTCTGGATAGCAAAAAGGATACTTGGATAAGAGTTTTTCAATGAAAGACCTCGGTGAAGCTGCTTATATATTGGGCATCAAGATATATAAAGATAGATCAAGACGCTTAATTGGACTTTCACAAAGTACATACCTTGATAAAATTTTGAAAGGGTTCAAAATGGATCAAGCAAAGAAAGGGTTCTTGCCTGTGTTACAAGGTGTGAAGTTGAGTCAGACTCAATGCCCGACCAGTGCAGAAGATAGAGAGAAAATGAAAAGTGTTCCCTATGCTTCAGCCATAGGCTCTATCATGTATGCAATGTTGTGTACCAGACCTGATGTGTGCCTTGTTATTAGCTTAGCAGGGAGGTACCAAAGTAATCCAGGAGTGGATCACTGGACAGCGGTCAAGAACATCCTGAAATACCTGAAAAGGACTAAGGATATGTTTCTCGTATATGGAGGTGACAAAGAGCTCGTCGTAAATGGTTACGTCGATGCAAGCTTTGACACGATCCGACGATTCTAAATCGCAAACCGGATACGTGTTTATATTAAACGGTGGAGCTGTCAGTTGGTGCAGTTCTAAACAAAGCGTCGTGGCGGGATCTACGTGTGAAGCGGAGTACATAGCTGCTTCGGAAGCAACAAATGAAGGAGTCTGGATGAAGGAGTTCATATCCAATCTAGGTGTCATACCTAGTGCATTGGGTCCAATGAAAATCTTTTGTGACAATACTAGTGCAATTGCCTTGGCAAAGGAATCCAGATTTCACAAAAGAACCAAGCACATCAAGAGACACTTCAATTCCATTCGGGATCAAGTCTAGGTGGGAGACATAGAGATTTGCAAGATACATACGGATCTGAATGTTGCAGACCCGTTGACTAAGCCTCTTCCACGAGCAAAACATGATCAGCACCAAGACTCCATGGGTGTTAGAATCATTACTGTGTAATCTGGATTATTGACTCTAGTGCAAGTGGGAGACTGAAGGAAATATGCCCTAGAGGCAATAATAAAGTTATTATTTATTTCCTCATATCATGATAAATTTTTATTATTCATGCAAGAATTGTATTAACCGGAAACATAATACATGTGTGACATAGACAAACATAGTGTCACTAGTACGCCTCTACTTGACTAGCTTATTGATCAAAGATGGTTGAGTTTCCTAGCCGTAGACATGAGTTGTCATTTGATTAATGGGATCACATCATTAGGAGAATTATGTGATTGACTTGACCCATTCCGTTAGCATAGCACTTGATCGTTTAGTTTACTGCTATTGCTTTCTCCATGACTTATACATGTTCCTATGACTATGAGATTATGCAACTCACGAATACCGGAGGAACACTTTGTGTGCTACCAAACGTCACAACGTAACTGGGTGATTACAAAGGTGCTCTACAGGTGTCTCCGATGGTGTTTGTTGAGTTGGCATATATCGAGAATAGGATTTGTCACTCCGATTGTCGGAGTGGTATCTCTGGGCCCTCTCGGTAATGCACATCACTATAAGCCTTGCAAGCAATGTGACTAATGAGTTAGTTACGAGATGATTCATTACGGAACGAGTAAAGAGACTTGCCGGTAACGAGATTGAGCTAGGTATTGAGATACCGACGATCGAATCTCGGGCAAGTAACATACTGATGACAAAGGGAATAACGTATGTTGTTATGCGGTTTGACCGACAAAGATCTTCGTAGAATATGGAGGAACCAATATGAGAATCCAGGTTCCGCTATTGGTTATTGACCGGAGACGTGTCTCGGTCATGTCTACATAGTTCTCGAACCCGTAGGGTCCGCACGCTTAAAGTTCTGTGACGATCGGTATTATGAGTTTATGTGATTTGATGTACCAAAGGTAGTTCGGAGTCCCGGATGAGATCAGGGACATGACGAGGAGTCTCGAAATGGTTGATACGTAAAGATCGATATATTGGACGACTATATTCGGACATCGGAAAGGTTCCGAGTGATTCGGGTATTTTTTGGGGTACCGGGGAGTTACGGGAATACGAGGAAGAAGTAATGGGCCTCATGGGCCAAGTGGTGGAAAAGAGGAGGCAGGGCGCGCGGGCCCCCTAGCCCAAACCGAATTGAACTAGGGGGCCGGCCCCCTTTCCTCCTTTTCCTCCCTCTCCTTCCTTCTCCCTCACCTCCTTCCTTTCTCCTCCTAGTAGGAGTAGGAAAGGGGAGTCCAACTCCCCCTAGGAGGAGGACCTCCTCCTGCTGGCGCGCCCTATAGGGGCCGGCCGGCCTCCCCCCTTACTCCTTTATATACGGGGGCAGGGGGCACCCTAGAACACACAAGTTGATCATTGATCTCTCTTAGCCGTGTGCGGTGCCCCCTCCACCATAATCCACCTCGGCCATATCGTAGTGGTGCTTAGGCGAAGCCCTGCGTTGGTAGCATCATCATCACCGTCACCATGCTGTCGTGCTGACGAAGCTCTTCCCCGAAGCTCTACTGGATCGTGAGTTCGCGGGACGTCACCGAGCTGAACGTGTGCTAAACGCGGAGGTGCCGTACGTTCAGTGCTGAGGATCGGTCGATCGTGAAGGCGTACGACTACATCAACCGTGTTGTTATAACGCTTCCGCTTACGGTCTACGAGGGTACGTAGATGATACTATCCCCTCTCGTTGATATGCGTCACCATGATCTTGCGTGTGCATAGGAATTTTTTTGAATTTACTACGTTCCCCAACACTTGGCACATGTGATATGTATGTATGGTCTCGTTTGCTTGTCAGTTATACCTCTTCTTATGCACATGGTTGCTGTGTCGTTGAGATTCTTGTCATATACCTCTCTTGGTGTAAGATTCTTCGGGTCAACAGCTTGGTAGCCATACTCCAAGATCTCCAACATCTCATCATTTCCATATTGAAGATGGTCCTGCATAGCAACTCTCCACAAAGCAAAATCGGTAGTTTCATCAAGTAAAGGAGGTTTGCCTTGAGGGTTATACTTGGGTTTCTCTATTTGAGGTCTTGCATAAAGCCAAGGAACACTAGAGTGTTCATTGCTAGGAGGTTGTTGGCCTAGTGAAGGAGTACTGGCCTCGAGGCCGCACCACCAAAAAGTGGTGAAAGCATTGTGGTTAGTGTGGCTAACCTCATTTGGACCAAAGCCTCAAGAGAGGCATCATGCTCCTCCTTTTTCTTAGCAAGAGCTCTTTCCATATCCTCTCTTAAGTGAAGGACTTGGCTTCCATGGAAGCCGCGCCCGTATTCTTCGGATCTGCAACAAGGGGGGTCCCATCAGGGTTCATCTCGCTTTAGGGAGGTTAAGCCACAAGAGTAGAGCACGAGGCTCTCATACCAATTGAAAGGATCGAGATGGACCTAGAGAGGGGGGGGGGAGTTGAATAGGTACAATTACAAATTATAATTATTACTTAGCAATTTTAGGCAATAATGCGTAATATGAAAGTGAGCCTAACAATCGCAAGTGTGATGCTAAGAGCTAAGAAAGACAAACAAGTAACACAAGTATGTAAGTAGGCAAGCACAATAAGATATAAGTAAGTGCTAAGAGACAAGTAACCACAAGTAGAGAGTTAGGGTTAGGGATAACCGCAACTCCGGGAGACGAGGATGTGTGCTGATGTTCACTTCCTTGGAGGGAAGCTACATCACCGTTAGAGAGGTGGATGTTACCATGAAGGCTCACCCTATTCTCCCTTTGAGACAACACCACGGAGGCGTTTCTCAACCACTAGTGGTAGACCTTGGGGTGGTCTCCAAACCCTCACAAACTTTTCCGGGGGTAATCACAATGGTCGATTCCTCTCCGAAAGACTCCTACCGCCTAGGAGTCTCCAACCTCCAAGAGTAACAAGAACGGTGGGTAAAAGCTCAAGACTTGCTCAAATCACGAATTCCTTTGGTGCAAATAAGGGGAAGGAGTGGATCTATCACTTGATAGGACAACTTCTCTCAAATGTTCTCAAATCCCTTGGGGATCTAAGATTTGGTGTGGAGAAGTGAGAGAGAGAGAGAGAGTGAAATGTGTTCTAGGGTTTGTTCAAAGTGAATGGTCAACCCTCTCCCGTGGGGGAGAAGGGCTATATATAGTGTGAGCACAAATATGGCTGTTGTAGTGCAAGTGAACAGGCAGGCCGAACATCCGGGCTAGGGGCCGGACATCCGGCTTGGCAAACCACTCGAAGAACAAGGCAGAAACAGAGCAGAAATCAGAGGGGCCGGACATCCGGGGGCCAAGCCCGGACATCCGACAAGTCGAAACCCCGGACATCTGGCACATGGCCGGACATCCAGCAAGTTTACCAAATTAGAAATGGCCTCTGGATAGCACAGGCCGGACGTCCAGCAGGGGAGCCCGAAAATCCGGGGTGCACTGGGAGCCCGGACATCCGACATAGAGGGCCGGACATCCGGCAAGTAGGACAGCACAAAGTGCTCTCTGGAGAGCTAGGCCCGGATATCTGGCGAGTAGGCCGGATATCCGGCATGGGGCCCGAACATCCGGCAGCCCAGAGACAAAAGCATGAAGATGGATCATGTGCATATATGGCAAGGAGGTTTGTGGCAAGAGCAAGCCTTTAACTAACCCTATCGATCCCCTCTTAATAGTGCAGGATCCTACACTCAAGAAAACGAATATGTAATAAATTTTTATGCTTCATCCTTGAGTAAAATTCACTTTGTTTGCTCTTGATCCACACACTTCGATGAACCGGGGGCTAACACCTGAGATTTAGTTGACAACCATTGTTAGACCCCTACATGTATATTGTCATCAACATCAAAACATGATATAAGGGCATGATTGCTCTTTCACCTCCTGCATCCATTGGCATTGCGTCATGAGCATAGCTCGATGCTATCTCTGGCCTCCGCCTCAGCGAAGCAAACTTTTTTGAACCCATGAGTTTGTAAAAGCAGCGGTCGGGAAGTCATCCATGTAGATCAGAAGATGTTGACGGTCACGATCTGCGAAGTAAATCGGCGCACCAAAGAAGAATACGCTGACAAGAGCATGTAAAAACTCCAAAACCATGAACATAACCGAATCTAGACATATCCACCAAAAACCTTAATCAATTGTACCGCGAAAGACCCACTTAAGACACAACTACACACACCCTCCGTTGGCGAAAAGCCGCCAATGGAACGGATTACCATAAATCATCCCACCAAGTAAACTATAAATCGACTATACTAATTCACATAGGTTTTGGATTGCCAGATTTTGGATTGCCAGATTTTCTGAGTGATTTGGTGATTTCTGAGCAATCGACTCATGTATTTCCTCAAAAATCTGGTGTACAACTTAACCCCAACCGTCCAACGCTCCACCATCTATGATGCGGCGTGCCATGGCTCCACCGCCTATGATGTAGTGTGCAATGGCTCCACTGATGTATGCATCCATAAGGGCATGTACAATGCATAGCCTCAAGGTGATGCCTCGCATGCCATGTAGGATCGAATATGTCGTAAAGTAGGTTCGGGTAGGGAAGCGGGATCCTCTCCAGGAGGCGGGTGCTTGAAGAGAAAAAGTGTGGTCCGGTGACAAAAACTGAAAAGGTTGGAGTGAAAATTAGAGATGCATGTGTAGTAGAGTCTTTATTTTCTATTTCTTAATGAGGCTCACTAGTGGTAGCTTGCATTGGGGAGAAAAAATAGATGTAGGCGCCTCAAATTACTTTTTGTCATGAGGCATATGGATCCATATGCCACCATTGTACATGCCCTAACAAGCTCTCTTCCTTTCCCCATCGAGGGTCCCCACCTCACCTGTAGAGCTCACCACTGTTTCATGTGTGTGTATTCCAAACCCCAGCGGCACCCACACATCCTCCTTGACCTCGCAGTCGGCCAGCAGCTCACTGTAGCCTTCACCGCTAGGACCTAATCTTCGCTCCCGGTGCCTCAACAGACATGCAGTAATTGACGCTTGCATGAGGTAATTCATGCCTGGAATTTAGGTGTAATTTATCTTGAAATTTTGAATCCTAACACTGAGCTTGCTTCACAAAGAGTGAACAAATAAACTGTAGTTTATATTCCAAGATGTAGCCCATTTTATATACTACTGAATGTATAAAAAGGAAGAAAAGAGGAAGAAAAACCAAATCCTAGCTAAGCGCTCCTTGGCTCCGTGCGGCGCCCAATATTAATATCCCTAACCCAATGATCCCTGCGCTCTCACTTCAACATTGACTGGTCCGATGCCACCCGCACTGGAGCGTTGAAGGAGGAAGGAAGGCATAGGAAATGGATGAGCGAGGAAGGGAAGATATGAGGGGGCAGATGGGTCATGTAGCTTGCCTACGGGAGATGTGTGGCGACTCCCACATACTCATTGTCTTGTAGAAGAGCGGCGCTAACGCATGTGTGCTTGATTGTGACACCTGATGCCCTTTAAGATCCGGTTTGGATAACCAAAATGTTCTCTACCTTTTTCCCGAGGAGTGACCCAGAGATATCAAACCCATGAGAGGATGTGCACTACGACAAAGGCTCTAACAAGTTCTTGCAAGAGAACTGAATTCCAGTTTTGTGAACCGGACCTTAACAACCTTAGGAGGTGTAAACACTAGAATTAAAATAGGCATGGGTATGCGTTCTTGATTCTTACAACCATATACTTGTGCTCGGAATCAACATGATATTAATTTGTGCTCTCAAAGACACCCGTTAAGATGTGCTTGCAATGCGAAGAAGTGGGGGATGTGTCCAAATTACGTCTTGATTGGTGCACGACCTGCATCAAGAGTCAGTTGTCCAACCACAGGTGCTTACTATCTCGTGGGGTTACCTAGAGTATTAAGAACAAATATTCATACAAAAACATTGGGTGTTTAATGACTACACCTCATGAATCCCCAAGGATTGGCTTTTCCGCTACCGTAATAAGCTTTCTCTATCACTAGTGTTCAAAATAGCGTTATGCATCATCCTCGTTCCTTACCTCCTTCTTGATCGAACTTTGAGATCCTGGGTACCTGCAAGGTCGTAGAATGATAAAGAGATAAGAGACAACTCCATAGCAATGGGACACATGCATGATGTTGATTATTCAAAGTTATTCCATCAACCCCTCATACAAATACACAGGGTTGCAAGACTATGCCTGAACCCATTGTCTTACCCAATAACTCACCCATGATGACTTGATCTCAAGAGGAAACCATTGGATAAGACATAAATATGAATGCTTTATTGATAATATGTCTTCCAATGGTTGTCGGATGCGACACACGATTACAAGTATGGATAACTTGGAGGGGAGTTGCTGCGGTGATGGTGTTGGTGCCTAGGAGATGGGATGAGAAATGGTGGTGACTAGGGTTGGAAGATAATTTGTGTGCTGTTCTAGATGCTCTCTCCTCGTTCGTTCTGTTGTGATTCCGGTGATGGACCCTTTATAAATGTTGGAAGGGTGGACCTTACAGAGCAGTTAGCACCTGTTATGAATGCGTGCGCTTGTACCAAATGTCATCTTGTGCTCTGGTGGCTTGGCTATGCCTCCAATTTCTTCCATTCAGTCTCCATTTTTCTTGTTTACTTTCGGTGATGATTTGCATCCATGTTTGGCCTCTTCTCCTATGCAAATAAATTAAACAAAGGATTCCGTGATCTCTCGCATTCATTAGTCATTAGTGGCAATATTAGAGTGATTTTCTTGGAAATTCTAAGTTACCTGGTTTACACAACGGTGTGATGAGCATAAAAATATCACTCATCAACACATGCTTACTCGTCACGTTGCCACATTGTCGAACATCGGCGGAGGCAACATAGAGAATCGAAGGCTGCGAGATGATTAGGCATGTGAGGAGGGTGGGGAGCAACATCGTGAGGCAATGGCGGGGTGGGGAGATGTTGGAAGGAAAGGCATGGTCCGTGCAAGAGGCGGGCATGGGGACTGCATGAAGTAGTTTTTTTTACACAAAGGGGTACTGAGGGATTAAGACAGAGTTTATAACGTGTGGCATTGATGGGTAGTTTGTTTTTAGAGTGCTAAACGCGTTTGGTGCTCAACATGGGACTGATTTAATCATTTGGATTGACTTAATTTGACGGTCAAGATTGTTTTGAATCTCTGCTCTTCGTGTTTTTATAAGGGTAGTAAGATGCTAACCAACAAGACAAGAAAATTCTTCTTAGCCAATGGAAGCGAGAAAGGTAAAGATGTTGCTTGACTTCAAAAATAAATAAAAAACTACGATCAAGCCCTCTATACTGAAATACATATTGTCATAGATTTCTAAAACACTATCGCGTCGCTCCAAGAACGACTCGGGTGGAAGTTAGCTCCCGCCGCTGCCACAAACACCCCTCCTGCCTCGTCGCTATTGTCAGCTCACGTCGACTAGCAAGTGGTAGCCACGCTAGTCGTCATGAGGGCAGGGGGCAGATGCGGTGTTGCTGGAAATATGCCCTAGAGGCAATAATATTGTATTCTTCTATTTCTCCTCCAAATCGGAATCCATTGTTTGAAAGAAGAAGGGATAACTTTTTTAGCTCCGATAATTCATCGAACAGTTGCCGGGCATGGTGAGTATAGCAGTAGCAAATGGTACCTGGCGGGATGGTCGGAGGAGAGGGGTTGAATGCCACGGAGGAGAAGCGGTGTGGAGCCGGCTGGAATGCGGTGTTCACTTTTCCTACTAAATGTTGTTTTCGTGTCATATCACCACGCAGATATATTGTTAACAAATTAACAGAACAAAAAATCACACTCATTTTGGTTTTTTTAATCAAATTTTCTTTTGATGCTTACTCTAAACAATATCTCTTTCAAACAATTCTTTTATCATCAACTTATATTATGTTTCATAAAGTTTCTCGTGTTTTTAAACATCAAATTATCTGTTAATAGTTCCTGCAACAACGCACAGGGTATCATCTAATAGTTAATAAAAATGGCAAAGCTTTTACCTCGTGTTTAAAAAAATGCATTATGTCATCTTCGGTGCAAAATCGTCATTGATTAGGTGCACCACTTGTATTGTTTGGATTATTATCTTTTGTTGTTTACAACTAGCGTGCAGAGAGTTGACAAAGTGTCTGTTACTACTAAACTCGTAATAATTGATGTCATCTCCGTGCCGGTAATCTCTCCTCCTCATGCATACCACTCTGAAGCTAATCTAGTACAAGTCAATGCTAAATTGCTGACAGCTGCGAGTAAAATTCTCCCACCCGCAACACTAGAAAATGCACCAGTTGCCACCGTACCCTCTACCCATATCTCGGCCTGCATGATAAGGCAGGCCCTCGCTGTGATCGGCGTCGGCTCTCATTCCTCTACCTTCGAAGTACGAGCCGGCGAAAGTCTTCCAATCAGAAGCAGCTAGCCTAGCTCCATGGCTTCGTTCGGGCCGACGGGCTTGCCAAACTCAGAGCACCTGAGGCACACCAACAAAGGGACGATGATCTTCAGCTACACCTGCGTCGGCCTCACGGGCGCCGCGCTCTTCTCCGTCATCTTCTTCTTCTGCTACCAGCTCCGCAACCGGGCGCCGGTGGTGGCCGCGGGGGCGGAGACCGGCCGCCGCCGCACGGTGGACCTTGCCAAGCTGCCGGAGTTCGCGTACACCCACTCAGCCAGGCACAGCGGCAAGGAGGGCGGCGGGGAAGGTGCGCAGTGCTCGGTGTGCCTCGGCACGGTGCAGGCCGGCGAGATGGTGCGCCTGCTGCCCTTGTGCAAGCACCTTTACCACGTGGAGTGCATCGACATGTGGCTGACGTCCCATGACACTTGCCCACTTTGCCGCGCGGAGGTTGAGCCCCAGCCCGAGGTGACGACCGAGCTGCCGGTCTAGGGCGCCGGCCGGTCACCGAAGCTGTCTTCCGCAAGGTGCATGCTAGTTTAGTTTGTAGATTGTCGCCTGTGTTAGTTCTGATACAGCATGTAGTTGTAACTTGTAAATTCCTCCGTATACAAAGAAACAATTATTCTGGGTACAACGGATACTGCAACATCACCGCTCCTCCTGTATTACAATTAACGTTCTCCCTTTAAGAGCGTACAAGTTTCTAAATTCTTCTGTCAGAAGTTGTTTTCAGCAGCTGCGCAATTAGCTGCACCTGCATCATCTAATTCAATTTGACACGCCTGATCGATCTTTTAATTCTAGAAGTCATTAACCGGCCGTATGATTGCACATTTGCACTGGCTAGAAATTCCCAAAAATGCACTATCACTATTTCAAGTCCATGAATAAAATCGAATAAATAAAACACCTGTTTAAAAATAATCACTTCCTATGTTTCAAAATAAAATGATACTCTACAAAGCGAGCAGGCAAATTCTCTAACATCATTTAATAAAAATTGCAGTGGGGCCTTGCCCTACTGTGTACAGACAAAAAAATTGTCTAACATCGACTATATTACAGTTCCATATCTACCTAGCACCTCGTTTGGCACCCATAAATTGGGCCTAGAATTTAAGAATTGGAATTGGATTTCGTAAATATGCATTTGACTGCACAAGAATTGGAATCATAATTTCCAAACCCAATCCAGTGAGTTAGAATATGACTACAGAAATTCTTTTTTTACCGTCAACAATCAAATAAAATTATGGGCCCATGTACACTTTTGGGACCAACATGTATATGTGAAGCAGCCAAAATGTACAAAGTTGCTCCTCTATGCACCAAGTCATCTCCAAAAGTTAAATATAATTTTGAGAAATTTTATAGTGTGAATGTGAGATAAAAATTGGAAGACCAATGTTTTGTGAAGTACTCTACCTCTCTACAACTATGTGGGGTCTACTTGCACAAATTGTCTAGCGAATAATCTCAATGTTGCCCCTTGACATGTAGACCATGCAATACATTTTCGTAATAATTGTTGAAATTTTATATTGTGAACAATGTAAAAAATTTAAATACTGAAGTTTTAGGAAAGGCCACACAGGTTGTACTTGTACAAGTCAGCCTTTTGATAAGCGCAAAGTAGCTTCTCCGTATGTGGAAAATATTGGTCAAATTTTAATTGATTTCGAGTAAATTTGTATGTGTGAACATGAAAATTAATTTCTGAGCATCAAACTTCCATAGGATCGATAACCTCCATTTCACGTGAAATCCAAACATTAAGTCATATTAACATTGGATTTGGAATCCAACTGAATGAATCAAATTCAATTCTTGGGAGGCAAATGATTTTTTGGATAGGTTATATTGAAATAATACAGTTTGGTTCTCATAAAAATGTCTCATAATCATATAATTTTGCACTTGTGTATTCAAAAGTACGGTTTTGCCTGCACAATAGAGGGAAATTAGGAAAAGATGCTGCTGTCGGGGGTACAACTCGCCATGAAATTGTATAGCGGTGCACATTCTTTTCCTTTCAACGAAAAAGGGTTTCCCCTCGCTTTATATTATAAAGCAAACCGCCAAGCATCCAACAACCAAGGGTAGCAAAGTGCAAAGTACAAAACGAAAATAAAGGAGGTCCGGCTGGGGCACAGCCAAAACAAGCCCCAAAGACAAGTGAAAACTCTAGCCCGGCTCCGATGGCGGCGGTGGAGACGGCGGGGACATCGCGGCAGCTGAAGAATGAAGACCGACGATGATGGAGTCGATGTAGTCACGATCGCGCCGCTTGCAAAGCGGTCTCCAGAGCTGTAGGAATCCAAACATTTTAAAGACTGCATCAGTGACACGGCAAGGAATGACATGCTCGATCACTAATTTATTGCGACAATTCCAAAGGGTCCACGCGAGGGTGCCCACTGCGACCCAAAGGGACGGTTTACTAATAGACGGGGACACTAGGACCTCCCTAAATAGGTCAGGGAGGTTATCATGGCACCAAGATCCACCTACGACGTCCCGGAAGTAACTCCATAGGAATCGCACGGACGGGCAACGGAAGAAGATGTGGTTAGGGTCTTCGGGGACGCCACACTACAAAAAAAAAGACACATCCGTGACATTTTGGGCCGAACGAATTTTTTTTCTGTCATACATACGACACTTCTATGATGATAATTGTGACAAAATCCGGTATCATCATAGATGTGGTGGGCTCCTACTTTTATGACAAAAAATCATGACAGAAAATGGGCTTTTCGTCCTGGGCGGGCCGGAGACGCAGCTGCATGACATTCTTTGGGCCGTCCATGACGGAAAAAACCGTGGTAGAAGCGAGGGGGAGGAAAATTTTGGGGAGTTGCCGGTTATGGTGGGAGGTCGGGGCGAAGCGATGCATCGCTTTCTCAGACACACGCACGCTGGCGTGTGTGCGGCGTTGGCTCTAATCGAACACGAAGCGAGGCGTTGGGCTCTAATCGAACTCGAGCAATTGCTTTGTAGGCTACGCGTTCATCGAACCCGAAGCGATCGATCGATGGCTGTTAATCTGAACCCGATGGAGCGATTCCTTCACCGCTGCTGCTAATCAAGCCGATCGATTAGATGAGCAATGGCGCGCGGGGGGGGGGGTTGGATGAACAGTGAGCGGTGGCGTTGCCTCTGGACGAACATGACCCCGCGGTGTGGAGGGCTGGATGAACAGTAGACGGTGGAGGAGTGGCTGTGGAGGGGTGGTTGAACAGGACCCCGTGGTGTGGAGGGCTGGATGAACAGTAGACGGTGGATGGGTGGTTGAACAGGACCCCATGGTGTGGAGGGCTAGATGAACAGTAGACGGTGGAGGGGTGCCCGTGGAGGGGTGGTTGAACAGTAGCCGGTGGAGTAGCGCGCGGTGGAGGCTGGATGAACAGGAGCCCGTGGAGGCTGGAGGAGGTCGACGGTAGCCCGTGGAGGCTGGAGGAGGTCGACGGTGGAGATGAACAATATCCTGTGAAGTCCCGTTTTGCGGTACGCCACACCCCTCCCGATGAACAGGACCCCCGTTTCGACCGTAGCGCTCCAACACAAGTCTGTTTCGTCCGTTTTGCGGTACGCCACACCCCTCTCGATCAACAGGACCCCCGTTTCGACCGCAGGAGGTCTGTTTCCTCCGTTTTGCGGTACGCCACACCCCTCCCGATCAACAGGACCCCCGTTTCGACCGTAGGACGTCCGCTTCCTCCGTTTTGCGATACGCCACACCCCTCCCGATCAACAGGACCCCTTTTTGAACGTAGGAGGTCCGTTTTCTCTGTTGTGCGGTACGCCAGGCCTCGTTTCCGTCGCCTGTTCCGTCCAAGCCCTCCCGATGAACACGCCCACGCATTCCGTTCCGACCCAGCCGGTTGGCTCCCCATGAACACGATGATGATGCTGTTTCTCCGTTCCGACCCAGCCATGTACGTATGCGCGAGTAGGCGTTCGAGACCCTGCCCGTATGTACGTACGTGGCCGTATTTTCTTTCTTGCACCCTCGCCGCTGTATGTACGTGTACATGCTACATGCGCGCCTCTACATCGACACGTGCACGCCTCTACTACGACACGTGCGTGCCTCTACATCGACCAGTATGTACGTACACGTTTGCGACCAGAATGACAACGCTACGTACGCTTCGAGCAGGTGGGTCCCGACTGTCAGGCACTTCTTTGCCTGCGAAGATGTAGCTGGTGGGTCCTAGCAGTCAGGGGGGCGAATCGTTTTTTTTGCCCGGACGCACTTCCTTGCGTGCGAAGATGTAGCTGGTGGGTCCCAGCAGTCAGGGGGGCGAATCGTTTTTTTTGCCCGGACGCACTTCCTTGCGTGCGAAGGTGTAGCTGGTGGGTCCTAGCAGTCAGGGTGGAAACATTTTTTTTCGTGAAATACGGTGGCCCGTCCGGTGGGTCCCCACTGTCAGGTGGAGGAATAATTATTTTGTGCGCAATAAGGAGGCACTTCCTTGCTGCGGCCGTGGACCCAGCTGTCAGCCTCTCCACGCACAGTACTCTTCCGATGGAAGTCGGTCGTTGACCACATTGACCACGCCGCACCGAGAGCACCACGGCGGTGGACGACGGCGAGGCCTAAGAAGGGGACGACACGGAGGCAGGGAAGACTCGAAAGTTGTTTCCCACGCGGAGGGGAGGAATCTGTTGTCTGAGGGTTCTTGGTTCGTCTGCCGTCATTTGGAGAATAACGATAGATGTGGGTGAGTAGAGGGATGGCTAGGCCAGCGATGGGAGTACGGTGGGGCGGTGAGGCCTGCTGGCAGCACAGCCGGCCCTTGGGAGGAGGAGGAGCATGCAGTCCCTTGGCGCTTGTTTGAGTAATTTGGAGCAGGAAGAGCAGAGATTGAAGAAGTGCATCAACCTTTTTTTTAGGAAAGCCTCAAATATCTGGAAAACAACATACAACCGATCTGCCATTATTTCTAATAATTTACAGCCCATTTGCTAATTCTTAAGGTTTTTTTGAGCCTATATTCTTTTTGTTAGCATTACATCCCATATTGTGGCCACGGTTAAAAAATTATATGAATTTTTGCATATTTCGATGCGGTGTGAGGCTGCCGTCGTCGCAGGGCCTGGCCATCGGTGGGTATAGTAGGGGGCGGTGAGGCCTCCGCAGCAGCACAACCGGCCACGGGAGGCAGGAGCATGCGGCACGACCGGCGCTGCTTTGGGCGGCTGGATCAAGAAGACCAGAGGTTGAAGAAGCACTGCGACCGTTGGATGGACATCGTACGGTCACTGGAGCTAGAATCGTTCATATTGACTAAGTTGAGAAAGCCCTTCGTCCCCGTCAACTTAGTAGGCCCACAAGACAGCCTCCCACCAAGGTGGGTCCCAGCTAGCCGGGGAGTATTCATTTTTGTGCATAATAAGGAGGCACTTACGGTGGGTCCGGTGACATTTGGGGAGCGTTTTTTGCGAAATCGGTGGCCCGTCGGTGGGTCCCAACAGTGGGGAAGCGATTTTTCGCAAAATACTGTTGGCCCGTCCGGTGGGTCCCGCTGTCGGTGGAGGAATAATTATTTTCAGCGTAATAAGGAGGCACTTCCTTGCGGCTGCCGTGGACCCAGTGTCGGCCTCTCCCGTCTGATACTCTTCCGATGGAAGTCGGTTGTTGACCACATTGACCACGCCGCGCCGAGAGCACCACGGCGGTGGACGACGGCGAGGCCTAGGAAGGGGACGACGCGGAGCCGGGCCACGGGAGGCAGGAGCAGGCGGTAGCACAGCCGGCCACGGGAGGCAGGAGCAGGCGGCACGACCGGCGCTGCTTTGGGCGGCTGGAGCAAGAAGACCAGAGGTTGAAGAAGCAGTATGGCCGTTGGATGGACATCATACGGTCACTGGAGTATTGACTAAGTTGATAAAGCCCTCCGTCCCTGTCAACTTAGTAGGCCCACAAGTCAGCCCAACAATATGGTGGGTCCCAGCTAGCAGGGGGTATTCATTTTTTGGGGCGTAATAAGGAGGCACTTCCTTACGTGCGAAGATATAGCTGGTGGGTCTGACCTGTCAGCAGGGGAACGGTTTTTTCGTGAAATACAGAGGTCCTTCCTGTGGGTCCTAGCTATCAGGTGGAGGAATCATTATTTTGCGGCGTAATAAGGAGGCATTTCCTTGCGTGCGGCCGTGGACCCAGCTGTTAGCCTCTCCACGTCTGATCCACTTCCTATGGATGTCGTTCATTGACCACGTTGACCAGGCGCGCCGAGAGCACGAGGCGGTGGGCGACGTCGAGGCCTAGGAAGGAGCGACACGGAGCCGTGGAATACTCGGCAGTTGTTTCCACGCGGAGGAGTACGAGGTTTCTTGGTTCGTCTGCCGTCGCCGGAGAATAACAGCATGTGTGGGTGAGTAGAGGATGGCTAGGCCAGCGATGGGAGTACGGTGGGGCCGTGAGGCCTCTTGTGGCAACATAGCCGTCAGCGGGAGGAGGGAGCGAGCAGTCCTTGGCGCTTGTTTGAGCGGTCAGAGCATGAAGAGCAGAGATTGAAGAAGACGACAGCCGTTGGATGGACATCCAACGATCCATTGCTCTCGTGTGTTGACTGATTTGACACGGCGTTGCGTGTGCGTCAACCTTTTTTTTATGAAAGCATATGCGTCAACCTGTAGTAGGCGCACAAGTCAGCCTCAAATCTATGGAAAACAGCATACAGCCCATTTCTAATAATGTACAACCCATTTGCTAATTCTTAAGGTTTTTTTGGAGCCCATCTTCTTTTTGTTAGCATTACACCCCATATTGTGGCCACGGTTAAAAAGTATACGAAATTTTGCATATTTTGGTGCGGTCAACTGTTTTTAATCCAGAAATATCGATTCATATTCAAACTATTTTGAAAAATAATTTATATAAATATAAAATCCAAATAATTGTCCACGCATAAAAATCAATGGAATATAAGATCTTGTAATGAAAAAAAATTGAAACTAATTCCCGGTTTGATGTGTTTTAAAAAGTACAGGCCATTTCTGGGCAAACTGAATGAAACTCTCATCGTCTTGAAAGATTTGCAGCCCAGCAGGGCCGATAAAGCAAGTAGGCCTTGTTTGGGTATTTCTTTTCAAAAAATAGAACTGGGCTAGCCATTTTCAGCAAGGAAAAAACACAACTGGGCTGATGATGTGGTAAACATAAATAAAACCCTGGCTAGAAGGGCCACAGCCCCCGCACAGCCCTGTTGTTACCCTGATCCGTCGCTAAAACTAGTATAAATAACAACTGCTTGTTCCTAAAAAAACTCTGCGACTTCTTTGGGTCCCTCGTGTCAGCCGCTCGTAGTGTAATTCTCTTGTTTATTGACTACGTTGACAATGGCGTGAGCCCCAGATGTCCAACCATTAGGAGGAACCATAATTTTGGGCTTGTACTATAGAGGCACTTGCTTGTGTCTTGCCATGACGCTGGTGGGTCCTCACCGTCATCCTCTCCACGTCTGATCATCTCCTTGTTATTCTCGGTTGTTGAAGGCGTTGACAACGCAAGAGAGGAGGGCGCCGCAGACGGCGAAGCGAACCAAGGCCGCAAGGCGGAGGACGACGGCGAGGCCTCGGACGGAGCGAATAGGAGCCGTTGAAGATCGCGGTCGATCGCAGCGGAGGGGAGTACAAGGTTGACTGGTTCGGCACGGAGTGCGTGTTGGGGCTGACATCGCGGAGAATAACGGGGCGTGTGGGGAATAGAGGAGGGACTGGCCAGCGTTGGAGAATGCGTATGGTAGGCGGCGGAGGCGCAGCCAACCATGGAGGCGGGAGCAAAGCGGAGCCAACGGGTGGTTTAGTTTGGGCGGTGGAGGAAGAAGAAGACAAGAGATAGAAGATACACGACGGATGTTGGATGTCAATCCAACGGCTGGTAGGCGAATCGTTTGTTGGTGGCTAGTAAGTCGACACCACCTTGGATAGGCTATTTCCTCACGGGTCCCAAATGTCAGAATCCAAATCTGTCACGGTCATGCAGCCTTTCCTATGAAAATTTACAGCCCATTTGATGTGCTAGTTCGAAATAAGTTTGTGGGTGCTGGTGGGGCTAATCACTTGGCTTCATAATGCACAGTGAGCTCAAGCAGCCGGCGTGAGTGATGTTATTTCCCTTGGTTGTGATTTGTTACAATATTTCACTCTAAATTAAACAAATGGCAAGCCATTTGCCTTGTTTCAAAGAAAATATGACAGTCACAGCCGAGTTGAAAAGGGCAGGAACATATAACTCCAGCTTACAAACTGTACAAAAGCACGAGGGTTGATTGTTCATCAGGTTTACAAAAAAACCCAGATTGAAAAGGGCAACAACATCTAACTCCAGCACTGTTTTCGGCAGTCACAGTCAAATGGATCGGTCAGGTCAATAGAATGAACATCTTGGGTCGTAAAATTTACTGGATTATGACCACAATATGTTGTAAATAGAAGCCCGACACGTTCAGAAGCTCTTTTGCCCACCTGAAACTCCTTTTTTGCTCTTGACATACCCATCCGTCAAAACCATGCTGCTGATAAACTTAAGCCTGATGGACAATAGTAACCTCGCATTCAGCAGGAAGAATGTGACAAATATTGTGTTTGCACGGTTGGCTACATATCGTTCTAGCGTTATTGTCTTCAATCGAATCTCATGAGAAGTGAGAAAATCCCGATGCTTACGAATCCACAGATTGGTTATAACTTTCTAACCCCGCCCTGTTGCCTAAATAGACATGAAGATTGAAAACAGTTAAGGTCTAAAAGAAGAGTGTCGAAAGAGCAACAGCTGAACGGTTAATTCTAGTACACTATATGCGGGCTTCCAATGTGCGTGAAATTATCACCTTTATATACAACTTATGCGCAGAAATTTAAAATGCAGCTTATGGTTACAAGTGTAGATGATAATATAAAGTACTGAAGAACTGTGGAGCCAAACACCATATTGAAATAAGCACAGAGATCACGTATTACACCCAAGGTCTCAGTTTAGGCGAGAGAGGACGGTTATTTGCAATGGTGAATAACTAGAATCAAGGATCAACCTTTGAAGTGAAGGGGCATCTTGGATGATGAGTTGCCTTCCGTCAAAAGAAATTCCATTTCTTACAAGGTTAGGCGACTTTATTTGGAGACAACCGATTCTAGCTGTGAAAACAAGCACCAAGCACTCCAGTAGCAGGGCAAGCTGGAGTGGATGATCTTGTGCAATGAGGCCTCCGATATCTGAACCCGCACAAGTGAAAGTTTCTTGAGAAATGGGAGTTGAAGGTTTAGTACAGATTATGCAGTAGGTAGCACAACGCAAAGGTGGCGGTGTGGAGAGAGGAGGAAAACCGCGAGATGGACATCGGTCTTTGAGGGCACAAGTTCATGGCGTTCGGTATGTTGTATGTGATTTCGTGGGAATAGTAGAACTCAAGCAGCTGTAGTTACGTGAATTGGGGATTTCAGCCAGGCGTCCACCGTGCAGGGCATGGTATGCTTGCTCAGGTAGCATGACGGGATGCAAAGGCTTTGAACGGAGCCCTGGTGGGAGGAGATGATGGCTCTGGGGATTTCAAAATCATTGAAGAGATATAGCTGACGACGGTCAAGATTAAGGGGCACGACACGCCATAGAGGGCGCCACCGAATTGAGAGGACTTGGGTGTGGCAGCAACCCTTGGTGGGGATAAGCGAGATGATCTCCCCAAGGATGGCGTCCGGGAGATCGCTGATGCGGTCCACCCAAGATTCTACGGGTTCCTGGGATCCGGTGGGGGCGGGGTCGCCGCTTCTCCCTGTGCTGCCGGGTGCGGGATCTACAACAGGCGTCGCCGATGGCGGGAGCCTCATCTTCTTGGCGCGGGGGTCAACCGACTCCATTTTCCTCGAGGGCGTCACGTCACGCTCACGGATTTGAGCAGAGTAATGAATGACGAGCCTAGTTGTAGTGCGAGCGAAGAAGAAGGGGAGCTGGGGGTTTCTGTAGGAGTGAGGAAGAAGGGGAGCTGGGGTTTTCTGTAGGAGTGAGGTGAGAAATTTGGGGGTACGAGTGGAGCGAGCTGACGTGAGGTGGGTGGGAGCGAGGAGGAAGAAGAGCACCCAGGATTTTTTTTGGGGGGAGGGGGGGGGGGCGGTGTGCTGGGTGTGGGTAGCGCCTAGAGAAACAATTACTACTAGTACAGTGGAGACACTCTACAGCTACCCAGAAAAACAACTACTACTAGTACAGTGGAGACACTCTACCTCTTCTGGCTCCTCCTAGGTCATTGAAACGTCTCCCTCTACTGAATGTCGTTGTACTTTTGTTCACAGACATGCGGGCCATGCAGCGCGCGGGCCCAAATGCCATCCACCAAATTAGAAGGCAGTATGCAGGCGGAGAGTCACCTCGGTCGTGGCGGCGATGTGAGCCGTCGTATCA
Organism: Aegilops longissima; assembly: GCA_021605205.1. Lineage (NCBI taxonomy): Eukaryota > Viridiplantae > Streptophyta > Magnoliopsida > Poales > Poaceae > Aegilops > Aegilops longissima. Next base: position 543,580,810 of record CM038682.1, read on the forward strand.
CAAAACCCCACCTCCCCGCAGTCTAAGTTTGTGGACGAAGCAACCATCATTTCACTCTTCGCTGAATCCCTTCTCCCTCACCGTCTTCAAGAAAGGCAACACTCACATCATCCTTTGTTCTTCTCTCCCAACGAAGGGAAGGTAAGCGGATCCGTGATGTTGGTATATTTTTGTTCAGAGAAAAAAAAGAACTTTTGCAAAGCAGTAACTGATCCTCACTCAATTTTTTGTTTCATTGTCATTGCGATTGTGTTTTCCTTTCAGTGGTATCCTAGTATTCGTCAGTTTCATGATGGACCAAGGAGAACCAGGCAAAGATCTGCCGATATTGGAGTAGACGCGGGAGGTTGATCCCCACGAGACAGAGAGCTCCAAGAAGATGGAGGCAACCACCGAGGCGACCCAGATCGCTCCGGCCACTCTTGAGATGGTCAACGCCCGTTTGAGGTTACAACCCCGTGGCACTGCAGAGCAATTTCCCCCTTCGAGGATGTCCCCCCGCTGAGCTGCCCAAGGTGATTTCCTTCTTTGCCGATCTCGATTGTGGTTTTCATCTAAGTATGTGGTGATTTTTCTAGAAAAGGAAGTATGTGGTGATTAATAATGCAAAATTTTATTAGCTTCGATGCCATGCTATACATAGTGGTTTAAATAACTTGTGTTTCTTATACTGAAAAGTAATTCAGAATTTGTTTCTGTTTCAACTAGAGCCTTGATGCAGACAAGGATTGTGTGGTTGTGCATGCCACTCGCTATGAGGCAGACGACCTGAATATACGCACTGGGAAAACAGAGTTCTTAGGATGTTGGATCCTGGAAGCCATTTGCGGTTATACCAATGAAGAGGTGTATTCCAGCCTCACTGTTGTCAGGCGTGTTGTCCAGGGTGTACTAAAGCACAAGAAGTTCAAAGCTATTGCTTCGTTTGTGAGGCATACTGTTCTTGTCAAGCTTACGCAGGAAGATGACGTGGCATGCCTCCACAAACAAGTTTATCAGTGGCAAGGCCACAAGGTTGTCTTCATGAAGGTTCACAGGATTGAGCTGCTGCGGAACGTCCTCGATGATGTTCATGGCAAGGTCCGTCTTGTGTCCAGCCCAAATTAGATCGAGGCATGAAATAGTTGCCCCAGCTAGTGTTTAATAGTAGTTTGGATTGTGTCTAATTATCCGTACCTTGCCTGTTATCGACCCCTCTGGGGCTAGTACTCTGTTTGAATCCGTCTATGGGAACTGCTGCTACTTTTGTGTGCCCGTGAATCATATAAGCAACTATGTATCTTGTTACAGTGGTTCATGCAGTTAATTGAGGCCACAATGTAATAAATTCCAAATGTTCAACGCTAGTCCAGCGCTCATGTGGAACACTCACATTAAACTCGTCTTCATAAAAATCTTGAAAAGCATAAGTTAAGCAGTTTTATACATCTCAATGATTCATAGAACATAACAAACATATACTAGTTCACAGGAAAAGACAAAGTTGTGAGAAGGTTTACAAATCAGGAAAAAACAAGCAAGGCTTCTCTGAGAAAAGGGCCTCCCGGCAGGCTTAAATTTCCTGGAGTTCACTCTGGTTTTTTCTTGTTGCCACCATCCAGGGTTAGGTTCTCTCATTCTAGAATAACCAATTATAATTGTGGTCTTAGCTGGAATGCTGAACTGAACCATGCAGTGTACTGACTAGGTAAAATTATTGTGCATTCCACTAAATTTAAGCACCGCTATTTGCAGAAATAAGCATACCACAATGCCTCTTGTCTGCGCACCTGTCCAAAAAACCGCCGTGCAGCCATGCCAGCTAGTCCTCGGTCCATGGATGAACTGGTAGAAAGTGCATTCCAGACTAGGATCAATTGTTTTCGCTCGTCCCTGCACTGCAATCAGGAAGTAAAACATACGAATCAGCTTCGTTTAGATTGCGTTGGTCATTCTACCTTAGTTACTACCAATGTAGGGATACTTTGAAGACGGGACGTTAGACGACGGCAACGAGGGATAGCCATCTCATTTTGTGCAGTTGTACTAAAACTGAGGTGTGTGCTTTTGATTGCGTGGATAGAAATGATCTGAGACAGACATCCGAAGCGATATGGAGCAGACATCCTGTTTGCGCAAATCTGAAATACGGTTATTTAAGCAGTGTGAGATATTACTACTTTCCCCGTTTCTCTTAGAACCAAGTCCTAGATTCATGCTATAGCTTTCCCACTTTCTTCCCTGTTTGAGCCAACACTTTGAGTTGACTGTATGAACTAGCTTCACTTCTAATAATAGTAGAAGTCTAGGTGGCTTTGGAACAGCGGACGGAAGTAGAAAAGGATCCACGAAGGGGAAGAGCTGGGGCAGTAGAGCAAGGCAGGTTTCAAGGAATATATACCGAGGTCATCGGCATGTGGCAAAGACGGCGTCGGAGGCCGCATCTTGGCCACAATACCGAGGGAGGAAGAAGGGTCGGAGGCCCTCCCGAGCCGGCGCTCTCTCGGAGAGAACAGCACGGCCGCCCGATCGGGACAGCGGGCAGCCGTTGGTCTCCTCCTCGCCGCCCGACGACAGCGTGAGCGATGCACCTACACCCCTGCCCGGTCGAGGTTGTCCGGCGGATTTGTGACCAACCGTGAGTGGGAGAGAGAGTGTGGCCACCTATGTCTTGCTTAGATCTAGAGAGCATGAGAGAGTGAACGAGAGGAACCCTAGTAAAGCAAGCGCTAAGGCTCCTGCTTTTATATATAATGGAGTGATTTTGTTGTACCGGTTTCAAAAAAATGCGCTCCTACATGTACCCGCGAGTGGGTGTGAGAGAACTAGTGCGTGCGTGCACCACTTCTCTCCGTGAGAGTACAATATATACTATTCCCAAAGAACGTTCGCCGCAAGAGTAATAATATAAGTGTGTGACGTGTGAGCTGAAATAAAATGTGCACGCCGTCTTTTGTTTTTTAGAAGTTCTGAGGGTAGGGTGTGAAGAGCACATATGTGCGTGACGTCTACCTGCAGATAGACGATGGGTGCCACGTGCGAGTCTGCGAGAGGACTCGTGAGAGTTGTGACTCGTGAGGGTGCGTGTGCGTGAGAGAGAGGGGGGCACGTATCAATGCAATGCATGTGTCCGTAAATCATTATCCGACAAGCGTTAGCCACAAGCCTTTTCCGATGAGCGCCGAAGAACCGTTAGATCGGCATCCGGCGATGTCGGTTTGCCATGTCATTTAACAGAATAGCCACTCCTCCTACACACAAATCTTCCACGTGAGTGTTAGCAACTGTCGTATGCTCCCTCCGTTCCGAAATGCGGTGCATATAGCTTTACTGAAAATTAGAACCTCGCAAACTTTTACCGAGTTTTCGTGTACCAAATTGCACATGTAGAACCCTGTATATATCATTTCATTCATCTTCGAGAGGTAACTATAAAGATGGGTGAGGAGTCTACAAATAAAGACCATCGTATCACCCGCAGCAATTTCAACCATCCTTTAGTGTCGAGGAATATCATAGAACTCTATATGATATGATTTTTATAGGATTTTTTCCTTTAGAGCCAATTCGTTCATAGGAATAGATTCATATACTCTACATTTCAAAGGAAATAAACATGATATCATTTCTATAGCTTCAGAGCCACTTGGTTCATATGAATGGATTCCTATACTCCCTTAATTTCAAAGGAAAATAAACATTAGTGTATATTCAATAGAAAAGTTCCTATGATATGAACCAAATTACATCTCTTTACTAAACCCTCCTCATAGGACTTGAGATACATGTCATCTCTAGATTCAATAGAAAAGTTCCTATGATGTGAACCAAATGACATCTCTTTTCCAATCCCTACTCATAGGAATTGAGATCCTCCATGTCATCTCTTTCCCTACAACTTCCATGTATACATCTTCTATTCCTAAATAGATAGTACAACCCACTAGTAGCTATTTTCCAAAACATGCAACTATGGCACAAGAACTATATAGTGTGCCAATAACTTTGAAAGATGGTCGCTGGATGAAGCTAACTTGACAAAGTGCAGAGATGGGCAAATCCGAGCACTCTTGGCCGTTGGATATCATCAACATTCCACCAGATCGCCACATGTACAATTTAGAAGACTCCATGGTTGAACTTAAGCATAATGCACAAACCTCAAAACACAAGCACTTCTCCTTTGTTCTAGAATCTTACGTATCATAATTGATTATTTTTTCTAAATGAATTGCCATTATTTGTTTTTTACTTTATGATTTACAATGCACAACCCATGAATCTTAACATTTTTATAAAACTAATTGATTTTGAATGAGATGAACTATAAGAACTAAGCGAACATCTACATCATGCATATATGACTCAAAGCTTTACATGCTATAGTGTGTATTTATTCATAATTTGGTTTGAAATCTCATGCGTTCAATACATGTGTACCTTACTAGTTTTGAGTAGAGTAGCAAATTTCACATGCCCGGGTATATCAAAATGCAGGGCCCATGCATCATTGCCTTTCGGTCGAACCTCGTCCACAATTTTTTATCGTGCTATATCTCCTTGGTCCCCGAACCCAAAATGCTGCCTCGTTCCGTAAAACCAAGCGGCCCACACATATTTAAAGCGTCGACTCGAATCCGTTTACTACGACGTGGCCCGCACGCCGTAGTACTCCTACAAACCCTACCGCCGCACTCATCATCGGTTTTCTTCAAGAGGACGAGGGAGAAGCCGATTTGTAGTGGGCGCTTTCAAAAAAGGATCTGTAGTGGAGACCCTACCTAGGGTGCCCTAGGTAGCTGCCATACGCATCATTGTTTTCTCTTTTCTTTATGACTTGCGCGCTAGAGTGAAATGATGGTTGCTTCGTCCGTCCAGCTTAATGCGGAAAGGTGGGGCTTTGTGATTTGACCCTCATCGCTCATTTTCTACTACTGCGGCGCTTACGACCGGGGTGCCTCCAATTCCAGCCGCTGCTCCGAACTGTGATTTGGTGCATCACACGTGGAACAAGACGGTGTATGAGCCACATGTCTGCCAAAGGGGTCCTGTTAAGTGTGTCGCCATTTTGTGTGCGGACTGACCCTGCTTGAGTTGCTACGCCAACACGACAGGAGCAGCCTACCACTTGGTTTTGCTCCTTGGTGAATCCCGACTATATTGATCTAAAAAGATACATGCTGAACTACCCTCTCCGTCTTGGTTTTTTATTTGTGGGCGTCTCGGTTTATAGGGCCTGCACGTAGTTCTAGGTCATCCATTTGACTAACTAAATATGAGTTACTATGTCACAAAAAGTATATCATTGGATTCTTATTGGTTGATATGTGAAGAAACAAGAAACGAGGTAGAAGTTAATGCACCGCGCCTTAGTATTTTGGGATTATTTGGTTTTCGTAAGATGACTTACTCACCTAGACGGAGGGAGTAGTTGTATTTAAAAGTCGAGGGCGGGGCTTTTCCTGCGCGGTAGGCGGGGCAGTTCCGCCTAGTCGGTTCGACAGAGACGCGAGAAGACGAGGGAGTAGGCTGCTGCAAGCGTAGGCTGTGTGATTTGACAATGAAGTTCTTGCTGGACAGGTGGGGCCCGTGATTTGACTTGCCATTATCATTTTAATCTGCTGGCGCTTCGACCGGCGTGAGTCTCCCGATTCCTGACCACCTCCATACAGGTGCCTCTACCAATGCTCCACCATGTAGTAGTAGAGGCTGGCTCTTGCATGAGAGCCCACTTCTCCACTTTTCCTTGCCTCTCTTTCCTCCACATATGCAAAAATGCCATGTAAAGCGCACTATTGTACTTGCTCCTACAGGTGCTTAAGCTTGGCGCATAGGCATAAAGACTGATGTGGCAAGTTAGTCAAGAAGAGAGAGACTAGTTTGGTGACCCAAGGAAGAAATGGTGCTAAGCACGTGTACCTAGGTGAAAAGACAATTTTGAGTCTATAGCTAATTAAATGAAGCAAACTTAGCAACACCATTTCATTGGAAGAGGTCACTCCTTGGGAAATGCAATAAATACTAGTACTCCCTGTGCCCCATTATATAAGAACGTTTTTGACACTACACTAGTGTCAAAAACGTTCTTATATTATGAGACGGAGGAGTAATCTGAAAAAGATAGAGAGGAGTAAAACAATACACTTATAGCCAACCTTGTTGTAGTATGAGTGACTAAGTGATGACTATGTATGACATGCCAACATCGGATAGCCTAACGCACCGTGTTAAATCTCCAAAGGCGCGACCACGCGAAAGCGGCGAGACGGTCGTGGTAGGCGCGACCATGATCTGGCTCTTGGCAGTCCTTGGATCTGAGATCAAGCGGTCGCATGCTAAGTTGCTGAAAATTTGCAGAATAACCCTCCAGGATAGGATATTCACCCATAGGTCTAGAATCACGCCATGCAACCGTTCGATCTCAGATCCAAGGGCTCTCATAAGCCCGTATCATGGGAGAATGGAAAGCCACTACCCCTGCTCGTTCACGCTGGCAGTTCGCTCCTACTCGTCCCCCGCGTCCTTTAATACTCGACGGTTCGCTCCTAGTCGTCCCGTCCATTCACATTACGGCAGTTCCACTAATCCTAACCCTCCTCCCAAATCCATGGCGTCCCAAATCTCCCGATCGGCGGTGAGTACAAGGTTAGAACCATCACCGCGATGAGTTCGACGTCATCTACACCCGTACTTCGCGACGGTGAAAGGATTCCTTTTCGCTTTGACGCATGTTGAAAACTCACATGATGAGTGGGTCGCTGGGCTAGATGTTGAGTACACCACAGTCGTGGGGCGAGAGAAGGATCTAAGGGCGAAGAGAGGAAGAAGCCCGGCGTGATCCAGGTTTGCGTACATAATGTTTGCTTGGTCTACCACATATGCCATGCCGACGTTGAGTGCCAGGATTTTGAGAACTTCCTCAAGGACAAAACAGTGAAATTCGTTGCTGTAGACTTTAAGAACGACGAAGAAGTCCTGGGTCGGATAGTTGTAGGCAACCCCTTCGACCTCCAGAAGAATCGGCTGGTGCCCTCTCGTCAGCCTTCAATGCTGACCCTGGCAGGAGCCATGGTTCATCCTTCGTACCGTAAACTGGAGAAACCTCATTACATGTTTCATCGTCATGCATGGCAGCGGAATGTACTAGATATAGACCACATCCACTATGCTGCAATGGATGGCTACCTTTGTTTCAATATCTACAAGGGTTGGATGAAGAGCAACAGCCAAGTGTGCGGTTCAAGCAAAGAAGTATCGGCCAAGAGGAAGAGGGACAAGGACGAAGTCGAGCACGTGGACGAGGACTCCGAGTAAGGTGGCAGTGTCGTTGCTCATGGTGGTTATAAACTTCTAATGCAGTGTCTACCGGATTAGTTGCATAGTTTAATTTCAGGTGTGCTTAGTTTAATTTGAGGGGTGTGTTGTGCTGAGCCCCCAACAGAACAATGTTATGTTTCTTCTCGTTACTTTAACTCTTCAGTATGTACATACTACTAGTATTTCTTTGATAGAATTTAGCACCCCAATTAAGCACGTACTAGCTTTTTTAATAGTACTATATGCATAATTTGGCGACGAGCGCTCTCTATATGTACCACCTTTTTTTATTTCAATTTTTGCTCCATGGCGCAATCCATCGATAGTACTACTGTACAAAAGTATACATTTTTAAAAGGCTAGAGTACTGTTCATCACATATATAGCCGATTAAATTCTCAACCTAGAGCAGCGTGCATGCCATGTAGTAAACCGATACGGAGGAAGTATAGTAAACATGAGGTGATTTTACCGAGCGATCGGCGGGGAGCATGGCACATGTCATGCGGTCCCACGTGTCATGATGTACCAAGGCAATGCGTGTGTCCCTCTTGAGGCGAAGCAATACTAGTCGTGGTTTGAGATGATGGCGAACGAAGTGTGAAATAATGGTTGCTTCGTCCGTCTAGGAAGGTGCGGCATTGTGATTTGACGTCTCATTGTTCATTACTACTCTTGGGCGATGCACGAGTGGGGTGCGTCCCCCCTGCTGTTCTGCACTGTTATTTGGTGCTTGACACGTTGACCGGTTGCTATATGTCCCACATGTCGTCGTGACGGAAGTACATAATTCATGAAAGGGAGCATCGACGGAGGAGTATACTACAGAATTCATGAAAGGGGCGACTTAGTTTTGGAAAAATCTGTTTTACGGATGCGTACCCACTAGGGTTTATAGGGCTCATCTAAAAACATTCGTTTTCCGTTTGATAAGTCTAAATTCTACTATACCTAGTAGTAGTACCATTACATGTTGGATTTCGAGTGCGTTAGATCACCCGACGCATAGCGATGTCAAGAGAAACTAACCAATGCATGTACAAGTTCATGGAAATTTAGTGGTCATTCATGCATTCGTTGCATTAGTTCTAATTAATGCCTCGGTAAACATAACTTCTTGAGAAAAACGAGCGTACTAATTACTTGTGCAAACTACGAAATTAATTCGACCACTCACCGTCTACCTTGGTTGGAGAGATTTTGAAATTGAGCCATAAAATGGAAAGGAGGGAGTAGTAACTTTTGTCCCGATTACTATTTGTGGCCTTGTATAGATGCAAAATGTATTTTTTATAGTGGCCTTGTATAAGTAAATAGAGGGAGTACTAACCAAAGTACGTAGTAGGGACGAGGAGTAAATGGAGGGAGTAGTAAAATTTTCTCCTCGTGCTGCGAGCCACCGCGTGCGTGGGTGAGGGAGCGGGCGTAAAGGTGTACAGTAGTAGTAAGCTTCACCTCATCCTGCGATCCACCGCGCCCGTGGGCGGGGGAGATGGCATACTAAGCAAGTTTCTCCTCGTTCTGCTTGTTGACGGGACACATCAAAAGTACTCCAGTGTATAGAGCCTTGCCTCTAAGGTAGGCCCCACATGGTTTGCCTCTTTTTTTAGTTTAACATAACGCGTCAGGTCGCAATTTCTTTGTTCAGCCGTGGTAGACGATCCTCCCTCCACCAAGTGGACAACCAGTACACGTGCCAAATTACCACGTGGGCTGCCTTTTTCGTACAGAAATGAGCTCCACCGTGTACCCGCGCGGGTGTGGTTGGGAAAGAGACGGGAGTACGTGCGCCGTGCGTGAACCTCTTCTCTTCGTGCACGTCCCCCACCTACGTGGGCGTGTGTGAGAGAGATACAAACCTAGACATAATGCGCCGTCCATCCCCATGCCTCCGCCCAGTCCGACCACCAGTCACCACCACGGCACCACACCCCACTCCTCCTCACCTTATCTCTCATATTTATCCCTCCATTTTTATATACAAGGGGCCACTATCAAAATTACAATTTGCAGATATACAAGGCCACTAACACTAATTGATGCAATATTAATGGTGTTTGCCTCGTTGTACTAGCAAAGGAGGACATTAATTATCCCTTGCATGCATGCGGGAGTTTGTAAAAAAATACATCTTGATGTTCCGTGCAATGCACGGGCATCTTGCTAGTCCATGAAAATAACACATGGCAAAATTCCACGGAGAAAGAGGGATTTGAATCTGTTGAGAGGGGCTGTTTGGATCTTGCCCGGGGTAGCCAAAATATTGGCGACCCTTTTGTCCACCGGTGCCTTTGCCACCGATGAACGAGGAATGGCTCGGGTGTCATGCATCCACCAGCGTGCACGTTGGAGACGAGCTCGCACGAGCTGTGTTTTTTTGTCCCACAACGCCGCCCGAGCCACTCGCAGACTGACTGACGACCCGCAAATTACGCCATCCAACCGTAGCCACACACATTATGATAGCAACTCAACCAACCGGATGAAATTCACGCAAACACGTAGATAAACTGATATTTCATATTAACAACGACGGAAATCATATAAAATACCGGATTTTCACACAAACATGACGGATTTCATTACATTCAAATGAACTACGCGGTGCTAGTTCTGGACAGCACAGGTATATAATACCTGTCCTAAATGGTCGCCCGCCGATCGATTTGTGTTCCTCATGTCCGGCAGCACGATCACCGGACTGCCGGGAGCCCCGGAGGTATATGCTTCAGCGCAAAGGACAGCTCACTTCCCCACTGCCCAACTGATATCATTGGCTGGTGCCGAAGATGATGGTGGCCGGCACCGGTTCGAGTTCATCACCGGCCACTACTTCGCCATGGCCGGCACCGGCTCGAGTTCATCCTAACATTGACCTCTTCCATGGAGCCCATGCAGGGTCGACGAAGGTCCTCGCAACAAAAGGATCCGGCAAGACACCTGCTGTGTACGCCGGCGTCGCCTCCGCGGTGGCCTTCATGGGACCCAAGCAGCGGCGGCCTCCCGTGTTCTACTTCTCCTCGATGATGGTGGCGGACGCGGAGGTGCTGGCCACCGACTCGTCGCTCTCCGCGCACCCGGCTTCTGTCGCTGCTTGCATGGCGCGGCCGCCGGCATGGGAGTCTCGGCCACAGAAACGGGAGACGCGGTACGAGGCGGCGGCGTGGACGGCAGCAACGACACCCCTGCGCCGCTCCTCGTCGAGCTGGCTCGAGCGGCGATTTGCTGAACATGCGCGCCCGGCTTGGGGCGGCAATCGCTCCGTCGGGCGAGGGGAGGGAGGTGGATCAGCGAGCTGCATAGCTCGTATCCGGCGGGCTACCCAGCCGGCTTGGATGCGGAATAACTACTCTTCGTAAGCCATTGTAAGAGTGGACAAAATGGTGGAGGAGATAGGGGAGCGGCGGAGGTGTGCGATTCTTGGCCGACATTTGGCCTCGTTTAAATAGGAGATTAAATAGACGGCGGACGGGAGGAGCTTGGCCGGCGTTGCGTTTAAGGCTACTCATAGTGGGGAGTAACATATACTAGTATCATGCATATGATACTAGTATATGATACTACCTTAGTGCATAGTATCATAAAGTAGTATCATAGATTACCATATTTATTGCCATGCATGACACAAAGTAGTATAGCATTTAACATGATACGTTATCTACCTATGTTACTATAACTCTCTCTCTTTTATTTAATTGTGTGCCACATAAGCATGTTTGCTAGTCCCAAGTGCATGTTACCGGTTATGTTTTCATGGAGGCGTTTGAATGCGGCACGGAGGCGTGTTCAGCCGGGCGTGCCGCGAGTGGCGCCCTCGACTCTGACCTAGGACACCATGCCATTCGTCCATTGACGTGTGGGCTCTTTGGGTGCATGGCCTGCATGTCAGTGACCCAACACAGGCAGCGCACAGCAGAGGAACCTTTGGTGGGCCAGGGCGTTCAGAAGCGGGCATTTCATAAACCGATGATTGTTCATTGAGTGTGACGTCATCTTTTTCATGTCGTTAAGCCTACTATGTTGATAGCACATTCGATACGTTGTGATTTATAAAGACCGATACAAACATGAATGTTCTGCTTATCACAGATAAGATTGATTAATACCCATAACAATCCAAGTCCTTAACAAAGGGTGCATGCATGTATAGGTTGAGCGTGTGTCTTGTGTCGTATGCTGTGTGCATGCAGGCGTGCGAGTGTTGCGTGCGTACAAGGGTGCGTTTCAGTGTTGCATGCATGGGTGCGTACGTGCGTGTGTTCGTGAGTGCATGAGTACGTGTCAGTGTTGCACGCCAGCATGCGTGCGTGTGTACGTTATGTGTATGTGTCAGTGTTGCATGCCTACATGCGTGCGTGTCTTGCGTGCGTGCATGTGTACATGCGGGGTGATGCTACATGTCAGTCGACTGACTTTTTCATCTACATGATCGTGAGATTTTACGAAGTCACCATAGGTGCCTCGTAGTCGAGTGGAACGTCTCCTCCCACTGAACGTACATCGCCGGAAAATACTGAAATTAACACAAGATAAATGCGAGCACCGGGACTTTAACCTTGGTGGGCTCGAGAAACCACTGTCCTCTAACCATCCAACCACATGTTAGTTAGCACGACAAAATGTATGTGGTGACCGTGATGAGCTTATTCTGAAGTCCAGTGACCATATCGTGCTTTCTCTTCAAATACAATGACGTAAGTGTCGTCATCAAAATACGGAGCATGCATCAAATGCAAAGTCTGTCAGTGTCATCAACAAAATATGGAGACGTATCGTGAGCTAGATACCGTTGTACTATTGTATATGCTTATTTTCTTAGTGGCCGATTGCGTGTGTGGTGTGGTGGGCACATCATTTCTAGTTGTGGTGGGTCAACATGAAGACTCATGGGTCGGTTCCATCCTGCGCCACATATAGGTTGGACCGAGACGTGTTATACGGAGACCCATGTGGAGGACTCGGCGTACAACACGTTACCACAGTCGCGGAGGACTCTATCCCCACTGGTGATAAGCCGACTATATATGATTTGTAACCCTAGGCCCTTAGTATGTTATACAAGCTTGGGGGCTAGTTCGTCGATAGTATACACACACGCACAATGCCTGGTATTCACGTGTACTTTGTACACACTCCTATCACTAATATACAGTACCAGGAGTAGGCTCTTTCTTCAACTGCAAGGGTCCGATCCGAACTAGGGTAAAACTTTGCCTCGTATTACCATCCAGCCTAACAGCCAGGGATATCCTACCGAATGATATGATGAAATCATATCTACCAACTACTATTAGAGAGGTGTGTCGGGGGGGGGGGCAATGTGTGCGAGAGAGGCCTAAAGATAATGTGTGTGCGGGAGACACGTAGGCACATATATGTGCGTATAGAGGGCTAGTAGAGACCGTGCATGTGTATATATGCATGTGAGAGAAATAGTGTTTTCCAACTGAGATTAGTGAAAAGAGTGGTACATAGTAGTCAGAAAGAGAGAGAGAAACAGAGAGAGCATGTGCATGAGACACCCCGACACCCTGAGAGAGATTGTGAGCATGTGTGAAAGAGAAATGCCGATGCATATAAAGTGTGTGCACTTATGCGTTAGATAGAGAGATATATAACGCGTTTGTGAGAACGGGGCGAGGCATAGTGCATCTACGTGTAAAAGGCGGTTCTACGCATTAAATTAAAATATAAATGGCATTATTATTTTGGATGAGATCATGAATTTTGCAAAATTGCGTATGGACGAAAATCGGTCTATCAGACACCCATACTCTATTGAATTCTAGCATGTGCATGTGTTTATTTCATATTATCGATCCATAGAGTGAGAGCGGTTTGAAATACAGGCAAAGGATGCTTTTGCAATTCATATATAAACATTAATTAGTGCACTCCATGTTGTTAGTGTGAAGCACTTTATACATTTGTCACTTGCATGGATACATTCCAAATTGCTAGCTACGAAATAAAATACATGTCGAATTCAACATAAAGGGGGTTTCGATTCAAGAGAACCGAAAACTTTGATGCTTCTCCTCCCAAATATTGAACGAAGCGCCAAATAGGCCTCTGGTCACCCGAAACCGTTCGACACTAATGTTTTGGTGGTAGGAAATTACTGTCCTGACTCTGGCCCGTGTAGCCTATCGGCCCGATGTCCAAAGATCTAAACCGGGGTAGGCTTGTAACTTCACCAAGACGCCAGTCTCAACCGCCTCCGAGAAGCATTCATACGCCGTGGGCGCCTAAACACCCATGCGCTCGGCCGAAATCTATCCCGCCCACATTTGGGACACCTGACATGACTGTCCTACCCCCAACCCGCAATATGTCCGAAATTTTAGATGGGGGCAAAGTTTGTAACTTTCCCCAAATTTCAAACAAGCGCGTCTCAAATCGAAACATTGTTCCCCCTTAGTTCCCCGCCTCCCTCCGTTTCCCCATTCATACTCCATGGGCGCGGAAACGCCCTCTCCACCAGCCGCGAAACCCCAACCTCCTCCGTCCTCCACCCCATAGCGGCCAATCCACCGCAACCCTCCTCCATCACGCCGGAGCCGGTACCCCGACGTCGTCGTCCAACGCAACCGCAAACGCAACGCCCTCAAGGACTTAGCAGCTGAAGCCGAGGCGGAGCTGCCTCCACGACGCCGACGCCGACGTGCGCCGTACCAGAACCACTCCGACCACGACGTCCTGCGCCCCACTGCTGCGGCTCCACTGTCGCAACCGTCCACCGCACCGAAGCTGTTCCCTCTACGCCGTCGTTCGCCGCCTCGGATCTGCTTCCCCGCCGCCGATAGACGGCCACCGCACCACACTCAACAACTTGGCCATGGGTTCGTCCAAGGCTGCACCGTCCTCCACAACTTCTGGTTTCCGACGAACAACAAGATCGTCGGAAAAACAGAAGGAGGACACAACACTGCCAGCAGAAAGAGGTACTCCTCTTCCCTTATTCGTGCAAATCTTACGTCTCCGCTCACACCGTATTCATCCCACGAAAGAAACTAGTTGAGGTTTCTTACTGCATCTTCTTCGTGATACTAAATGCACAAGGTTTCCTCCCTTTTACTATTTCACCTTTTCTAGAGGTCAGTAGCCCGCCTGGATTTCAATTCAAGGTCAGTCGAACCACAATTAAAAGAAGCAGCACCCGCTTAGGCGCGCGGAGCACCTAGTCCGCCTGTTCCCCGGGGAAGCGGCGCATCGGTGTCTATCATAGGGGTGTGGGGCGCAGGAGCTGCTTGTGCCCGATCTGGTGGTCGGCGGGGCTTGAATGGATGGCCGGTGGGCGGTACCAAGCACGGCGGTGCGGCGAGGTCGAGGGAAGGGCGCAGGCAGGGGAGGAATACGGGGCCGGTGGTCGCTGGCGTTTCGAGGAAGATCGTCAACACTAACTGGCTGGAGGTAGATGAAGGCGATCTGCCCGTTCTTTGTACATCGGACGGTGCAGAAAAAATGGACTGACCTATTTGCTTTCAGTCGACTGTTATTTTCATAGAATCCTGTAGTAATTGAGTGCGCCATGCATGTTGTAGAGCTATCATATGTCTTCCGTAATTTATTTCTCACCGACCTGCTATCTGCTACCTTTACACTGTACTAATTGTGCACACACTTCACCCATACTCACACTATTATTTTTTTATGCATGGGTATTTTAGACTCTGACGCAGTGTTGATGAATGCACAAAAGAAAAGACAGAAGTCGCTCCAGTGTAATTCGAAGATAAGCACTAAGCATTTCAGCGCTCTAAAGGGTGCAATGTCGTGATTGGAGACGATGGCGTAGCTCTGCAGTTGATGATCTCAATTGCCACACACAACCATCCTGTGTGCTTGCTTTAACTTTGCGCTGTCAAATGTGGTTGCATGTTGCATATGATGTCTAGCTTGTATTGCTTCCAATTTGGTTAAATTGCATCGCTTACTTTACACATTATACCTTTGATAATGACATGCCTTCCTGTTTTGATACATACTACATATGTCTATTAACCATGTTAGTACATCAAACTAATGCTCTTTTGTATCCCTCGTCAATCACTTATGATGAGACAGTCACCGGGTGGGTTCTTGTGAGACGCCTCTACTCGTTTAAAGAGTGCGGTGTCATCCTCCCACATGATTCTCAAGAAACAGCAAGGCTAAATGAAGATAGTCAACGTAGCTCTCTAGTTGATCACGCAATTCCCCACACCACCATCGCAGGTGCTTGCTCTTACTTGGCAAAGTGTGATATGTGGTTGCATGTTGCATATGGTGTCTACCTTGTAATGCTTCTAATTAGGGTAAATTGCATCTGCTTAGTTAACACATTATACCTGTGAATATGACATGCCTTCCTGTTTTTGGTACATACTACATCTTTCTATTAACCATGTTCTTACATCAAACTACTTTTCTTGTGTATCCCTCATCAATGCTCCTAATTTGTTAAATTGCATCTCCTTAGCTTACACATTATACATGTGAATATGACACGCCTTCCTGTTTTTGGTACATACTACATCTGCCTATCACACCATGTTCTTACATCAAAATACTGTTCTTGTGTATCCTACGTCTATCGCTTATGATGAGACAGTCACGCGCGTGGGTTAATATGAGACGCAATCCTCTTATAAAGAATGCAATTTCATCCTCTCCACATGATTCTCAAGAAACAGCAAGCCTAAATGAAGATATTGAACGTTGCTCTGTACCTGAAGACAGCACTTCCCCTACACCACCATCACAGGTGCTTGCTCCAACTTCACAGTGTGATATGTGGTTGCATGTTGCATACGGTGTCTAGCTTGTAATGCTTCTAATTAGGGTAAATTGCATCTGCTTAGTTTACACACTATACCTGTGAATATGACATGCCTTCCTATTTTTGGTACACACTACATCTATGTGTTAACCTTGTTCTTACATGAAACTACCTCTCTTATGTATCCTGCATCAATCACTTACGATGAGTCACCTTTATTCGTTGCATATTGCATATTATTTCTAGCTTTGTTGCCATGTATTGCTTCTAATTTGGTCAAATACATTTGTTAGGGCACCCTTTTAATTTAGCGAGTGATATTGGTTTCATCTTTCATATGGTTTCTAGCTTGCATCGATTCTAACAAGTTCAAGCACCTTGTGCTTAGTTTACACTTTATACATCATACATGTCAATATGTCACGCTGTCCTGTTTTTCATACATATTCCATCCTCCTATCATGCGGCTGCCTTACATGAAAGTAGTGTTACAAGTATCATGCATCAATAAGTTACGAAGAGCAAATTTTATTCCTTTTTCTTGTGGGTTTGACTTGACAAGGCAAAATCAAGAAAGAGGAAGGAAAAGAGCAAGGAAGGCGATGATGGTGGTCCTCTGCAGCAATGTAAGCGTAGCATCTGCATCGATTCTCCTTGTCGATAGTCATTACATGGTCCAGTCTCCGCTCCCCTACTCCACCATCCAAGGTGCTTGCTCTAACTTGGCAAAGTGTGATATCTGGTTGCATGTTGCATATGGTGTCTAGCTTGTATTGCTCCTAATTAGTGTAAAGCGCATCTGCTTAGCTTACACATGATACATGTGAATATGACACGCTTTCCTATTTTTGGTACATACTATATCATCTATCACACCATGTTCTTACATGAAACTACTCTTCTTGTGTATCCTGCATCAGTCACTTATGATTGGACACCTTTAAGTTGGCAGTGTGATATTGGTTTGCGTCTTGAATATGATTTCTAGCATGTATTGCTTCTAGTTTGATGAACGCCACCTATGACGAGACAATTTTAACTTGGCAGAGTGATATTGATTGCACCTTCCATATGGTGTCTTGCAGTGTTTCTAATTTGTTGAAGTGCCTTCTGCTTAGTTACCACATCATAGGTGTGAATATGTCAAGCCGTCCATTTTTTCGTAGATATTCCATCCTCGTATCATGACTTTGCCTTTCATCAGAGTAGTGTTCGTCAGTATCATGCATGAATGAGTTCTGAAGAGCGAATGATATTCCTTTTTCTTGTTGGTATGACCTCACAATGCAAAATCAATAAAGCTGAAGGAAATTGGCAAGGCATTGGATGATGGTGGTCCTTCCAAGCAAGCTCAAACGGAGGTTCTCTATAGATTCTACTCCGCCATCCTCCCAACAAGATTCGCAAGACAACGCAAGGCTAGGCAGTCAACGTAGCTGTGTAGATGATGAGCACATCTCCCTACTCCACCATCACAGTGCTTGCTCTAACTTGGCACTATTATATGTGGTTGCATGTTGCATATGATGTCTAGCTTGTATTGCTTCTAACTTTGTTGAATTGCATCTGCTTACTTTACACATAATGCCAGTGAATATGACATGTGTTCCTGTTTCTACATCAGACTACTATTCTTGCATATCCCGCATCAGTCACTTATGATAAGGCACCTTTAAGTCGCCACTGTGATATTGGTTGTGTCTTGCATATGATTTCTAGCATATACCGCTTCTAATTTGTTGAAAGCCATACAGTTTGAACTTGGCGAGTGATATTGGTTGCATCTTTCATATGGTGTCTAGCTTGCAGTGCTTCTAATTTGTTGAAATGCCTTATGCTTAGTTACCACATCATAGGTGTGAATATGTCACACCATCCTGTTTTTCATACATATTCCATCCTCGCATCATGTGTTTGCCTTTCATCCGAGTAGTGTTAAATCGGTATCATGCATGAATGAGTTATGAAGAGCGAATTTTATTCCTTTTTCTTATTGGTTTGACTTCACAATGCAAAATCATTACAGCTGAAGGAAATTAGTCCGGCAGTGGATGATGGTGGTCCTTCGGAGCAACTCAAACAGGGGGTCTCTACAGATTCTACTCCGCCATCCTCCCAACAAGATTCGCAAGACAACACAAGGCTGGACAGTCAACGTAGCTGTGTAGATGATGAGCACATCTTCCCTACTCCACCATCACAGGTGCTTTCTCTAACTTGACACTATTATATGTGGTTGCATGTTACGTATGATGTCTAGCTTGTATTGCTTCTAACTTGAATTGCATCTGCTTACATTACACATAATGCGTGTGAATATGACACGTGTTCTGTTTCTAGAACATATGTGTACATGATGAGCACATCTCCCTACTCCACCATCACGGTGCTTGCTCTTACTTGGAACTGTTATACGTGGTTGCGTTTTCCGTATGATGTCTAGTTTGTATTGCTTCGATTATGTAGAATTGCATCTGCGTAGCTTACAACTTATACCGCAACAATCACTTACCCATAAGACACATTTAACTTGGGACTGTGATGTAGGTTGCATCTTGCATTGTCTTCTAGCTTGTCTTGCTTCTAATTTCTTGAAATGGCACTTCTGACGAGACACTTTTTACGATAGAGTGATATTGGTTGCATGTTCATATGGTGCCTAGCTTTCATTTCTTCTAATTTTGTTGAAATGCCTTCCGCCATTGTTTTTTCATACATATTCCATCCTCCTATCGTGCGTGTGAATATGAAACGCTGTCTTTTTTTGTATATATTCCATCCTCCTATCCTGCGCTTGCCTTACATCAAAGTAGTGTTAAATGCATATCATGCATCAACCAGTTATGCAGAGCTAATTTTATTCATCTTCTTGTGGTTTTGACTTCATAAGGCAATATCGAGAAAATAGGAAGGAAAAGAGTAAGTTAGGGGATGTTGGTGGTACTCCACACCGATGCAAACAGAGACTCTCTAGATTTGCCACGCTATCGCTAATGAAGTTGAAGTCCCAAGTCTACATGATGAGTTCATCTCCGTACTCCACCATCGCAGTGCTTGCTCTAAGTTGACAAATGTGATAATTGGTTTCATGTTGCATATGTTGTCTAGCCTGTATTTCTTCTATTTTGATCAAATTGCACCTGCTGAGTTTATACGTTATACATGTGCATATGACATGGCTTTCTGTGTCTAGAATACACTGCATCTATCTATCATACCATGTTCTTACATCAAAGTACTGCTGTTGTGTATCCCGCATTAGTAACTCACGATTGGACGCTTTTAACATGGCAGTTTGATAGTGGTTACATCTTGCATTGATTTCTACATTGTACTGCTTCTAATTTTTCGAATTGCCACTTATGACAAGACACTTTTAACTTGGCAGAGTAATATTTGTTGCATCTTTCATATGGTGTCTAGCTTGCATTACTTCTATTTTCTTGAAAATCCTACCTTAGTTTGCACATCGTAGCTGTGAATATGTCATGCCGTCTGTTTTTCTTACATATTCCATCCTCATACGGTTGTCTTACATCAAAGTATTGCTTATCTCGTATCATGCATCAATGAGTTACGAAGAGTGATTTTATTCTTTTGTGTTGTGGGTACAACTTGACATGGCAAAGTCAAAAAGAGCAAGGAAAATGATATAGTAGGGAGTGATGTTACTCGTCGGGTGAAACGGAAAAGGTTACGCCGTCGAGATTCTGTTGGTACTTATAGTGCAGAGAAGGTCCAAGTCCACCGCTAAATCTACAAACACAGTATCACTGCTCCACCAGCTGCAGCATCCGCTTCAACTGTACCAACATCTCAACCGAGAACTCGTTCGTTTGCTCGGGCGGCGGTTCCCAAGCTGCCTTCACACCTAACACTACTTCGAAAGCACTGGCGACACAACAGACTTGGCAAGATCAGATGAACCTCATGAGCATCAACACCAAGACGGTACTGCCGAGTCAAGTTCGATTGCATGCTCCTTTATATGTACTCTGACAGTTTGATGTACGCTAACACTTTCCATATTCGTTGTTGAACTAGCACCACGGCGCAAGCGGAAACAGACATCAGGGATAATGCTTGACAGATTAACAAAATCTAAAGGAGGAAGAATGGAGATCCATTTTGAGGCAGGTTTAAAAAGGCCACCTGATGCTACATAGTCAGCCAAATTAGGATCAGAGGCAGCCATTGCCGTTAGGTGTCATGCGCGTATCCTCCCAACGTGGATCCAGTACAGGAATGAGAAAGACAATACCCAGTTTAACACCTTCCTTGACCATTTATCCGTAAGTTATGTTATTCATCGCAATTAGTAATATTGTCTTGCTCTGTCCCATACTTTCGAGCTTCCTCCTAATAAGACTCACATTCTTTTTTCAACAGATGAGGTTCAAGTTGGATCCGAAAGATGATGCAACTAAACAAGCATGCACTCATGTTTTTCACCGCTCATGACAAGATCGGCACCACCTTAGAAAATCTCACTTTGAAGGCAAGGCTAACAATGAAATCGCCCAAACATCTCCGATGGAATATATTACGAGATGAAGACTGGACAACCCTCGTTAAACACCGGTGCGATCCAAAGTATCGGGTAGGCTATATGTATTTGGTCGACCACATATTGAACTTGTATTTATGTATGTGCCTTACAAGTGTATCTTATTCTAGGCTAACTGTTTGAAGAACAAAACCAACCGTTCTAAAGTGAAATTCCAACAGACAACATGATCTCGTAGCTATATTGCACACTGTGAGGCTTATGTAAATAGCTGCTACTTCCTTCTTTCTTTTGTGCCATATTATCGTATCTATATTGACTTGTTCCAAATACAGAGGAAAGCCCATGCGGACCAAAAAGAACCTGAACCGAATGCAGTGCAAATCTTCAAGGATTGCCACACCAGCAAGATGAAGGGCATGAGCACACCAGTTCAAGCCGCTGTTGTAAGCCCTTACTCCTCCTGCCTTGAACTGATTGGTACTATGATGTGTTCATTTAACTACTTGGTTTGCAGCCAATGTCAGTTACTCTGTTCACTTTTATACACAATTGTCTTAACGTATCATTTCACCTTACATGGTTTAAAAGAGATGAAGGATATTCTTTTGGTCTTGATCTGTAATCTAGTTGTTATGTTCACGTGCGCACACAATGATAAAATATCATGTTTGTTTTATATCTGTTTGCCCATGATATGAATGATGTCATACTATGTTCATCCTACTTTAAACCATGTCTCTTTATCCTTAGATGTCAACGAATGTGAGGACATGACAATATAGTAGGCATGCTACATGGACATATGTTCCGAAAGTGATTTTATTATGTAGTTGGCACTACAATACATGCTAATGTATTACAGTAGTTCACCCAAATAAGTTATGTATAAATGTTTAACCTACTTTGTTTGTTTTTGTCTCATTAATAACTTATCCGGTACACTAATCTACAAGTTCTAACTTTCAGGAAGCTATAGAACAAATGATTGAACAGCCACAACCACCTGAAGGTGACGAGGCTACTATAGGCACAATGTCGCCTCTTGCTGCAGTGCGTCAGTATCTCTCCACTAACAGTGCAAAAAGCACCTTCCTGCGTAATTCTGGGTTGGTTGTCAAGGTAACCTCGTCCAAATCGCCCACCGAACAAAATCTTCCTGCTGGACAGAGTGATATATCTGTGCTCCAGACACAAGTCCAATCCCTAATGGACGTTGTTTCGGAAACAAGAATAGTGGTTGAGAAATGTCGTCAAGATATGAATGGTTTTGAAACCAGACTATCAGACATTCGCTTCATTGTTGAAGAGCAATGGCGGAAAAAAGGTGGAGATCGTGCTGCTCCATCAGATTCTACAGCCTGAAACATTAGCACTTAGGTCAAATGATATGTGCTTCTATACATCTGATGGTGCTTTTATCTTGAAGGACTGTAAACTTTATGCCAACAGGCCTTTTGTTGTATGATTGGAATTTATTTTGTTGTGATACAACATTTATGATGCTGCCACAGGCTGCAGTAATTACGACGCTATTTTTGTATAGTGTAGGTTTATCTTAGTAATGTATTCGGCCGAAAGCTTCGTAGGAGCCCAACATGCCAACATTCGTCGGGCCCATTCCAATTGGGCTAAAAGCGATTCGGGCGAAATTGGCATGTAGCCCACTAAAAATATCTGGGCTTAAATTAGCATAAGCTTTCAAATTTTTCGGTAGGCTGTGCCCATAGTGGGCCTTTAACATGCCTAAACATAATTTGGGCCCTCGGTAAAATAGGCCGTTTATAGGTGTAAATATCTCGAGCCCATAAAAACATGGGCCTTTAATAGACCAAAAGTGAGATTGGGCCTGGTTGTGCCAAATAACCTTTGGACTTAGCAGGCGAAATGGTGGCCCATTTACGATGCGGATATTTGACAGGCCGAAATTCGGACAGGCCGTAAATGCGCCGACCTAATACACGGGCCTTTAACAGGCCGGAACTTCGGTCGGGCTAGAATATCGTCATTTTTATATGGGTCGTTAATGGGCCCGATATGACGTTGGGCCACATATGGCCCATGGATTACGTCCAGCGTTAACAGGCCGAAAATGACAACAGGCCAAAAGTGGCCCAAATCTTTAGTGGGCCTCTAACAGGCCGAATGACAGACATGGCCGAATATGACCCAAATCTTTCACGGTCGTTTATGGGCCGAAAGTTTTGATGGCCTGTAAATGGGCCCAAATGAAGCGGACCTTTAACAGGCGGAAATACACCGGGCCGTAATTCGGCCCAATTACTTAGCAGACTGTTAACGGGCCAGAAGTGACCATGGGCCGCATTGATGACAAGTTTAGACCAGGCCGTTGACGGGCCGATTTGACAGAGAATGTTGGGCCTTTAGCTGGGCCGGCCCATTATGGTCTGCAGAATCTTGTGGGCCTTTAGCTGGGCCGGCCCATTGTGGACCACAAAATCTTGTGGGCCTTTAGCTGGGCCGGCCCATTATGGTCCGCTAAATTTTGTGGGCCTTTAGCTGGGCCGGCCCATTATGGTCCGCTAAATCTTATGGGCCTTCGGTTGGGCCGGCCCATTTAAACTTTGTGGGCCACTTTTGGGCTGGTCCAGCTAAAGGCCCACAAGAGTTTGCAGACCATAATGGGTCGGCCCAGCTAAAGGCCAATGAGAATTTTACATGTGGAAAATCGGTATTGGTCGTGGCTGTTAACGGGTTATCGGATCCAAAATCCGACCCGATAGCTTAACGGCGTTCCGTTACGGTGGATGCCACGTGTCGGTCACCCTTGACGAAAGCACTTCTGTGACGCGCGATTTATCATCATGAAAGTGGACACTTCCGTGATGATAATTTTGGTAATGTCATGGAACACTTCTACGACAGCACAGGTATGACTATCTTGATTTTGTCATAAATTTGTCATGGATGTACATGCATGACAAAAAACGCGACCTACTGTGACAAACACGTATCATCACGTAAGTGTATTTTTTTTGTAGTGACAGAGGGGGCATTGGCCATCACCCGGGCCATTCCGCTTCTGGACCTCCGTGCCCGAGGGCAAACGGCCACGAACCCATTGCCACATGAAGATGCATATCTTCAGTGGCAGCTTGATTGCCCAAAGAACCGTAAGTTCAATGGGAGCCGTAGTCGGCAGAATAGCATGGTAAAGGGACTTAGTCGAGAATGTCCTTTCTCTCACCCTCCCTCTCTATCTATCCAAAAGATTGGAGGACATAGTTTTTTTTTATCTTTTCATCAAAGAGTTGAACAATGAAGATATATGGCTCCCCCTCTTTCCCTTTGCGTGTGCATAGCTAGCTACAATGCATCTCTACTACTTGACAACCGATTCACCCCCTCCCAACACGTCTCTGCATCTATTTTTTTCATCCTATTGGGGGTTTCCCCCCATCATGCCATATTGACCGCACCTCATATTAATTTACTTACCTTTTGTAGCACTAAATCAACTCCGCATCAATTAACTTACATTTTGCAATAACAAGGGATTACACCACTCAATTCCATGTCATATTTCACCTTCCCGTGCGCCGCTCAATCACATTAATTTACTTACCATGCATGATCCATGATACCAAATTTATTGAGATACAAACTATTTGACCCCCGTGGCAACGCGCGGGCACATACCTAGTGTAAGAAAAAAATGTAAGAGAATCTACGATTTGCCAGAAATTTTTGCAATAGAGGCCTAATAAGATGCTTCTTCTTTTTTTTGCGAGAAAAAGGCCCGGGATTTTTTTTGAAGTTCAAACCATGTCCTACTTATTCATAAAAAGGCCCGGGATTCACAAGTTTGTAACATGAGTAGTTGTCATGCTTTTGTCTTGTGTACGTACATGGCTACCTCTATAACTAAATATAAGATGTTTTTGCAGTTTAAATTGAATTGCCAAAATGTTTTATATTCAGTTATAGAGAAAGTAACATTTAAGCAATAGCGTTGGATGACGGCACAATGATGGGCGGTGGATGAAGGGGTGGTGCAGTGCCCCGGTGATTATACCGGGCAAACAAGCAAAAATGGGCGGCAGCTCCCATCCATTTATTTCGCTCATAACCCTTGCCAATTTAGATAACTAAAAAATCCAAAATATTGGGATATGCTGCTACAAAGGGGTATATAAAAGTCGCTAAAA
The DNA here is from genome assembly GCA_021605205.1 of Aegilops longissima. Taxonomy (NCBI): domain Eukaryota; kingdom Viridiplantae; phylum Streptophyta; class Magnoliopsida; order Poales; family Poaceae; genus Aegilops; species Aegilops longissima. Next base: position 543,605,543 of record CM038682.1, read on the forward strand.
GTTAAATTGACAGATAGAAAAGAGGCGTTGAATGCTTCCACTCTTGTGTTAAAAAGAACAACACGTCAAGTTCAAAAAATAAATAAAATAGCACGTCATACGGCGGCCTCTTCAACATGTAAATATAGCACAAGGTTACTTTAAAAAAGGGAACATAAGTTATGTTTGCATGTCCCCGCCTCCAAGCAAACTTCGGTTGACAAACAAAGGAACGTATCACCTGACCTATACGACCTTGGGCCAGTTGCTAAAGTCAACTAGCACCGTACGTACCAGCCGTGATGGATGTTAAAAGACACATAAACAAACCTGGTTATCCACAGTGCCGGTCCGTTGAATTCCACACTGCCCTCTTGTACAGTAGTATAAACCTGAAGCAATAATGAGTCGTATAATGCAATCTTGCTCTCCTTCATCTTTACTGAGGCCAACCTTTAGATCGTCGCCGGTGCAAAAAGCTAGGGTCTTTAATTTTGCGAGAATAATCCGCATGCCGTGTAATTGGATGACTTGTAACAAACTCTTTTCTCTCTTATTTAATGGATGAGGCAAAGCTTTTGCCTCCGTTTCAAAAAAAAAAAAAAAGCATCTGTTGCAGATGAACCATCAGATCTCGAGTGTATGCTCTAGATTGGGCATTTCAGAGCTGGTGGAGGGATCTGTTTTGTATATAAGTGTTAAGTCAGGGTGGTTTTCATGAAATGGACATAACTCTCCGCAAGCTGCGGCACGGTCAATCAGGAGCATCCGTCCGAGATCCGATGGATCATGTTGATATCATTTTTTATCTTTTGCCGGAAGAGTTGCTTCTATTGCTTAAAAAAAACTATTTCAAACTTCCCTTGGAGGCTTTCATCCTTTCGGGTTTGCCCATTTGGTTAACAATAGTGCGGCATAAGAAATTTAACTTTTTGTCCCGCTTTATATATAAAACAAAGGGGCGCTATATTTGCAGTTTAAATTGAATTGCAAAAACATTTTATATTCAGTTATAGAGGAAGTAACATTTAAGCAATAGCCGTTGGATGATGGCACGATGATGGGCGGTGGATGAAGGGGCGGCGCAGTGCCCCGGTGATTGTACCGGACAAACAAGCAAAAATGGGCGGCAGCTCCCATCCATTTTTTTCGCTCATAACCCTTGCCAATTTAGATAACGAAAAAATCCAAAATATTGGGATATGCTGCTACAAAGGGGTATATAAAAGTCGCTAAAAGTTAAATTGATAGACAGAAAACTGCACGCACATCATTTAATTGATTTCCCCACAAAAACATTTAATTTCATCTTTTGCAACAAGTAAAACCATTGTAGGCTACTTCAAAAGAATCGCTAAACTAAAAAAAGAATGACTAAAATGAAAATAAATATAATTTTTTGGCCGGACATAGCAACAAAAAGATCAAAACATATTTGGCTAGCGGCCAGAAGTTTTGTAATGTTGCACGACAAGCTTTGCAACACATGGTCCAGCTTTCGCGTAGAGGAAAAAAATTGGCTGTCGGCTTGCAACAGAGACATCTAATCTTGCCACATCTCACGCCCGGCCTTGCAACACGATAGTACGACCTTGCTGCAGGAAAAAAATAGTTACAGCAGGAATCACAACATCAAGAGTCCAGCTGTGGTGGCTCAGGTTGTTGCGTGCACGACCAATTTCACAGGATTGCGCGGCCGACGACCTTGCAGCGCGACGGAAAGGCTTTGTCGTCGAGAAAAAGGCAATGGCCAGACTTGCATCATCACGGTCCGGTTTGCAGTATGCCTAGTTTTTGCAGCACGGTGGTATGACTTCGCAACAGAAAAAATAATAGCAGTCAGACAAGCGACATCACATGTCCAGAGCATCACTTGATTTTTGCAACACGACAATACGTCTTCGCAGCAAAAACCATATAGTAGTTGTCGGACTTGCAGCGTCCTCTGATATTTCTACTATGGCGGTATGACATAGCAACACCACGGATTTGGCTTTGCAACAACATCGGTTGACCTTGAAGCCGGTTAGCCTTTGTAGCATCACACATATGACTTGCGGCATCGCCAACCATCCTTGCATCATACATATGACCCATTTTGCACTTGAGGTTCTGCAACATGACTCATGTTGCGCTCGGGGTTTGTAACATGAATCATGTTGTGCTTGCAATGCAACATGCCTCAGCTGTGACCTAGCATTTGCAACACGACTCATGTTGCGCTTGAGGGTTTTCAACGTAACTCATGTTGTGTTCGAGTTTTGCTACATGAACCATACTATGCTTGCGATGCAACATGCTTCAGCTACGACCCACCGTTTGCAACATGACTCATGTTGCGCTAGAGGGTTTTCAACATGACCCATGTTGCACTCGAGGTTTGCAACATGACCCATGTTGCGTTAGGGGGTTTGCAGCATGACCCATGTTGTTCTCAAGATGCAAAGTGCCTTAGTGGCGACCCCCATTTTCAATATGACTCATGTTGTGCTTGAAGGTTTGCAACAGGACCCATGTTGCGCTCCGTGTTTGCAACACGGTTCATGTTGCACTTGCATTGCAAATAATACTCATTGGTTTGTCCCTTGACCTGGTCGGTTTGCAACACAACCCGTGTTACACTCGGTTGTCTTGCAACGTGAACCATCTTGCAAAACGCATGTGTGTGATGGGCGGTGTTGTGCGCTACGCGATGAAAGGTTGATTGGATGGTCGCGGAGGCGGTTGACACGCGTCCAGTCATCAATAGGTTGAACGCAAGTGTTTCTTTTTTTCTTACAACTAAATTATATATGATTGTATCCAGGGCGATGTCGCTAAGCTTGAGATGTTGTCGTAACAGAATAAGAAGCTGCGGTGGCTCATCTTTGCCACGGCGGTCTGACCTTGCATGGGAAAAACACAATGGCGCTAGCGATCGTTAGCACATCTACGTGTACAAGGGAGCATGCTAGCCAATGTTTTAAGATGTTGAAGTCAAAATGCAAACTCTCTTCTAGTCAGTCTGCTCGACTGGTAGTAGGGCCCAGGCACATGCACCAGCCAAGTCTTCATGTGAGTCGAACGCCTCACGATCCAACGGACCAGTGGCTCCTGATCTGACAGTCGCACGTGCGACGGATGTGACGAGAAGATCAGTCGGTTGATTAGAAGCTTTTTTCATAAAACAATCACCTTCATACACTAAGTTTAAATACAGGAAACTAAATATAGATCTGTTGGGGCAACAATACAAACATGCTCTAATAAAAAGATGAAAAAAGGCCACCAAGTGGCCAGCGGACCAGTTGCTAGGTGGCGGTGATTTTTTCTGGACCAGAATGGACCCTTTAAGCTTCGGGAGGAGGAGGCCAGAAGAGCAAGAGAGAGCCATGAGCTCACAAGGCGTACCCTAGGGGGTAGGCGCGCTGAAAGAGCATGGTGCCCCCATGTTTGGTTTTGGTAATTGATGACAATCTATATGGACTATTGGTTGCCTTGATTTATATTTAAAGGGTTTGTCCATTTGTTGGTTTCGAGGAGATTATGTGATGACCAATGTGCTATTCAAGGAATTATCTAAAGATTGGTCAGAGAGAAGACATGATACAAGGTTGATCAAGACTAAGTCCAAGAGTGAATCAAGTTGATCAACACACAAAGCGTACAAGATGTACCGAGAAGGATTAAGTGATCCCATGGTATGGTAAGCATTGTCCATTATGCTTTGTGTACTAAGTACTAACCCATGGTCTATGTGGGAGTTCTATATGGGTTTAGGTATGTTTTCATGGGCTTGCGTCGAGAGGAAGATCTCATACATCCCATGGAGGGTAACATCAAGTGGTGATTGTCATCAAGATTGTGGTATGCAAGTTCAAGTGGAGCAGCATGAAGAGATCATGCTTGAAGCTTGTCGTCCATTGTGGTGACAATGGACTTGTGAAGATGTGCTGAAGAGTGGCTCACCCATAGTGGAGTATGGGGGAGCAATCAGCTAGTCTTCATCGAGCACAGACAATCAAGAAAGGTGGTCCAACTTCAGGAAGTCAAGATCGTCATCATCTAGCTCAAGTGGACTATGTGCAAGGCAAAAGTTTGCCCTTGATAGGTTTTCTATTCTGCTAGTCTCATGGTGGTAATTGGAAGACCGTGTTATAGGATCGATTATCATACTATCAAGGGGGGCTCTCAAGTGAGTAGCTTGATCGTATCGTTCGTAGTGAGCTCAAACCATTGCATCCTTGCATCATCTTTATTGGTTCTTGTTTGGTGTTTCTCTTTGTGAGTTTTAGAGCTTATGGTCATCTTCATGACAAGCTCGAGTTCATTAAAAATGGAGTTCATATGCATCTTCTATGATGTTTTCGATGTTGGAGTTTATGTCAGTTCTTCACTGATGGAGGTTTAACACCTCTATATCATAGGCATACCCCCCTGCCACTTCTTACTATAACCAGTCGCTGTTGGATAGTACTTGTTGTCTTCTATCCAGCAAGCTTGAGTTGTTGAATTCAGAGTCTGTTTGCAGGAGTTATAGCAGTTTTAGTTTTGGAGCTTCCTTCTGTTTAGCTTGGCTAGTTTTTCAGTTTTAAGCGGTAGTACAGCGGCAGTACTGCTGTAAGTGGTAGTACTGCTCCCCCAAGCGGTGGTACCGCTAGCGCGGTACTTCCGCTTCCTTCTACCGCAACCACTTCCTCTTAATTTTATGCTTATGTTGCCCAAACTTCTCGATCGGTAGTAGAGCAGTAGTACTGCTCAAGCGGTAGTATTGGTCCCTAGAGCGGTAGTACTGCTCCCCCGAGCGGTAGTACCTCTCTGGCAGAACTACATCTCATGTTTATCTGTCTCGTTGGGCTGTTTTGACCGTGCTAAGGGTAGTACCGCTCCCCAAGTGGTAGTATTGCTTGAGCACGACTTGTGGACACAATGGTTGGATCCGGGGGTGGCTATGTAAGGGGTCCTTCTTCCCCAATGGTCCTATCCTTCTAGCTCGCGTTCTTCCCCCATTGTTGACCTTCTTCGAGCTCGCTGTCTCTCAATCCCTACAATGATTCTTGCTAGTTCTTGAGGGAAAAGAGAGAGGAGATCTAGATCCACATTTCCACCAATCACTTTCTCCTCTAAGTGAGGGGAACCCCTTGGATCTATATATTGGAGTTCTTGGTGTTCTCCTTGTTCTTCCTCTCATATTCCTCCATAGCTTTTGTTGTTGTGGTGGGATTTGGGAGTGGGGGACTTGACCACTTTGTGTGTTCTTGCCATTGCATTAGTTGCATCGGTTTGAGTTCTTCATGGTAATATGTGGAAGTGAAAGTTGAGAAGATTATTACTCTTGGGTGTTTGGGTACCCTAGAGCTTGTGCCTCTTGGGTGCTTGGGCCCCTAGACGGCTGGTGGTGTCATGGAGCTCAATCATTGTGGTGGAAAGCTACGGGACAAGCGACGGGGTCTCCAATTAAGTTGTGGAGATTACCCCGAGCAATTTGTACGTGTTCCGGTGACCGCCCTCAAGGGTTGCCAAAGTGTATGGGTTCGGTGACCGCCCCCAAGGGTTGCCAATTGTACGGGTTCGGTGACCGCGCAAAAGGGTACCTGAGTGGAATCATGGCATCTTGCATTGTGCGAGGGCGTGAGGAGATTATGGTGGCCCTAGTGGCATTTTGGGGAGCATTGTGCCTCCACACCGCTTCAAACGGAGATTAGCATCCGCAAGGGTGTGAAACTTCGGGATACATCGTCATCTCCGCGTGCCTCGGTTATCTCTTACCCAAGCCCTTTACTTATGCACTTTTACTTTGTGATAGCCATAGTGTTTCATGCTATATATCTTGGTATCACTTAGTGTTGGGGATATAACTATTAGGTATAACCCACCCAGGAGGGGCCGGGTCATACCACTGACGACATGTAAAAGGAAGATGGCGGATCATGGCAAGCCCATTGACGGCCCAAGACCCAATGGCGGCTTAAGGCCCAAGAGGATGAACCGTCATATGTATAAACTTGTATTGTAAGGCAATCTTAGTTAGTCACCAAGCCAGGCACGTTGTGTATGAGCCGGCCGGGACTCTGTAAGCTGCTGGGCATCAACCTGTGTATATAAAGGGGTGACCCGGCGGCGGGTTAAGAAAAGAGACACCAAGTCGAGAACTAGATCAAGTGGATTCGCTCCTGGTAATCAAAACACAAGTAATACAACCCCAAACTAGAGTAGGCCTTTACCTCCACCGCGAGGGGCCGAAGTAGTATAAACTCTCTATGTCCTTTGTCCCGATTAACCCCTTTAAGCTAACCTAGTTGCGATGGCTCCACACCTAAGTCCTTTCGCTAGAACATCTGTCGTGTTAAGTCCATGATAGTTGGCACCCACCGTGGGGCCAGCGCACGGTGGTTTCGAGTTCTTAAAGGGAAACTTCACAAGGATCAAGGGACACACCATGGGCCGGATGACCAAGAGTCGCCGCGGCAAGCTCTACATCGACGACGCGGGTTGGGGTCCCGAGGCCGGCTCAATCGAGTACGGGTACCGGGTCCCCTTTGGCAGAATCCATGTCTTCATAGGCAAGATCTGCGAATCAGGCCCTGAGCCGGACACCTGCACCGACATCGTCGAGACGGCCCAGCGTGTGCGACCCGCCAAGAATCAAACCGCCGTGAAGCGCGCCTTCGTGGGTTTCATCCATGGGGCGGAACTTGAGGAAGGATATGTCTGGTGGTGAGACAACCATCTACTCTGATGGTGAGTCGTCAACCGGTGACACCGATTCAATGTACCAACTGCAGGACGGCCGGCTTGGACGTTGTTCCTATGGCGACAGTATTCCGGACCCCTATAAGCTGTCGAACAGGGTTGCGATCTTCTTGGCCGGTACACAACCAGTGCTCGGTTCGACAACCACCGCGGCCATGACCTCCAGCTCAACGGCTACGGCGACGGCTGGGGCTAGCGGCCCTGCGTGCCTGCCGGCTCAGGTTCTGACCGAATTGCTGGATGCTTTGGCGGCTTTGATGGGGGTGGAGGTGACCCCGGACACTCAAGAACATCATAAGGTGGATGTTGCGAAGCTACGAGATGAGATAGCTCAAGCCAAGGAAGAGCTGGCGGCTGAAAACGCTAGGATGGCTTCGGAGCGAGCTGCTTTGGATGCTCAGGCACAACGGATTCTCGCAGACTCTTTCCGGCTTACCTTGGATCAAAATGCTTCAAATTCCATTATGAGAAGGAGGCAGCAGAGTCGCCTACCTCCGGTTTACGATGCGAGAAACCTCTTCAACACACCTGGGGCAAGGACCAGTGACCCGCCTGTGGTGAACCGGGCGGTTGAGGTCCCCGTGACCGGAGCGCTGGTTCAGCCGCGTACCACGGATCGGCCTCGTTTGGGTATGACTCCGCCTTAGCATATTCTAACCCTCTGGATAATATGATTGCTGCAGTGACACGATTGGCGGCTGATACGTCTCCAACGTATCTATAATTTTTTATTGTTCCATGCTATTATATATTCTGTTTTGGATGTTTAATGGGCTTATTTATACAATTTTATATTATTTTTGGGACTAACCTATTAACCGGAGGCCCAACCCAAATTGTTTTTTTGCCTATTTCAGTGTTTCATAGAAAAAGAATATCAAACGGAGTCCAAACAGAATGAAACCTTCGGGAGCATGATATTTGGAACAAACGTGATCCAGAGGACTTGGAGTGGACGTCAAGCAACCAATGAGGAGGCCACGAGGCAGGGGGGCGCGCCCTCCACCCTCGTGGGCCCCTCGCGGCTCCACCGACCTACTTCTTCTTCCTATATATACCTACGTACCCCCAAACCATCTAAGAGCACCATGAAAACCTAATTCCACCGCCGCAACCTTCTGTACCCATGAGATCCCATCTTGGGGCCTTTTTCGGCATCCTGCCAGAGGGGGCATTGATCACGGAGGGCTTATACATCAACACCATAGCCTCTCCGATGATGTGTGAGTAGTTTACCTCAGACCTTCGGGTCCATAGTTATTAGCTAGATGGCTTCTTCTCTCTCTTTGGATCTCAATACAAAGTTCTCCTCGATTCTCTTGGAGATCTATTTGATGTAATCTTCTTTTGCGCTGTGTTTGTCGAGATCCGATGAATTGTGGGTTTATGATCAAGATTATCTATGAACAATATTTGAATCTTCTCTGAATTCTTTTATGTATGATTGGTTATCTTTGCAAGTCTCTTCGAATTATCAGTTTGGTTTGGCCTACTAGATTGATCTTTCTTGCAATGCGAGAAGTGCTTAGCTTTGGGTTCAATCTTGCGGTGCTCGATCCCGTGTGATGAGGGGAAACGACACGTATTGTATTGTTGCCATCGAGGATAAAAAGATGGGGTTTATATCATATTGCATGAGTTTATCCCTCTACATCATGTCATCTTGCTTAAAGCGTTATCCATTCTTATGAACTTAATACTCTAGATGCATGCTGGATAGCGATCGATGTGTGGAGTAATAGTAGTAGATGCAGGCAGGAGTCGGTCTACCTGTCACGGACGTGATGCCTATATACATGATCATACCTAGATATTCTCATAACTATGCTCCATTCCATCAATTTCTCGACAGTAATTTGTTCACCCGCCGTAATACTTATGCTATCTTGAGAGAAGCCACTAGTGAAACCTATGGCCCTCGGGTCTATTTTCCATCATATTAATCTTCCGTCAACAAGCTATTTCTATCTTTGTTTTGCAATCTTTACTTTCAATCTTTATCATAAAATTCAAAATATTATCTTATCATCTCTATCAGATCTCACTTTTGCAAGTGGCCGTGAAGGGATTGACAACCCCTTCATCGCGTTGGTTGCAAGGTTCTTCTTTGTTTGTGTACGTGCAAGGGACTTGAGCGTGGCCTCCTACTGTATTGATACCTTGGTTCTCAAAAACTGAGGGAAATACTTACGCTACTTTGCTGCATCATCCTTTCCTCTTCAAGAAAAAACCAATGCAGTGCTCAAGAGGTAGCAGTGGCTCTCCTAGTTGAAGGCGAGCCTATGATGTCTACTATGCAACTTTATTCTTGTAGACACGTGTTGGGCCTCCAAGCATAGAAGTTTTGTAGGACAGTAGCAATTTTCCCTCAAGTGGATGACCTAAGGTTTATCAATCCGTGAGAGGTGTAGGATGAAGATGGTCTCTCTCAAACGACCCTGCAACCAAATACAAATCTCTTGTGTCCCCAACACACCCAATACAATGGCAAATTGTATAGGTGCACTAGTTCGGCGAAGAGATGGTGATAAAAGTGTAATATGGATGGTATAAATATATTTTTATAATCTGAATAAATAAAAACAGCAAGGTAGCAAATAGTGAACGGGCACAAAAACGGTATTGCAATGCTTGAAAATGAGGCCTAGGGTCCGTACTTTCACTAGTGCAACCTCTCAACAATGCTAATATAATTGAATCATATAACCACTCCTCAAAGTGCGATGAAGAATCACTCCAAAGTTCCTATCTAGCGGAGAACATAAGAATAAATTTTTTGTGGGGTACGAAACCACCTCAAAGCTATTCTTTCCGTTCGATATATTCAAGAGTTCGTACTAAAATAACACAAAGCTATTCTTTCCATTCGATCTATCCTAGAGTTCGTACTAAAATAACACCAATGCAAATTCATATTCATAATACTCAATCCAACACAAAGAACTTCAAAGAGTGCCCGAAGATTTCTACCGGAGAAACAAAGAGAAGAACGTGCATCAACCCCTATGCATAGATTACCCCAATGCCACCTCAGGAATCCGCGAGTTGAGTGCCAAAACATATATCAAGTGAATCAATACGATACCCCATTGTCACCACGAGTATTCAATTACAAGACATATATCAAGTGTTCTCAAATCCATAAAAGTATTCAATCCGATAACGAAGAAATCTCAAAGGGAAAACTCAAATCATCACAACAAGATAGTGAGGGGGAAACACCATATGATCCGACTATATTAACAAAGCCCGCGATACATCAAGATTGTGACGTCTCAAGAACATGAGAGAGAGAGAGAGAGACTAAACACATAGCTACTGGTACAAATGTAACGCCCTCGATGCGGCTATATCTCCCACGTGTCGAAGCACGACTTAGAGGCATAACCGCATTGAAAGCAATGTCGCAAGTGAGGTAATCTTCACACAAGCCATGTAATACATAAGGGGAAAAGATACATAGTTGGCTTACAGTCGCCACTTCACACAATACATAAATAAACATCCATCATCCAGATTACACTCAAGGTCCGACTCACGGAACCAAAATAAAAGAAGACTACCCCAAATGCTACGGATCCCCGATCGTCCCAACTGGCTCCACTACGATCATCGGGAAAAGACACATAGCAACGACCACGTTCCTCGTCGAACTCCCACTTGAGCTCGGTTCGCCACCTGCACTAGCATCGTCCGCACACTGCAACTGTTTTGGTAGAATCTGTGAGTCACGGGACTCAGCAATCTCACACCCGCGAGATCAAGACTATTTAAGCTTATAGGAAGGACAAAGTTGTGAGGTGGAGCTGCAGCAAGCGACTAGCATATATGGTGGCTACACTCGCAAAAGAGAGCGAGAAGAGAAGCAAGGCACGGTCGTGAAGCTAGTAGCGATCAAGAAGTGATCCTGAAACTACTCACGTCAAACATAACTCCAACACCGTGTTCACTTCCCGGGCTCCGCCGAGAAGAGACCATCACGGTTACACACGCGGTTGATGTATTTTAATTAAGGTCAACTTCGGGTTTTCTACAACCGGACATTAACAAATTCCCATCTGCCTCATAACTGCAGGCACGGCTTTCGAAAGATAAAACCCTGCAGGGGTGTCCCAACTTAGCCCATTATAAGCTCTCACGGTCAACGAAGGATATTCCTTCTACCGGGAAGACCCGATCAGTCTCGGAATCCCGGACTACAAGACATTTCGACAATGGTAAAACAAGACCAGCAAAGCCACCCGACTGTGCCGACAAATCCCGATAGGAGCTGCACATATCTCGTTCTCAGGGCACACCGGATTGTCCTAGATTCCGATAGGCCATCCCGAGTTGCCCCCGATACACCGGCGGTCGACAGGTTGGACCAACACTCGAGGAGCACCGCCGGGGGGTTAAAATAAAGATGACCCTCGGGCTCGCGAAAACCCGGGGGAAAAAGGCTTAGGTGGAAAATGGTAAAACCAAAGTTGGTCCTTTCTGGAGGAGTCTTATTCAAAGCAAACTGTCAAGGGGGTCCCATAAATCACCCAACCGTGTAAGGAACAGGAAATCAAGGAACATAACACCGATATGACGGAAACTAGGGCGGCAAGAGTGGAACAAAACACCAGGCATAAGGCCGAGTCTTCCACCCTTTACCAAGTATATAGATGCATTAATTAAACAATAGATATTGTGATATCCCAACAAGTAAACATGTTCCAACAAGGAACAAACTTCATCTTCACCTGCAACTAGCAACGCTATAAGAGGGGCTGAGCAAAGCGGTAACATAGCCAATCAACGGTTTGCTAGGAAAGGATGGTTAGGGGCTTGACATGGCAATATGGGAGGCATGATAAGCAAGTGATAGGCATCGTAGCATAGGCATAGCCAAAGAGCGAGCATCTAGCAAGCAAAGATAGAAGTGATTTCGAGGGTATGGTCATCTTGCCTGCAAGGTTCTCAGAGTTGTCGAAAGCTTGATCCTCGTAAGCGTTCTCAACAGGTTCCTCGTTCACGTACTCGTCTCCCGGCTCTACCCAAAGCAAGAACACAAGCAATGGAAACACAATAAATCACGGTGCAATGCACAAGCAACATGATGCAATACATGGCATGACATGCGAGATGTGATATGCAATGCGTATGCGTGCTCCGGAAGGAAAATGATGAACAAGGCATCAACTTGGCAAACCAAGTATGCCGCTGGAAAGGTGAGATGATTTCGGTTGAAATCGATATAAAGATCACCGGAATCGGATGCACGGTTTGCAAATGGCAAGCAAAACAAGAATGGCACAAATCTGCCATTAACAGCACGATGCCACATAGCAAGCAACAAGAAAGTAAGCTACTGCACCCAAACATACCAACAAAGCATATGGCAGTGATCTACTCAAAATGCTTGACAAAAGATGAACACTGATCTACGGCTAATTCACACCATAACAGGTCCAAACAAGCATGGCAAAAGTGCAAAATATATCAGCTTTACAGACTTAGAGAAAATACTAACATGCCAGCAATTAACATCAGGAAGGTATGTTTAGAGCAAGCAAACAACCTGCTACAGGAACAAGACATAGCAAAACAAGGCATATCATGAATCTACTCAAAGCATAGAGCAAAAGTCCTTTACTGACCAAGAGCCAAAAGGGATCAGAAAAAGTAATAGCACCCATGTCAATATAGCAAGTTTCGTTAACAGATTCAGCAAATAGGGCATGACATTGACAGAATTATGAAGGCATCTTCGCGAGCTCGATGCACTCACTACAGAGCATTTCATGATAAACTAAGCATACATCCGTCAAGAAGACATGGCATAGAAGCTATACATGGCAAGAACAACATCATAGCATACACGGATCAACTACAACAACCTTGACAAAATTGAATAACATGTAAACAACCTGCCAGGAAACATTTTATAGCAAAAGTAGAGCTCGATTGACTCAAGCTATGGCACTCCAAAATTTCAAACAAGGGCATGGATGGATAGAGAATAACCATATGTTCAAAACATCCTTACTGAAGTATCTCAAAATAAGCCTGGATCTCTCTGTAGCATCAAGTTTACATGGCATTAAAATATCAGCAGAACAGGGGCTGAAATCAGCAACATCATGAAGCCTAGTTTGCATGCTTGTGCTAGTCACCACAGAGATCACAAAAATACATGGCATACGCCACTATAAATATGGCATGGCATATTACAAAACACATGTAGGACTCAAGTTCATCGGATGCACACATCAATCATGGCAAAAATGACAAAAGTGCAAGTTCTGATAAGAATCTGAAACTAATATCACATAGCCCTCTTCTAACAGCATTTCGGGCATCAAGATGAGCTCAAATGTAAATGATGCAATGAGATAAAATGATGTACTCGTCGAGTCGAACAATTCGGTATGCTATACGCCCAACACGGAGCCACGGGTGCAAAGTTATGATGCGATTAAAATGCAACAAATAATCTGCAGAATAAATAACTTAGAGGATTTCGTGGGTCAACCGGATGGATCTAGGGTTCGTCCGAGGGCGCGCGAACCGAGGCGAGGCCGGGGCTCGTCGGAGTTGGTGCCGGAGGAGGAGGGAGGAGAGGCCGGGGCGGCCGGATCTGGCCGGATCCGCGCCGCGGCGCGCAGGCGGAGGCGGGGCAGGCGGCCGGAGCTCGGCGGAGGTTGGCGACGGCGCTGGCGACGGCGGCGAGGCGACGGCGGGTCCCCGTGAGGGGGGGGGTGGGGGGGCGGCGGAGCTGGGCAGGAGGGCCTCCAGCTGGCCCTGCGGGCTGGCGGCGCTGGCAGTGGGGCACGCCACGTGGCTGCTGCTGCTGCCGCAGCATGCGGCGTGGTTTGGTTCGGCGCTGGAGGGAGCGGGGCTAGGGTTTCGGGATCCGGAAATTTCGGAGGGGAGGCTATATTTATAGGTAGAGGGAGCTAGGAGGCTCCAACTGGAGTGTAGTTTTCGCCCACACGATCGTGATCGAACGACGATGGACATGGAAGTGACTTAGATGGGTTACTGGGCTGTTTTGGAGGAGTGTTGGGCTGCAACACACAAGAGGCCTTCGCGGTTAAGCGGTTAACCGTTGGAGTATCAAACGAGCTCCAAATGACTCGAAACTTGACAGGTGGTCTATCGGTGGTGTACCAAGGCCACTTGGCAAGCCTCGTCCCATTCCGAGAACGTTTAACACCCGCACACGAAAAAATGTAAAAGGGGACGCCGGGGGACATAGGAGTGCCGGATAGCAAAACGGACAACGGGGAAAATGCTCGGATGCATGAGACGAACACGTATGCCAATGAGATGCACATGATGACATGATATGAGATGCATGACATGGACAAAATGCAAAACAAAAGACAAAAACCCAACCACGGAGGGAATACCATAGCACATAGCCGAAAATGGCAAGAGTTGGAGTTACAAAGATGGAAAGTTACATCCGGGGTGTTACAGGTACAAACCCTCAACCCCGAGGGTGGACTACTCCCTCCTCATCGTGGTGGCCGCCGGGATGATGAAGATGGCCACCGGAGATGATTCCCCCCTCCAGCAGGGTGCAGGAAAGGGTCTAGACTGGTTTTCAGTGGCTACAGAACCTTGCAGCGGCGGAACTTCTGGTCTAGGTTCACCCCGAGGATTTTCGGAATATTTGTGAATTTATAGGGTAAAGAGGGGGTGCGGGAGGCCACCGAGGTGGGCACAACCCACCTGGGCGCGCCTGGGCCCCCAGGTGCGCCCTGGTGGGTTGTGCCCCCCTTGGGGCACCCCCCAGGTGCTGCTCTGGCCCATCTTGGGTGTTCTGGTCCATAAAAAATCTCCAACAAGTTTCACGGTGTTTGGACTCCGTTTGATATTGATTTCCCGCGATGTAAAAAACAAGCAAAAAACAGCAACTGGCACTGGGCACTGAGTCAATAGGTTAGTCCCAAAAAATGATATAAAGTTGCTATAAAATGATTGTAAAACATCCAAGAATGATAAAATAGCAGCATGAATAATTCATACATTATACATACGTTGGAGACGTATCAGCATCCCCAAGCTTAATTCCTACACGTCCTCGAGTAGGTAAATGATAAAAGAAATAAATTATGAAGTGTGAATGCTAGCAAAGTGCATAAGTTTGATCAGTGACAATTTCAATCACTTTTTCTAGCATCATAGCAACAATTCTTTCTTATAAACTTCTCATGTTATAGTAGCAATCAATTCACATGTTAAGGTTCAAACAATGAATTCTCTTGAAACCCAACAACCTATGTTCTCAGTCACCAAGCAATTGCAATTCAACTTATTCAATAGAGTTTAAGTAAGAGCTCCACATACTCAACCATATTATAGTCTTCTATGATTGCTAACACTCACCGCATACACATGAGCAAAACGTTTCAACCAGACACATAGAAAGATAGGGGCTTATTGTTTTGCCTCCCAACGTATTCACCTCAAGGGTGATGTCGACAATAATAACTCATGCTACCCATATTGAAATGGACATATGTGCCTAGATCTTTCCTCACCACATGATGCTTGCAAAAGGAGAAAAATAAAAAGGAGTAGAGAGAAAAACTTTGACTCTTTGCATAAAAGTAAATACATAAAAAGTAAAAGATAGGCCCTTCGCAGAGGGAAGCAGAGGTTGCCATGCACTTATTTTTTTGTATGCTCAACCCCTTAGTGCAAAAGAACGTCACGTTATATTGCCCCTTATGATAGCAACCTTTATTATGCAGTCTATCGCTTTTATTCTTTGCCATCACAAGTTCGTACAATGCTCAATTTTCTCTAACACTAAATGATCTCACACTTTTATAAGCAATTTTTATTGCCTTATTGCACCGATGACAACTTACTTGAAGAATCTTATTCAATCCTTAGGTAGGTATGGTGGACTCTTGAAAATAAGATTTGGGTTTAAGGGTTTTTGGATGCACAAGTAGTATCTCTACTTGGTGCGGAATTTTTGGCTAGCAAGGATGGGGGGCAAGCACCACATGTTGAAGGATCTATGACAATATAACTTCTATGGGAATATGAACAAACATATCCAACGTCAACAATTTTGGCATATAATATTTTGATGGGGGCTCACAATCACAAAAGATTTCCAAGATAGTGTATTTGCATGTGAAAGTTCTCTTCCTTATACTAATTATTCGTGAATTGCTTGTATGACCAATATTGTGATTGTCAAGCCTTAAAAGATTTCACTTTATAAACCCAATGTGAAGCTACCACTACGCATGATATGATTTCAACTTCATGACTTTCAATTTATTCAACAATTTACTCATAGGATATAAGTGAAGCACAAGAGTAATTCCAAAGAAAAGAGCTTCATTGACGGGATGTGAGTGCCGCTTACTTAGCCTCCCTGGCAACTATTTGAGGACTCTATTTTATTTAAAAACTTTCAGATCTAATTATTTTATTAAAACATCAAGCAAAAACAAAACAAAATGCAAGAATAGCACACATCATGTGAAGAAGCAAAAACTTAGGCTCAACCGATACTAACCGATAATTGTTGAAGAAGAAAGGTGGGATGCCTACCGGGGCATCCCCAAGCTTAGATGCTTGAGACTCCTTGAAATATTATCTTGGGGTGCCTTGGGCATCCCCAAGCTTGAGCTTTTGTGTCTCCTTAATTCCTCTCATATCATGGTTTTCCTAAATCTCAAAAGCTTCATCCACACAAAACTCAACAAGAACTCGTGAGATAAGTTAGTATAAACCAATGCAAAAACCTTATCATTCTCTACTGTAGCAAATCACTAAAATTATTATTCAACATTGCATATAAATGCATCTTATAAGTGCATCTAGTGCCCCTTAGTGATTTTGGTGTATTGAAGACTTATAGGTTAAGGGACTAATGCGTTTGTGAGTGTACATAGGTGTATAAGTCTATGATGAGTTTGATATTTACAGAGAAAGTCGATCCCTAAAAATGAATGTCTTCAACTGAAGACTTTGGATTTCTGAAGACTTTTTGAAGACTTTGAAGATGAAGAAATTGGTGTGCCATGATGACTTGATATTCATGTGAGGAACATGAAGTGTGAAGACTTTTGTTTTCGTAGTTTCATTTTCTCTTTCTTGAATCATAGGAAACACCGTACTATTAAAGGGGGTCGAGGAAAAACTAAGGAAAAGTTTCCAAGTGATGCTCATCTCAAAATCCTACACCTACCAATCTTTTCGAGTGAAGCCATTGGAAATCTCATACAGTTCAGTCAAATTTCTTCAGTAACAAAGACGAAGTTCTTCTGGTCTCTGAGGAATTTGTTCTAACTAAGGAGTTAGGAATCCGCTAGTGCGGATTGCCTACAAGCTAGTGAGGAACATGATAGCCCTGAGGAATTCGAACCTCAAATTTTCGACCGTTGTTGTGCTACGCACCAGCTGTCCCAAAATATCTACCCACCTAACGGTCATATCATTGAAGGGCATTTATGTCTTATCATGTCGGGCTGCTCCCTAGGCTATAAATAGCCGCCCCCTACAACCACTAGCTGGTTGGCTGTTCCAAGAGAAACTGACACTTGTCATTGAGAGCATCCCATCCTCCGAGGACTTTGAGCGAAAATCATCAAGTGAGGAAAACCCAAACCCAAACACCTACAAACCCAAAGTGATTGAGCATCACTGAAGAGATTGATCCTGCGTGGATCCGACACTTTTTACCTTTGAAGACTGTGCCTCTTCCAGACGGTTAGGCGTCATGGTCTAGAGCATCCAAGAGGAAATTGTGGATCGCCGAGTGACCGAGTTTGTGAAAGTTTGGAAGTCACCTGAAGAGTTACCACGAGTGATTGGGCAAGGTCTGTGTGGCCTTAGCTCAAGGAGAATACGGTGAGGACTGTGTGTCCGGGACTGTGTAAACCAGGTTTAAATACCTAGCCGCTCCAACCCGACGTACAACTGTCACAGCAGTTGGAACTAGTCTACCAAATCATTGTCTTCACCAAACTAACTGGTTTTATTTCCTCAACCCTTCCATTTCCTCATTATTGTGTTGTGTGCTTGTTCATATCTGTTTGAATACTTTGACTGAAGACTTTCTCAATTTCCTAACTTCAATTTCTTTAGACTGTTTGTCTTCATCCTGTTTTATCCTGTGTTTACGCTTCCTGTACTCTGTGTTTGTTTTCATTTCGTCATAATGTCCATGCTTACGTTATGTCATGTATGCATTTGAGTACTTATTCCGTTGCAAGTAGTTCTTCGCTTTGTAATTTCCTCACCCTAAAATTCCTCAGTGAAGAATTCACAAAAAACACCTATTCACCCCCCTCTAGTCGACTTAATGCACTTTCAATTGGTATCAGAGCAAGGTACTCCCTTGTTCTGTGTGATTTTGGTTTAACCGCCTGGAGTTTTAGTTATGTTGACAGCAGGAATGAAGACTGTGTCATGCCCCATCTTTGGCGATCATGATTATCCCAAGTGGAAAGCCATGATGAAGAAGCGACTCATGGCGATGAACAGCGAGCTGTGGACCGTCATTGAGATTCGTCTTACCGATCTGTGCAAGATAGCAGAGGCTGATGACATTCGCAAGTACACTCTTCTCAATCTCACAGCGAAGGACATCATCTGCTCCTGTCTGTCTCAAAATCAGTTCAGCAACATTATGCATCTCAGCCATGTGAAGCTCATCTCGGACCGACTCTCTGAGGTCTATGAAGGTCATAGAACTGATCGTGATCCCTGGTTTGAGGATTTCATGGTATCGCGTAAGGCTATGAACTTTCGAGTCAGAATCATCATCCTCTGCACCATGTCTTATGGCAAAAGACGCCAAGGTAACGGACTGCTACCTATCTGAGTCTAGTGATGATGAATCTGGTTATGAATTTGGACCTAGCTACACCAAACTTGCTTCCCTTGCCACTAAACAACAAAGAGCTTTGGAAAAAGTTCAAAATATGCTTGATGAGAGCGATGATATGTTGGGTGAAGAAATGGATCGCACTAAAACTTTGACTGAAGATCTTCAGAGACTTCATTCCAAGTTTGACAATCTTCAATGTCATCATAACACTCTCTTATCTGATCATGAGAAGCCTTCTTATAAATTTCTTCAAAGAAAGCAAGATCTTGAGAAGCTAAGGGTGAGTTATGAAGATCTTCAGAAGGAGCGTGATTCATTACTTGCTCAACAAATCAGCGCTGCTCAGGAAGAATTCATTCCTCCATGTTTGAAGTGCATTGAATGTGAATATGCTAATTCTTCACCTAAAAGTTCAAATGCTTCTATTGTTGCAAATTCTTCACCTGCCTCTGCTATCACTAATTCCTCATCTGAGGATATTGCTAGTATCACTAACAATACATGGCTGAAGGAATTGTATATGACAGGCATGTACAAAAGCCTCAAAGGGCATCAGGCTCTTTGTGATGTGCTTAAAAAGCAGATCCTCAACAGGAACCCTAGGAAAGAGGGTATTGCCTTTGAGAGGAAACTCAATGTTGATGAAACATACTGGAAGCCTGAGTAGTATCCCAAAACCTCATGGGTTGCTACAAAGGGACCTCCAGTAGATCCATCTACTTTATCTGGCTTTACATGTGAATCCCCTCACTCTTCTGATGAGTCATTTGACTCCAACTATAAGCTGTTCAAAAATCAGAATGGTGAAGTATTTGCTAGATATGTTGGCACTAACTACAGGAACGGTTCCCCCATGAAGAAAATCTGGGTTCCCAAAAAGTGCCTTGAAAGTCTTCAGGTGAATGTCATCATGATACCACCTGTGAAGAATAGGAACCCTAGATCCAATCTTTCATATGGATCCAAGTCCTCATATGGACCAAATTCCTCACATGGATCAAATTCCTCAAAAGGATCAAAATCCTCATATGAACATCATTGTGCGAACACTTCTGTTTTGCAGGAAAGAACTAGGGGTTATGAATATGTGCATTATTCTTCAAACCATTATGTTCATAAGTCCTCGAAGAATTTCTCTGCTTATTCATATGCTTACCCTAACCCCTCTTATGTGAAACAAAGTGGATTGGCTTATATGCCACCTTTCTCTTATGGAGCTTGCAGAATGATGAACTCTTTGCCACCCCTCCAGATGTGGGTGGTGAAGAAAAAGAACTAATCTCTTATGCAGGGTCAGGTCTCCAGACGAACTTAAGCGTCTAAAGAATTTGCTAGAGACCTGAATATGCTTGAAAGGATGCAAGCTAATCATGAAGAAAGGAATTTTCATTTCTCACGTCCTCATACTGCTTTATCTGTACTCTTGTTTGATGAAATTGATCTGATGAATTCAATATCATATTATTCACAGATGAAGTATATGAGTTCGTAAGCTGCACTAATTCATCTGCAGGATGATCAACCCAAAGCCACTGAGTGGGTCCTTGATAGTGGATGTACAAATCACATGACTGGTGACAAGAACTTATTGATGGACGCTCCCTTATCTCCATCACATCTGAAGCATATCACCTATGCTGACAAAGGCAAAAGCAAGGTACTGGGTCTAAGTAAGGTTGTGATCTCAAAGGATTGACACATGGACAAAGTCATGCTTGTCGAGTCCTTAGGATTCAACCTCATGTCAGTCTCAATGCTTTGTGATCTTGATATGGTTGTTATATTTGGCAAGTATTGTTGTGTTGTGATCATGGAAGATGACCATTCCAAAGTCTTTGAAGGCTTTAGGATAGGAGACCTATATATTGTTGATTTCTCTACAGGACCACAACCCGTTATATGCCTACTTGCAAAAGCTTCAGAAGGCCGGCTATGGCATCGACGACTCGTTATGCTGGCATGAGGAACTTGCACATGCTCGCGAAGAAGAAGCATGTCATTGGCATTGAGAATGTCAAATTCCTCAAGGATCACCTATGCGGTGCTTGTGAAGCTAGAAACATGACCAAGGCCAAGCATCCAGCGAAGACTATCATGACTACCACTGGTCCATTTGAATTGCTTCACATGGATCTCTTTGGACCTAACCATTATTCTGCATTCACCAATGAAGCATATCTATATGGCTTTGTTATTGTTGATGATTACACTCATTACACATGGGTACATATCATCACTTACAAATGTGGAGTGCAGGAAGTCTTCAAACGATTTTCCTCGAGGGCTTCAACCAACTTTGGTGTGAAGATCAAGCACATCAGAAGTGACAATGGAACTGAGTTCAAGAATACTGGTCTTGATGACTATCTTGATGAACTTGGTATTACTCATGAGTTATCCGCTCCTTATACTCCTCAGCAAAATGGCGTCGTGGAGCGCAAGAACAGGACTCTTGTTGAGATGGCTCGCACTATACTTGATGAATACTAGACACCTCGTCATTTTTGGGTTGAGGCAATTGATACTGCGTGCCACATTATCAACCGGGTATATCTTCACAAATTCTTCAAGAAGACTGCCTATGAACTCCTCACTGACAAGAAACCCAATGTGAGTTATTTCAAAGTCTTCGGTGCTAAATGTTGAATTAGAGATCCTCATCACAATTCTAAATTTGCACCGAAAGCACATGAAGGTTTTATGCTTGGTTACGGAAAGGACTCGCACACCTACAGAGTCTTCAACAATGTTCACCACAAGGTCGTTGAAACTGTAGATGTGCGGTTCGATGAAACTAATGGCTCGCAAAGAGAGCACCTACCTCCTGTGCTAGATGAACAGCCACCTGAGGAAACAATCAAGTTCAAGGCTACAGAGGATGTCATTCCTACCGAAGAATCTGCTGAAGAAGTCATTCCAGACCGTGAAGAACATCATGCTGGTGCACCTGAGGAAAATGGCTCTGAAGAAAATGTTGAGCAAATTCCTCGTCGTCAACCAGCTCATCCTCGCGTTGCAAATGAAGTGCAGATTGAGAAAATCATCAGCGACATTAACGCACCAGGTCCTCTCACATGCTCAAAAGCTTCACATTTGTCTAAATTTTGTGGGCACTTTGTTTTCGTCTCTATCTCAGAGCCCACTAACGTAGATGAAGCATTTTTGGAGCCTAAGTGGATTCAAGCTATGCAAGAGGAATTGCATCAATTCGAGATCAACAACGTCTGGGAGCTTGTCAAGCGACCAGATCCTCGCAAGCATAATATCATCGGCACAAAGTGGATCTACCTCAACAAGCAATATGATAATGGCCTTGTGGTGAGGAATAAGACACGGCTTGTAGCTCAAGGCTACACACAGGTTGAAGGAATTGACTTTGATGAAACTTTTGCGCCTGTTGCTAGACTTGAAGCTATTCGCATATTACTTGCTTATGCTAACTGAGGGAGTCCTGGATTAGGGGGTGTCTGGATAGCCGGACTATAACCTTTGGCCGGACTCCTAGACTATGAAGATACAAGATTGAAGACTTCATCCCGTGTCCGGATGGGACTTTCCTTGGCGTGGAAGGCAAGCTTGGCGATACGGATATGTAGATCTCCTCCCATTGTAACCGACCCTGTGTAACCCTAGCCCTCTTCGGTGTCTATATAAACCGGAGGGTTTTAGTCCGTAGGACGAACAACAATCATACCATAGCCTAGCTTCTAGGGTTTAGCCTCTCTGATCTCGTGGTAGATCTACTCTTGTACTACCCATATCATCAATATTAATCAAGCAGGAGTAGGGTTTTACCTCCATCGAGAGGGCCCGAACCTGGGTAAAAACATCGTGTCCCTTGTCTCCGTTACCATCCGCCTAGACGCACAGTCCGGGACCCCCTACCCGAGATCCGTCGGTTTTGACACTGACATTGGTGCTTTCATTGAGAGTTCCGCTATGCCGTCGCCATCAGGAAGGATGCCTCATCCCATCTTTAAAGACGGCACTGTTGCTAAAGGAGCTTTGGCTATCGGCCAAACTCACCGGCTAGGCAGTTTTCTTATGACCGCCTGTTCGGCCGCCGCGCCGACGATGACTTCTCGGGTCATCGAAAGCAATCTTCACGTCAACTCGGAACTCGCCGAGCAGTTAGATTTGATGGATCTCTCTTTAAACGAGCTCTTGGATCGCATCACCGCCTCGAGTCGCTCATGACTCACGATCAGATTGGGCCTAAACCCGATCCGAGAGAGATTAACTCTCCCTGTGTCACCCATCACGTTGCGATGGTGGAGGAACAATGCGGCAAGCCTTCATCTATCTTAAGGACTAGTTATGTCAGATTCCCGATCCTCCAAGCTGGATACCCGCGAGGGGAGGACGCCACTCAAGCCACGAACCTAAAGTCAGCAACGGGCTGGATTCATTGGACAAGATCCAAGAACCCAAGCTTCCGAAGTTCGAAACTCCTTGGCCTCGAGTCTCAGATTGGGCGAGGTTCGGATTTAATTCCACCGCCCACCCAAACATAAGCGATCTATCCCAAATTCGCAAGAGCTCGCAGAAACAAGACACCATTATCGGGCGATTCCTCTGGTCATGAACAAGATAAAGGATCGCCGCGAGGAGGATGCGATTTCATTCTTCTGCAATAATTGCACGGACAACGGAATCCTCAACGCCATAAGTCGCAGTGAAATTACACGCTTCGCTGACTTGGCATCCATAGTATGAAACTACTGTGCGATGGAAAGCGCCTGGAAAACCGAAATAAAATTTTGGGACAATCCGGCCCTGAATACGACCCCAGTCCGAAATAAAAGGGTGCATTATCGCCAGGCACCTGGGTTAAACACCAAAAAGCAAAAACCCTCTATAGGGCATGGAACCATACTGGAGGGATGGCTCAATGGACCCTGTAAAATTCATAGTACAGAGGGCGCCACACCAACTCATAGCCTTAGAGCATGTTGGATACTCCGGCAGGTGGCCAGAAGTGGCGAAGAGCTTCTAACTCCAGAATCCATAGAGCACCAGCCCAAGGATACCAGTACGGTATTAACAGTCTTCGAGACTTTCGCATCAAATAATATGCGGAAACGAACACTCCACAGCCTTGCCGAAGTCTACCAAGTAGCAATAACAAACCCATGGAGTGACACGGCTATTACCTTTAATGCCAGTGATGAACCTAAATTCCGAACAGCTCGAGCTCCAGCCGCATTGGTCCTCAGTTGTAACGCCCCGGATACAACTTTCCATATTCGTAACTCCGACTCTTGCCTTTTCCGGAGATGCTATATGTTATTTCCTTCGTGGTTGGGTTTTTGTCTGTTGTTTTGCATTTTGTTCTTGTTATGCATCTCATCTCATAGCATCATGCGCATTGCATCGGCATCGCTTTCATAAAACTTGCATCCGCTCGTGTTCCACCGTTTCTCTCCG
Source organism: Aegilops longissima (assembly GCA_021605205.1). Lineage (NCBI taxonomy): Eukaryota > Viridiplantae > Streptophyta > Magnoliopsida > Poales > Poaceae > Aegilops > Aegilops longissima. The sequence goes on from CM038682.1 coordinate 543,629,517, forward strand.
TTGTCCGTTCGAGCCCGCCCACACTTGCTGCTACCGCTGCACCTCCGAAATATTATTTTATTAGTGGCATAAAATGTTCTCGAATGGGTTGCAACTTGTCATGCGGTCTTATTATAGTGTAGACAGGCCGCCTGCCAAGTTTCGTCGCATTCGAGTTCGCTTGATCGCCCAACCGTTATATTTATAATCGCGATATAGTCGGCCTAGCGTCAGACGTTTTCGGTATCCGGAAGCTGCCACCGGGTCGCTCTGTTTCTCTCTCTTCTCAGCTCGAGGCATTCTACACAGTCCACCTGCAGCCATCTAACCCCCCCTCGCGTCCGGAACCGCCCGATCGCGATCCGAGGTTCACGAAACCCCTCCTAACCCCTCTAACCCTAGCCACCTACCCTATATAATCAACCCCTAGTCCATTTTGGGCATCTCCTAGCCCTTCCCCTACCTCCTAGCCCCACCTCCTCAGATTCCGCCCGACCACAGCCCCGCAGCCACTTGTCCCGCCGCCGCGTCCGGACCAATCCGGGCGCGACACGCCTCCCCAGACCCTCGGCCTCTCTGCGCCGCCACCTGTCCTCCCTCGCGCCCCACTTCACGCGGCCAGCTAGGCCCATCTGGGGCCCGCGCCAGCCCAGGCCGCGCCGCGCCGCTGCCTTCGCCCCGAGCCGCTAGCTCGATCCCAAGGCTCGATCCGCCTCGTCGGAAGCTCCTCGCCGTCCCGCCATGCTCGTCCTCGCCGAGGGGAGGCGCGCATCACTGGGCCCGGCGACCTCAACGGCCAGGCAGACCGCGCCGCCCGCCTCCTTCTCCTCTTTCTTCCCTCCTCTCCTCCTCACAGCTCCTTTCTCTCCTTCCCGCAGGTCCCGCCGCCTTGAGTTCCGCCCGTCGCCGGCTGGCCTCACCGATGCCGAGAACGAGTCCTCGCCACGACCTCCGCCGGATCCGCCACTGCGGCACCGCCCGGCCTCCCGCGCCTCCCCATCGCCGTTGACCGCCGGGCCGCCGCTTGTCCTCGTCCCGCTCGGGGAGCGGGACGAGCGCCCGCTCGTGGGCTGCCGCGTCCCTTGCGCGTGGGCCCCAGCGCCCCGGTCCAGCGCGCCGGCCTCCTCGAGGCCCAGCCCAGCGGCCCCCTGTCGGCCTCCCTCTCCACCAAACGGGCCTCAGCCCATGGGTGAGCGCCCCAGCGCCCCTCCTGTGTTTTCCTCCTGTTGGGCCAGCCTGCAGATTCGGCCCGAGTCACTGTTTTTTTTCGCGAACGAATTTACTAATTATCCAGTAAAATACTGTTTTGCAGAAAAACCCTCCATGTTCATGCATCAATAATTAATTAACCGTGCATCGGATTTAAACAAACTTTATATGTAAAATGCTCAGAAAATTGTGTAGATTAATAATATGCCATTTTCATCCATGTTTAAAATGTTTAACTTGCTGTTTATTTAAATTTGCTAGAATGCCATGTTAAAATGATTTATTTCATAACTAAATAACCGTAGCTCCATTTTAAATAAATTATATATGTAAATGGGGTGGAAAAAATGCATAGATTAACATGGTAGCATTACTTTGCATGTTTAAAAACTCTAAAATATGCTTTAGGTCAGATCAGTACCAAATTCGAAATATGGACATGAGGATTTTTCCGGAATTGTTGTTTGTTGTTCCGGCCTCATTTAAACTTGCCTAAATAGTTAGTTTACTTATGCTTCACCTATTGCCATGTTTATCAACATTTAATATTGTTGAGTACCTAACCGAGAGAGAACTAAATAATTGATGTGGTTTTTGTCAATATGCAACTCGTTGCATATTGAGCTCCACTTAACTTGTAGTGTTGTTTGTGCATATTGCCATGCCATGCATATTTAAACCGGACATGCATCATACTTGGTTGTGCATCATGCCATGTTTGTGCTTGTTGGTTTACCATGTTGTTCGCTTCTTTCCGATGTGCTTCTCTCGTTAGCTTCGGTTTCGTTCTGGAGTCGTGAGGATTCGTTCGACTACGTCCGTTTGTCTTCTTCATGGACTCGTTCTTCTTCCTTGCGGGATTTCAGGCAAGATGACCATACCCTCGAAATCACTTCTATCTTTGCTTGCTAGTTGCTCGCTCTTTTGCTATGCCTATGTACGATGCCTACCACTTGCTATATCATGCCACCCACATTGCCATGTCAAACCTCTAACCATCTTTTCCTAGCAAACCGTTGTTTGGCTATGTTACCGCTTTGCTCAGCCCCCCTTATAGCGTTGTTAGTTGCAGGTGAAGATGAAGTTTGTTCCTTGGTGGAACATGGAAATGTTGTTCCTTGTTGGAACATGTTTACTTGTTGGGATATCACAATATATCTTATTTAATTAATGCATCTATATATTTGGTAAAGGGTGGAAGGCTCGGCCTTATGCCCGGTGTTTTGTTCCACTCTTGCCGCCTAGTTTCCGTCATATCGGTATTATGTTCCTGGATTTTGCGTCCCTAACGCGGTCGGGTGATTTATGGGACCCCTTGACAGTTCTCTTTGAATAAGACTTTTCCAAAGAAGGCCCAACATTGGTTTTACCATTTGCCTCACCTAGCCCTTTTTCCCTGGGTTTCGGAGCCCAAGGGTCATCTTATTCTTACCCCGGGCGGTGCTCGTCGTGAGTGCTGGTCCAACTATCACCGCGGTGGCCACCAGGGCAACTCGGGTTCGCCTATCGAAGTTTGGACAATCCAGTGTGCCTCGAGACCGAGATATGTGCAGCTCCTATCAGGATTTGTCGGCACATCCGGCGGCTTTGCTGGACTTGTTTTATTCTTGTCGAGATGTCTTGTAGCCGGATTCCGAGTCGATCGGGTCTTCCCGGGAGAAGGAATATCCTTCGTTGATCGCGAGAGCTTATCATGGGCTAAGTTGGGACACCCTGCAGGGTATTATCTTTCAAAGCCGTGCCCGCGGTTATGTGGCAGATGGGAATTTGTTAATGTCGGTTGTAGAAAACCGAAGTTGATCTTAATTAAAATACATCAACGGCGTGTATAACCGTGATGGTCTCTTCGGCGGAGTCCGGGAAGTGAACACGGTGTTGGAGTTATGTTTGGCGAGGTTGTTCTAGGATCACTTCTTGATCATAGTTGTTCGACCGTGCTTTTGCCTTCTCTTCTCGCTCTCATTTGCGTGTGTAGCCACCGACACGCTTAGTCGCTGCTGCAGCTCCACCTCACTACCTGTCCTACCTTTAAGCTTAAATAGTCTTGATCTCATGGTGTGAGATTGCTGAGTCCCCGTGACTCACAGATACTTCAAACCAGTTTGCGGTGTCGATG